>JBBBDQ010000334.1:935000-955893 GCA_037127315.1 Ascarosepion bandense
ATTCAGAGAAGGATGCAAAGAATTTAGTTGTACCAGAAAAATTTTGGTACCACTGGCACAATAAAAAATTCCAACATCCCTTCTACAAGTAATATTTATGTGTCCTGTTTTCATTAAAAACGAACGTTTTATAATGTGTTAGCTGAAAGGGTCCTAAGCTCTTATGTACATAATGACGGTACGCTGTCTAAATTCATTTGTTTTTTTCTGCAGGTACAAATCTCTTTTTGCACACACACACACACACACACACACACACACACACACACACACACACACACACACACACACACACACCTATATATAAATGGAACTTTGTGTGTGTGTGTGTGTGTGTCTGTGAACCGATTTTCTTGAAAATCTTAGAATAGTGCAGAAAATCGATAATATATATATATATATATATATATATATATATATATATATATATATATAAGGCAAGATGTTTGTGTGTATCTGTTTATCTGCCTGTATGTCTGTATTTTTTTCAGCCCCTTTTATTTTAGTTTTTGCTTCGGGTTTGGCTCTAAGTAGGTATAATTGTAGTTTTGAGTCTCAGCCATGATACCATTTACTCAGAGGACTTATTTAGGCTTCAAAATTCAGTTTACGACGAAAATCTTATTTGATATCGATTCCAGGAAATCAAAATTTGATTTACATACATTCATTTTTCTTTCAGTCTACGGTTTCGCTTTAACTGGAAACAACTATTACTTTTTAGTCTTTCGTGCCAACGTCCAAAGAGTCTGAGCTCCAGGACCAAGGATTAGTTTTAAAGCTTTCATTACACCCAAGCAACGCCGGGCTATACTGCTAGTATATATATATATATATATATATATATATATATATATATATATATATAAATTCAAATTTTACATTTAGAGAATAGCTATTACAACAGGTTCTAAGAACTGGCATTGTTCAACCTCAGCTGGACGTAAAATGGAGAAATTCTACTGTACCGGGAAATAAAGATTGGAAAAGAAAAGGAAAAGGAAGGGTTAAGGAAGAAGTGTTAGGAAAAGAAGAGGATAGAGAGGGAGAATAGTAGCGCACTAAACAAGGGAGTGGAGGGAATCAGCTTGCCCGGGAGGTCACAGGTAGACGGTAGGGATAAACCTAATGGTATCACGAGTCTGAAATTAAAATTCTAACCAGTATTATGCATACATATATATAATCATCCTCAGACAGAACTGTTTCGCCGTATCACAGCTCATCAGTAGGATAAGACGCCGATTGCTTTTTCACCCAGGATTGAAACACGACTGAAATGGCGCGTATCATTATACGCGCCCATATATATATATATATATATATATATATATATATATATATATATATATATTCAAGTATATATATATATATATATATATATATTCAAGTTATATATATATATATATATATATATCAAGTTATATATATATATATATATATATATATATTATATATATATATATATATATATATATGGAGTTAATACAAATTTTCACTCAGCAGAAATATGCTATATTCAGCACTTCAACTCGTGGACGAAACTTTTTGTAATCGTTTGATCTAATCGCCAATAGAGTTCAGCTTTTTGAACAGAATAATGAATACCGGGCTCTCGCTAGATACGATTAGAAGAAGATATTAATAGACAGAAGAAAAAATTTATATATATATATATATATGAACAACATAAGAAATGATCCTAAGCTAGCAATAGATAGATAGATAGATAGATAGATAGATAGATAGATAGATAGATAGATATGAACAGTATAATAAATGATCATTAGCTACCTAGGGATGAATGGATTAATATATATATATATATATATATATATATATATAGTAAATAAATGCTTATTAGATACCAAGGGATGAATGGATAGATAGATAGATAGATAGATAGATAGATAGATAGATAGATAGATAATGAACGAATGAGTAGATAGATAGATAGATAGATGAGATAGATAGATAGATAGATAGATAGATAGATAGATAGATAGATAGATAGATAATGAACAGAATGAGAATAGATAGATAGATAGATAGATAGATAGATAGATAGATAGATATGAACAGACTGCGATAGATAGATAGATAGATAGATAGATAGATAGATAGATAGATAGATAGATAGATAGATACAGTATAATAAATGGTTATTAGTTATCAAGGGATGAATGGATTAAGATAAATAGATATGAACAACTTGATATAGCGAGATATGAACAGGGGGAAATAAATACAAGCTGATTACTATAAATAAATAATCTAAGACTGTTAGAAAGATATGAACAAAAGAAAACAAAGTGGCAGGTGCCTTTGTCATTATTTTATGGAGTGATTTATATTTTCAGTGACTGGAATAACCATAATTTTGTAAGTTTATACATTGGCCAATCAAAAATTTCCAATTGCTGTCTTTATTGAAACTTGAATTATAAGTGTGCTGTCGGGAAGATAGACGAAAAAGAAAGAATGTGCAACATGGGATTAGGAGAGAGCAACAGAATGAAAGTAAAAACTGCGTAATGACCCCCATCTCCCTGCTTTACACACAGCTAGGAAGAGATGGGTGAAGGGAAGGAAAGAACGAGGAAATTGTGCATAATAAAATGTTTAGTTAAGAATATTTGGAAAAGCGAAATAAATGATAGGAGGAATTGATTTAAGGAGAATTGGAAGGGAAGGACACCAGATTTGGTCGAGGGAGAAAAGACTGGAAAATTAGATTACAAGGCTATAGAATTGACTTAATAGAGATGGAAACAGGCAGGGAAGATTAATAGTTATGTGTAAATATTGATAGATGTGAACAGATTTAGACAGATAGATAGATAGATAGATAGATAGATAGATAGATAGATAGATAGATAGATAGATGAATGAAATGATATAGGTATATAAGTATTAATAAATTGAGATATATATATATATAAATAGATCGCGACAGATATATAAGTAGATTATATATATATATATATATATATATAGAGAGAGAGAGAGAGAGAGAGGGCACACGTAGGTCAGAGGTAGAATCGCCGACTGATCCCAATTTGGTCGGGTTTCAATCCTGGGTAAAAATCAATCGGATGTCTAACAGCGAAACAGATCAGTCTGCGGATGACTATATATATATATATATATATATATATATATATATATATATATATTCGGTTTGATCCGACCCTTGCAGATATATATATATATATATATATATATATATATATATATATATATATACATATTGGCAGAATCCAAAAGCATCTACACGGCCGTTTGGGTGATGAATTGTTTCCTGTTTTCAAACCCTTTACCACTAACAAAACAAGGCTCTCGATACTCTATCGCTAACAGTGTTCACACCAGCTATATTCTTTAGTTTCATCAACTCCAACTCTTGCAAATAAGACGCGCCAAGCGGCGTAAAATGGCGCGAACTACACTCATTTCCCCAGTATTTAATTAATGAAAAGTTCCACTCAGATAACTTCTACCAATGACCTTCTTCGCTCTCGGGCCAATTCACAAGAGGATGCTTTTCCGACCACTACAATCTTAACAAGTCTATCTTTCACATATATCCTCATAAACTGCAACTCGTACTCTTACCACAGACACAACACAGCCCTTCAGTAACGCGCCACCTTTAGTAACACTTGGGCCTTGTCTAGGGAAAACATTAATAGAGAATAAATTAACATTATATGGCTGGAAACTTTTTAGATCTTTTTGTTGAGTGTGTGTGTCTACTGACGAAATGAAACTTCAGTTATATTAAAACACACAAACTGCTTCTTCTTCTATGTGCCATGTATCTTCAAGATGTAGGCGATCATGGCCTTCCACGTCTCATTATCCCAGGTAGCTCTTAGCACGCTTTCTCTTGTTACCCCACCCAAACCCCGCTCTGCCATCCACCTGGTCAGGCCCATCAAATATGTTATCCGCTGCTTTCCCCTGTCTCTCTTTCTCTCTATCTGACCTGTGAGTATCAGATTCTTCAAGCCTTCTTTCCTCATCACATGTCCCAAAAACTTCAGCTGTCTTTTCCTGATGCTTAGTATTATTTTCCTTTTCGTTTCAATTCTTTCCAAAACCTCATTATTGTTCACATGCTCGATCCACGATATCCGCAGCATCCTTCTGTAGAACCACATTTCAGTTGCTTCCAGTTTTTCCTTCATTTTTAATGATATTGTCCAACATTCGCTGCCATATTGAAGAACATACATCACGTAGCACTCCAATACTCTCTTCTTTGTTTCCATCGAAATTTTCCTGTCCACCAAAAGCAAAAGAATGCACAAAAATCTCTATCTCCACAATCTAAGAGTGTGGTCTGACAGGCAAAGCGTGAGACGTAAGGAAAACATGTCTACAAAGATAGAACACGTAAGCGTTTAGTTTTGGTCAACGCGACCCATCTCGTGAATAGATACAAGAAGATTCTTCTTTTTTGTATTGCGTGTACCTTCAGGGCCTAGGCAATCATGGCCCTCCCCATCTCCTTGTCTCTTACAGCTCTTGATATGTTTTGTCTTTATGTTATTTCTCCCAAACCCTGTGTTTCCATCCATTTGCTTATATCCATTAAGTATGTCACGTGTTGCTTTCCCCTGTATCCCTTTTCCTCTATCCGTTTGTGAGTATCAGATTCTCCAAGCCCTCCTTCCTCATTACGTGTCCTAGAAATTTCAACTACCACTTTCTGATGTTAAGTGCAAGTTTCCCTTTTGTTTCCATTCTCACCAAAATCTCGTCTTTGCTCACGTGCTTGGCCCATGGTATCCTCAGCACCTTTATGTTTCTGTTGCTTCAAGTCTCTTCTTCACCTTTGAGGAGATTGTCCAGCATTCGATGCCATACAGGAAGACATGATTGTCTATACTTTCTTCGATGAGGTATTATTCACATTATTTACTTTGTTCGGAGTGCTGTCTTTAGTTTTATTGTCATACTAACAGTATAGCCCAGCGTTGCTCGGGTGTAATGAAAGCTTTAAAATTATCCTGGAAAAACTGGTCCTGGAGCTCAGACTCTTTGGACGTTGGCACGAAAGGCTAAAAAGCAATAGTTCTTTCCAGTTAAAGCAAAACCGTAGACTGAAAGAAAAATGAATGGATGTAAGTCAAATTTTGATTTTCTGGTATCGATATCAAATAAGTTTTTTCGTCGTGAACTGAATTTTGAATGCTAAAAGTAAATGGTATCATGGCTGTGACTAAGAACTACAATTATACCTACTTAGAGCCAAACCCGAAGCAAAAACTATAATAAAAGGGGCTGAAAAAAATACAGACATACAGGCAGATAAACAGATACACACAAATATCTTGCCTTTTATATATATATACATTATCGATTTTCTGCACTATTGTAAGAACTGCAACCTTGAAACTTCTGAATATCGTTTCTTATGTCTTTGTCTATGAGTGCATGAAATTTGATTAAAATCGGACCACGCCTTCTATAACCTGATATTTTCGATTATCGATTTTCGATATTTATCGGGGGTACCTCGACACAAAACCTAGCTAAGAAAATTTGCAGACGCTTATAGTACAGCTGTGTAAAGTTTCAAGAAAATCGGTTCAGCCGTTTCGGAGTCTATAGGTAACGGACACACACACACACACACACACACACACACACACACACACACACACACACACACACACACAGAGTTCCATTTATAAATAAGTTTAGATTCACGACGTTTTGGTTGTTGTACAATATATCCCAGTGATCGAAATAAAGGTTTCGTTTCGAAATTCCGATCACCTGAAGAAGGCTGGAGTGTACAACGGCCAAAAAGTCGTGAACATGGCAATAAAGATGGGGAGAACAGTCGGAACAATGTAAATAAGGAGGACAGATACCACGTAACAATTCAGTACTCTTTACTTTGTTTTCAACGAACTTTTCCTGTTTCTTAATACTTTGCTTAGCTTTTAGAATGCATAATTATAAAGGAAGAGAAAAAGAAAGAAAAAAGAAAGAAAGAAGTAATGTAAGTACCTGCGCTTGTTTATGCATGTTTGTATATAACAGAGCGAGGTAAATGAAGTTCTTTTAAAAGAAAGAGGAAGTAACGTAAAAAAAAAAATATATATATATATTAAAAAAAGAAAATAGAGGAGAGAGAGATTAGATGGAGATAGATACCAAGTTATCTGTCTATTTTCGTATGTCTGAATGATGGTAAAAAACATAATTAGAGATAGACGGAGAGAAGTAAACATAAAAAAAGATAATAAAATAAAAAAAATCGAGAGAGAATGAAGGTGAAGAGAAAGTTTGATTGTAACAACGCGAGAAACGAGATTAAAAACGAGATTTCGCAGATAAATAAAAAACGAACGAATTGAGATGGTAGGATTAAACAAAGATAGAACACTAACTTTAAAAAAAAACAACAAAAAAACTTAGCCACCTCTACCAATAAATATAATTCCTATCTATCTATCTATCTATCTATCTATCTATCTATCTATCTATCTATCTATCTATCTTAATATGTCCGCATCTCTTCATTTTAATTTGTTCATATCTATCTATCTATCTATCTATCTATCTATCTATCTATCTATCTATCTATCTATCTATCTATCCGAATTTGCCCATGGTGTCACAAATGACGGCAAAATATTTATATCAATATGCCATCTAAAATGACGGCAACATATATATTGATGTACCTAGTATTGAGTAACATACATTAAGACATTAAGAAAAAATAATCCAAATGCCTGAGCATGACAGGATGAATATATGTATAACGCATCACTCAATAAGTCCCGGGCCTAATTAATAAACCAACAATTTTTAGGCAAAATTCGACTTTATTCATCAACATAGTCTCCTTCTTGGGTGATACACTGATTCCAACGTTTCTCTAACAATGCGATGCCTTTTTTTGTAGAACGGTTTGTCTTTGGTCTCAAAATACACCTCAGTTTCCGATATCACTTCTTCATTGGAGCCAAATCTCTTTCCCTGGAGCATTCTTTTGAGGTTTGCAAACAGCCAATAGTCACTGCGGGCCAGATCTGGAGAACAGAGTGGATGCAATTTGAAGTGCAATTCATGTAGTTTTGTCATCGAAGCGATCGACTTGTGACACGGTGCGTTGTCTTGATGAAAGATCAATTTTTCTTTTTCATTTCTGGTTGTTTTTAGCGATTTCTTCCTTCAAACGCACCGATAATGCTATATAACATTCGCTATTAATGGTTCTTACAGAGACCAAAACCTTGCCTGCTGATGCTTGCATCCGGTCGCTTTGGACGGCTTTCACCTGCTGCTGTCCACTCAGCTGACTGCCGATTTGACTCCGGAGTGAAGTGGTAGATCCATGTCCCATCCATTGTCACATATTTACGCAAGGACTTCTTGTTGCGTTGAAACAGTTACAAACAACGCTCTGAATCGTAGTCGCGTTGTTGTTTTTGATCGACTGTGATCAAACGCAGCATTCACTTTGAACGCAGCTTTTTATTGACAAATGTTCATGCAAAATCGTGAATACACTGTCTTCTGATAGTTTCAACTCCTCTGCTATCTCACGAAACTTCAATTTACGATCGTCCAAAACGATTTTGCAGATTTTTTGGGGTGTTTTTCGGGACAACTGCTGATTTTGGGCGACCTGAGCGTTTAGCATCATTTGTGTCTGTACGACCGTTTTTAAAATCAGCATACCACCTCTTAACCGTTGTTTCCGATGGAGGAGAGTGCAAATAACACTTATCAAGCCATTGCTTTGTCTGAGCAGCATTTTTCTTATAATGGGAAAAATACACGAAATTCAAATTTTTCTATTGTTTTGAAAATTTGCAACAGTAGCTTCACTTCATTGTAATTCGTAACCTAATAATATGCCCAAATTTTGTCGCATGCCATTTGAAGGTTAGTAGTTCATAAAAATCATATGGATTTTTCATTAGTGGCGACATCTATCAGGCTGTCAGGCCCGGGACTTATTGAATGATGTGTTATATATATATATACACTACAGAATAATTTTTTTATTGTAATAGAGAGGATATATATAATATATATTTCCTTCTCTACTCGACGACATAATTGTTGCAAAAAATAATAATAAGGCACTTTTAAAAAGCAAACACGCACCAAAAGCTTTGGTAACTGGTAGTAAAGTTTAATAACTGGTAGTAGAGAAAATGAACTGAGCTGACACTGCATCGCTATTGTCTCTCCATGAGCGTGCCAGGAGGGAAACATTATTTTTAGTGGATACTCGTATTTGAGTAGACGCTCATTTCATTTTTTAAAACCCTTTGCAATCCGTCGTAAATCCGACATGCTTTAGACCGACTCAAGCAATGCCGAATAGTGACTTACAAATAAGGGGGAAGTAGGTTCGACTCCTGCCGGAGGATGCGTCATTTCCTTTAATAAGATTCCTCGACTATTCAAACCGATAGACAAAATTTGCTTTCTTTCTTGCTTTCTCTTTTTTCTCCCTTTACTTTTCTTTCTTTCTTTCTTTCTTTCTTTCATTCTTTCTTCAATCAATAATCAATATCTCGATATTTTGTATGCATACTTTAGTAAGTCACAATGTTAAATGAAGGAAAACAGAGTTAAAAGTTAAGAATGCACTGCCATATATTCCATCGCGGTTCAGTACGTTTTTCGTTGTTTTTAGGGACATTCTCCCAGCACTTAATACTTTGCTTAATGTCTGAAAGGCATATTTAACTATCTATTTCTATGTGCTTTCGAACTTCTGTGTCACACGTTCCGTAAATAAAAGAGAAAAAGCTAAAAGCGGAAGGTGCAAATTGAATTGGGAGGAACACATAGACAGATTTCGTGATAGACAGAGAAGAAGAAAAAAAAAGAGGAGGGAGAAGAGAGAAGGAGGGTATATTGGTAGTTGAAAGGTAGAAGAGACTAAAACCATATGCATATTTAAAGGGAAGCCATCCGCACCACAAGGTTACCCGATGTCCTCTTCTCTCTCGTGCCACCACCTTCATAAAGGAACTGTATCCAACTGATAGCGTTAATGGACTGTTCTAACCCTAGAATTGAGCTGTCTAATGGAGGTTTATTCGGCAGTAATTGACCAACAACAACTCGCCGCTGTCCATCATCACAATTTGCCTCACGTCCGAGCGTTGAAGGGCCGACAAATTAGTTCTAATTAGGCGTATTAATTTTGTATTGCTCCGCGTTAGGCGTGCGCCGGTCCGGCTTAAATTGTGTTAGATGAGTGAATTAGAGCGATTTAATACGCCAGTGTTAGCAAGGAACAACAAAGAGCCGCGCTCGGCTGATATGTTTGCGATATTAACCGTGGCCAGTGTGAATCACATTCGAGGTACGTTTGCTTTAATTAAGGCTGTCCTAACAAGTTTTATTCCCAGTCGTCCGTTGGTCCCAGCCCCGACACCGGCATCTTAGCAATGTAGGCACCGCCCCCCAACACCACTACCAACACTGGCTCTGGCAATCGAGAGAACCGCCTTGTTCGACCACGCTGTTCTTTTATTCAGTTAATTGTTTCGTTGCTAGTCTTTTTCTGCTCTGGTCTTTTGTATTTATTTTCTTGCTTTTTGCTTCTTTCAGTTTTTTTTTTCTTTTTATTTTATTTTATTTTATTCGCCTTTCTTTCGTTCTTTTCTTATCTGCTACTTTATGTTTTCTTCTTTGCTTCTGTTTCTTTTTGATTGTTTGCATCTTTCTTTCTTTCTTTCTTTCTTTCTTTCTTTCAATAGTTCTCTATTTTTGGTTCTATTTGTTTCTTATTTTTAGTTCTTTCTTTCTTTCTTTCTTTCTTTCTTTCTTTCAATAGTTCTCTATTTTTTGGTTCTATTTGTTTCTTATTTTTAGTGCTTTCTTTCTTTCTTTCTTTCTTTCTTTCAATAGTTCTCTATTTTTGGTTCTATTTGTTTCTTATTTTTAGTTCTTTCTTTCTTTCTTTCTTTCTTTCAATAGTTCTCTATTTTTGGTTCTATCTCTTTCTTATTTTTAGTTCTTTCTTTCTTTCTTTCTTTCAATAGTTCTCTATTTTTGGTTCTATCTCTTTCTTATTTTTAGTTCTTTCTTTCTTTCTTTCAATAGTTCTCTATTTTTGGTTCTATCTCTTTCTTATTTTTAGTTCTTTCTTTCTTTCTTTCTTTCTTTCTTTCTTTCAATAGTTCTTTTTATTTTTGTTTCTATCTCTTTTTATTTTTAGTTCTTTCTTTCTTTCTTTCTTCTCTTTCCTTTTTTATGTTTTATACTTCATTTCTTTCTTAATTTTCGTCTTTCGTTCTTTTCACTCTTTTTTTTCTTTCTTCTCTTGCTTCTCTCTGTTACTATATATCTTTCATCTGTTTCTTTTTTTCTTACTTTCTTTTTGCTTTTTTATCTAATTATATTTGTATCCTTTCTTTTTAATTCTTTTTCTTTCGTTCGTCCTAATTATCATTCTTTTATTTCTAATTCACCAGATAGTTTATATTTCATTCTAGATCTTTTCTTAACCCTCTTAATTCTTTTTCTTTATTTTACTCTTTCTTTCTTTCTTTCTTTCTTTCTTTTCTTTCTTTCTTTCTTTCTTTCTTTTGTTTGTGCGTTCTTTCTCCCTTTTTTCTTTAGTTCTTCCTTTAACAAATATGTTCTCTTTTCTCCTTAGGTGTTCTTTTGTCCTTTTTTATGCTCATCCCTTCTCTTTTCAGCTCCCTTTTCACCTTTCACTCTTTCGTGTTCTTTCATAATTTTCTATAATTTACTTAACTTTTTATTCCTGCAAGCAACCTCTTTTTCTCCACCCCTATTCAATTCTTCATTTATTTTCTATCATTTTTCTTCTTTCTTTTCTGTGTTTTCTTTCCTTCTTTATCACAGTTCATTTAATTTTCCCTCTTACAATCAGAGGCATTCGTTCTTTTCGTGCCAAAAGTGGCTGATTATTATCCGAAACCGTGGTGTTGGCGGCCATTACAACGATGGCGTCAGTAGTGACGGCAGAGCGGTGCGTGGGAAGCCAGCAATGAAAAGCTGTCCTGGCAAACGATTGCAATGTTGATGCCGATTTTCGGACGGAGTGGCATTGGTGTCGCCATTCGTTGAGGGCTGTGGCAAAGGCGAATCTGTCAATTGCTCCTTTATGCGTTAAAGACTCACAAGAAGTCCTGACTCGTAGTTGATTCATGTCTAGTTTAATTTCTTTTACTCTCCCTAACCGTTGTTGAAATAACTGGCTGGATATCATACGAATTTGGATGAAAAAAGACTAGAGTCATGGAGGTTTGAACCTATGCCTCTTTAGATTCAGGGTCTTTGTAAAATGTTAGAAAGCTTCAGTCAATACTTGCCGATTTATTTATTATGAAATATTTTTGTCTCCGTTTTATTCTTTCAAGTGATTTAACGGACTGGAAAAAAAGCGCTTAAAAGCTGGAAATGAAATCGGTGTGTCGCCTCGATATCTCTGCCGATATCTTTTTTCGATTTCGCACAAATAGTATCGATATTATCAAAAAAATATTTTCGCAAAAGTATGTGCGTTGTGGTCCAGTGGATATCGGCTCGGAACGAGAAATCGAGGAGCCGAGTTCGAATTTCAGTTGAATTCATTGCATTCACTTACGCGCAAATACCCTTAGAAAAGGTATTAATCCGGCTCTTCCTTCCAGTTATGTGTTAAATAGCAGGACAGATTGGGTTCTATATCCTTGGCTGGCAACCAGTCTACCGCAGAAAGCAATGACAACCTACTGCGGGATAATCTTCTGCCCAGTCAGTCATGTCTCTTTCGAGACATGATCGCCCAAGCGTGTTTCACGTATGGTACTTCACTGACTGACTGATTATCAAATATTTTCACACCAATATTATCAAATATTTTCGCACAAATACTATCAATATTATCAAATATTTTCGCACAAATACTATCAATATTATCAAATATTTTCGCACAAATGCAATCAATATTATCAAATATTTTCGCACAAATACTACCCATATTATCAAATATTTTCGCAAAAATAGTATCAATATTATCAAATATTTTCGCAAAAATAGTGTCAATATTATCAAATATTTTCGCAAAAACAGTATCAATATTATCAAATATTTTCGCACAACTATTATTAATCCTTTTCTTCTTTCACACGTCAGTGGTTAATATCGCTAACTTTGGTTGGCAACTAAACCAAGAGAATGTCAAGTTGCTGGGTGTGAGTCTGGCTACTCCACCTCATAAATCCTACTTGCTATGGGAACCACAGCATAAGAAACTAGCATGGTGAAGCTGTGGATCCAGCGTGATGAAATTATGGTCCTATACACGAGACGCGAGTTTTCAGAATAAACAAGCACAAAGGAAAAGCATATAAAGATAGAAACATGAGAGTCAAATTACGGCCGGCAAAGAGGAGGAAAGTAGACAGACTAATATACGGCTGGCGAAAGAGAAAGAAAGAAAGAAACTAGCAATGCGCCTGTCAAGAGATTTCTGCTAAAAGAATAATAATTAAAAAAATTCTTCTCACTTTGTTTTTTTTTTTTTTCCAATTGGAGTAGATAGACTAAACTATCGCCCGGTCCACACTACACCCACGTCTATTGAACAGGTTAAGAGGCTCATCCCTTGTTCCCTGTTTAGGATGTGGTTTCCGGCCTTTTCTTTTCCAATCTTCTCACTTTGTTTTTTTTTTCAATTGGAGTAGATAGATCTATCTATCGCCCGGTTCACACTCCACCCACGTCTATTGAACAGGTTAAGAGGCTCATCCATTGTTCCCTGTTTAGGATGTGGTTTCCGGCTTTCTCTTTTCCAATCTTTTCACTATTACGTAGCCCCCTGCACATCAGTGGCGTTACCACCTTGCTCGGGGTGATACGATATATATATATATAAATTCAGGTGGATATTAGCTCAAATCTCTCTGAAGTAGTTCAGCCAGTCACTTAATTTTTTTATCATTTCACCCCAAACAAGTTGGGAGCGCCACTGGTGCGCAAAGGGTTACAGTGAGAAAGAAAAAAACAAAGACAAAAAATAAAGACAAAAAATAAAGCAAGTTACAGGGGATGTCGAAGAAAGATAAGAGATCAATGGGATTCAAGTAGATAGAAGATGGTTTTTAAGCGTAGCTTAGACGTCGCACAAGGCCAAAAGTAAGGAATATCCAGTGAGGATCGAACTCACTTGTAACGATTCTAGCGAGACAATCTTGCTAACCATTACACCACATCGAGGTGCCCAGAAAGTGGATAGAAGATAGCAATTTATGATGCATTTAAACTTTTGGAGATTGTAGCTATCAGGAAAGCAAGCAAACGATAGAGAGTTCCACAAACGGGAAGTGCGAGAAAAGAAACTGTTTGAGTAGCAGAGAGGATTGCATTTAACTATTAATTTCCATACGTGATACACGCCTGGGCGACCATGTCTATTTCGATTCATAACTGACTAGGCAGGAAATTTTCCCGCTGTAAGTTACCATTTCTTTCTGTGGTAGACTAGTTACCAACCAAGGCTCTAAAACCCAATCTGTCCTGCTATTCAATCCATAGCTTGAAAGAGAAGAGATAAATTAATACCTTTCCCAAGGGTCAGTGAGTTAATTGCCATACGTGATACAAACTTGGGCGATCATGTCTCTTTCAAGACAAGGCTGATTAGTCAGAAGATTTTCCCGCAGTAGGTTGCCATTTCTTTCATTGGTAGACGGATTGCAAACCAAAACTATAGAAATCAATTTGTCCTGCTATTCAACCCATAGCTGGAGGGATAAGGGATGGATTCATTTTTTTCCCAAAAGTATTTGCATGTAAGTGAATGCAAGGAATTCAACTGAAATTCGAACTCGGATCTCTGATTTCTTATTCCTAGCTTATATCCATTACACCATAGCGCCACAAGAGGTGCTGAAAAATTCATGACCAAGCGTAAGAAACTTTTTCCAATTCTTTCCCTTCAGCACTTCTATAATTGTCTATCTTCAATAAATAACATAGACGTTTGGTCAT
Source organism: Ascarosepion bandense (assembly GCA_037127315.1). Lineage (NCBI taxonomy): Eukaryota > Metazoa > Mollusca > Cephalopoda > Sepiida > Sepiidae > Ascarosepion > Ascarosepion bandense. The sequence goes on from JBBBDQ010000334.1 coordinate 948,999, forward strand.
TTAAACAGTAAAATATATCAGCTTAAAGTATATAACTTGATGTGCATTGGGATGTGCCTTGTGGTGCAGTGGATATCGGCTTGGAACGAGAAATCGGGGAGCCGAGTTCGAATTCCGGCCGAATTCATTGCATTCACTTACACGCAAATACTCTTGGGAGAGGTATTAGTCCGACTATTCCTTCCAGTTATGGGTTAAATAACAGGACAGATTGGGTTCTATAGCCTTGGTCGGCAACCAGTCTACCGCAGAAAGCAATGACAACCTACTGCGGGATAATCTTCTGTCCACCTACTGCGGGAAATTTTCTGCCCAGTCTTTCGAGACATGATCGCCCGAGAGTGTATCACGTATGCCACTAAACTAACTGATATAACTTGAAGCATACTTGTCTTTTTTTTTTTTTTTTGTAAAAGGGGCGCTGAAAAATTAACTTCCTAAAATATGACCTAAATGACCAAGCGTAAGAATTATTTTTCCAATTCTTTCTTGGTTGGGTTGGGAACTTTTCAGCACCTCTTACTTCCCAATAGCTAATCTTCAGTAAGTTCGACGTTAAGGTCATCTAAATTGTAAAAGACGATTTGACATGTTAACGTTTTTACATGTAACAATATAAATGTTTGTCGTTTTAAATTTTGAAGCTACATCTACAAAATTATACATCTTCTGTCCCATAACTTTTGTTACATTTGCATATACTTTTCATACATTACAAGTATCAAATACTGTGGGACAGAAGTCATTACATTTTTATATTTATTGATGGGCTGATTGCTTTTTCATTGTTAAAATTATTCTTACTGCTTTCAAGACCTAAAAAAAATACGCGGAAATACCCTTGAGGAAGGTATGAATCCATCTCCTCTTCTAAGTATGGATTAAAATAATAGTACTTGTATCTGGAAAAAAATCAGTATTATCTCAAAAAAATATTGGTGCAATATTCACTCGCAAGAAAAAAATCTTACAATTCAAAATTTTTAAAACAACTCTCATATGGTCTATAGACCGTAAAAAAATGAAACAAAACAAAACAAAAAAAAAACAAAAAACAAAAAACAAAACAAAACAAAAAACTAATCGGCCAATCGTTTGGTTACAATTAGTTTGGCTTTCGTGAAGGATTCTGGTATGAAAAGCAATAAAAATATTGCTTTTATTTCGTTTTTGCGTTGCTTATAAAAATGACGGTTTTATTTTGAGACCATCTTTAATGATCTTTGCTTTCCAAGCACATACGCGTCTACAGATTCTCGTCGAATGATTGTTGCGACTCTTTCAATAAAAACACAAATGTTTTCATCTGTTAATTTGAATTTCTGGCAGGTTGATGGGGTGAAAATTTGGCCCTGTACAAATATTCAAGACGTCCACAAAGAAAAAAAAAAAAAAGAAAAAGAAAAAGAAAGCAAATAAAGTGCGAATACAATTTTTTATAATCAAGAAATTGTTCAGATGAATTTTTTAAAATCGTGTTAATTTAAAAAAAAAATCAAATTTCTTCTTATTAAGAGTCTTTGTTGCTGCAGTATAAACCTATCTAATTTTTTTGTTTTATCAACATTTAATTTATATAGTTTTTACATTTTTTTATTCACAATCACTACACGCTGAAATTTAAGAATTATTAATTTGATAATCACTTACAAAGAAATATTTTGTCCTCGACATATTTTTAGAACAGAGATGCAAATTAACACTTGAAAAATAAAAAAACAAAAATAAAAAATAAGTTAATATTTGAATAACAATTAGAAAATTATTGCTGATTTTGTTTATATTTCGATGTCAGGTTTTTGCGTCTGTATTCTTACAAGAATCTAGCCACAATAACGGTTTACTAAGCGTAACTTAGATAGGACACAAAGCCAAAACTATGGAGCACATAGTGAGGAACCAACTCACGACCCAGTCGTAATTGATCTTAACGAGTCCAGCTAGCTAATCATTACATCACTATTTCCCTCGACTAGCCACTATATCCCAAGAAATCTCTTAATCTTGGAATAGGGATCCCCAAATATTTTTTTACTAATTATTGATAAACGATAAATATCTTAATACGTGTTTTTATATTTGTAACAGATAAAATGTAAAATAAAAACTTGAAAGTCATTTTTATACTATCAGTCAATTAAGTGACACACGTTTGCGCGATCATGTCTCTTTCAATATATGACTGACAAGGCAGAAGATTTTCCAACAGTAGGCAAGGCAGTGATGCCACTAAGATGTATGGGGGTTACAAGATGTGGAAGAGTTCGAAACAGAACAGAAACATCGCCGGAAGGCAATTCCACAAGCGAGAAGTTGCAAGAAAAGAAACTCTTAGGATAAAACTTACGGTTACATCTAGTCAGCTCAAATGTAAAGTGATGAAATTTCGACGTCAGTCTAGTTAGTCAGTTAAGTGCCATACGTGATACATGCTTTGGGTGATCATGTCTCGAAAGAGACATGGCTGACTGGGCAGAAGATTATTCTGCAGTAGGTTGCCATTGCTTTCTGCGGTAGACTGTTTGCCAGTCAAGGCTATAAAACCCAGTATGGCTTATTATTTAACAAATAATTGGAGGGAAGAGACGGATTAATACCTTTCCCAAGGGTATTAGTCAGTCTAGTACTGCGCTTAAATTCATAAAGTCTAGATACCATAGCGAAGCCCCAACAAAGCGTTTTACCCTGAACGAAAAAGGTCATAATAGGCTGGTGCAAGTATAGGTGAAGTTGGTGGGTTGGGTTGGGTTAAACAAACCAACCGAATTCCCATTTTTTTTTTTTACTGTGTTATTCTTGCGCTATGCGGCCTTGGGTTGTCATGAAGAAGAAAATATTTTTACCTATTGACAGTTACTGGGTGATTTTTGACCAAACTTTAATAGACTCACTGCAGTTGATAGACGTACAAATGTGCATGTAGTTTTTCACTGCATTTTAAGAAATCTAAATGAATAATACCTTAATAATACCTTAATAAATGGTCTTATTTCAGTAGATGCCCTGTTTATTTTTTATTTATTTATATATATTTTTTTATTAAAAGGTAATATTTTTTTATTTCCATCTACCGTTCTGAATATTCAAGGAATCATAATAAATATATACGTTATCGGGCAGGTAAAGTTTTCTAATAAGATTTCTTGAATATTCAGGCCGGTAGGTGTAAAAAAAGTATATGTAAAAATATATATGTAGGTGTAAAAAAGTATGTTTATAAGTAAACAGCATCTAATCAAATATGGATATTCAATAAAAATAACGTTTAATCAATATATATATAAATATATATATATTACATATAAAGAATTCAAATTTTCAAATTTTTTACATGTAATATATATTGGCACTGCAAATAAATAATTTTAATTACATTGAACCATTTGGCTGGATCAGTTTTCATGTTCAATTTTTAATAATTAATATTAATAGGATCTCCTTTGGGATTTTACCTTCAAGCCGTTTTCTTTTGGATTTACACACACACACACACACACACACACACACACACACACACACACACACACACACACACACACACACACACACACACACACACACACACACACACACACACACACACACACACACACACACACACACACATATATATATATAATTGTGTGGTATTATAGCTTATTAATCTCTGAATTTCTGAGGCGATATGTTTGTTGTGCCTATTCTATGATATTACATTCAAATCTGTTTCTGTTTTTTTTTTGTTTTGTTTTTATCACGTTTCGGCCATCCTAGAACAGAAAATTGTTGTTTTAAATAATAACTATATGAAATAAATCTATCTATCTATCTATCTATCTATCTATCTATCTATCTATCTATCTATCTGCATAATGTGGAAGTGAGTTAGAGAAAGAGACAAAGTGATAGATAGATGGAAAAAAAGAGAAAACTTCGAGAGATAGAGAGAGAGGCAAACAGACAGAAAAAGAGAGAAGTGTATAAACAGAATGATCTAGAGTAGAGAGTGACATTAGTATTTGAATGTGATTGCGAACGTGAAATTTCATACCCGCAAGATAAATCACTTGGCCAATGAAAAAATGACACGTTACACAAGACCACCAGGCCTCCATGCAAATAGAATGAACGCACTTCACTTGTATTTATAAATCATTCATGAAGGTGGTTCTCACCACAGTTCTCTGTATCCCACCCAACGTCCATCGCGTTAAAACGGTGGCTCTCTACTGCTTCCCCACTCTCAATAGAGCATCGAATCTTAAGAATTCAATTATTTCTGATTATTGGGACTTGTTTCTTAGCTTCTCTGTATTCATCAGCGAATAGTCTCCTTCGTCAGCTTCTGAACAGGCCGTTTTGTTTTCGCTGTCTTCTCTCCATTTTTTTGTTTCGTCTTGTTTTTTGTTTATTCATGTGCGTTTCTTTTCTTAAATCTATTTCTCTTTTTCGTCCAACCCAATTTATAGCAACCGGCATCAGGTCGTTTAATCAAAACACACTTTCAAGATTTCCCCGCAATAGACACGTCAGCCTAAACAAAAAAAAAAAAAAGAAAGAAAAATCAGCTTTACTTTTCTACAAGAAAAATCATAAACAAGGTAAATAAACCTACTCTACATTAATACATCCATAAATTAATATGTTACTGTTTATATATTATAATATATATATTATTTACATTTTTCGCACGGTTATCCTCATTTTTATTGACATGTTTATGACGTTTCGGCTCTTGTACGCTCCAGCCCTCTTCAGGTGTTAGGAATTTTGAGCCGAACCCTTTATTTCGGTCACTGAGGTATATCATTCTCATTCCATGTGGGATGCCACTTCCGGTAGCCCTGTAGTTGAGAACATATGGTCCAGTGGATATAGCCGTTGGTTAGTTCCAGTGACTTGACCCAAAGAGTTGTGAGTTTAATGTCAGGCTACACAAGTGGTGAACAAATAATTTAAAGAGTTAAGTTAAAGGCAGATAACTACATTGTACCAGAAGTGGCATTGCGCATAAAATGAGAATGATATACCCCCAGTGATTGCAATAAAGGGTTCAGTTTAAAATTCCTAGCATCTGAACAACCGAAACGTCGTAAACATGGCTATAAAGACGAGGACAACAGTCCGAACAATGTAAATAATCTAAATATTACCCCATCTCAGAAGTATAGACAAATACTGTTTTATATATATATATATATATATAGGTACCGCCATAAAACTGCTAAAAAACCAGCATACCGTGATGAAAATATGCCCCAAACGTAATGAAAACAGTTTTATCGTCAAAATCTATGTTATCATTAAGAGGCAAGATCAAAGTATTTTTTGGAATATTTAATTGATTTTTAATAGTTTTTAGAACATTCAAAAGTTTTGTTAAAAATATTGTTATTCTGTCGTCAGCAGATATAGTAATTTTTAGCATAGAAAATTTTAGCTTCTTATTTGCGATGACAGGCACATTAATTTAGAAATTCTTGCAAAAATCAAATAATTGACAGATTTTAATGAAATGTTCAGTATTTATTTACAAATAAATGAAATTATTTTTGAAGTTTTTCATTAGAAAATCTTGGTAAAAATATTTTTTCATGTGTTTCATAATTTCTTAATTTTGTGAAAACTTGAAATTCAACGTGATAATCTTAGTAACTATATTATATATATCTTTGAAGAATTTAAACCACCGATTTTTTTCAAAGCCGTACACCGTCTTACCGAAAATATTTTCTGAATAGAAAAAACACAATAGAACTTAGACATTATTTAATTAGGGAAGCTTTTAATTGTTTTTATGAATAACATATATTAAGAACTATATTATGTGAAAAAACGTTTTTTCGATGAATTTACAAAATATTTTTCACTTTTTAAAATTTAAATTGGAATAATTTATGATATTTTACAAATGTTTCAATGGTTTAACTCTTAGGAAAGTTTATTATTGAGTAAAACTATATTTACTGATCATATATAGTAAAGCTTATTACAATCTGACGAGTCCGAATTCTTTACATTAGAGAACGAAGAATATTTTCTTAAATTGTTAAGATTACCGAGTACTTAGAAGTGTAACACCGTAAGTGTTCCTCATGCACACACTGTAAAATGGTATCGAGGGACCATGGATTTGAACCCCGGAATAGATATTTGGAGAATATCTCTGTATAATTTTTCTTTTTCTTGGGAAGAGCTAAGAAAGAGAAGAAGAAAGGAACAGAATCGCTGGGGGTGGTCAGGAGAGATAAGAGAGAGGCGAAACACAAGGCATTCACGAAATGACATCGACCGATATGACGACAATCGAACATAGACCAAATGGTAGGCTTGCTCGCGAAGGGGAGAGAACTTTGTCTCTTTCTTCCTTGTTTATTTCTTTTTCTCCCTTTCTTTCTCAGGGAATAAATAAGGAGCGGCTGAAGATTGAATTGTCGGTTGATTCCGAAGAATACCACTCACGTAAGAATGGAAATTATGATTAACGCTGGCAGGTAAATGTACAAAGGCAACAAAATCTTATCTCAAAACCCCCAGATTGGCAGACATCGGCACGAAATCGAAAGCAGGTGAATTGAACCAGATACACAAAATTGACATTAGACTTTTATGGAGAAAAATTCCGATCACTTACCGACCTAATTCATATCAAAGCGTTTTTAACAAAAAGACAAAATGAATTTTAAAAAAAGAGAGAAGGGACACTCACCACGCTAGGAAGCAGTTCAACAGACTGTTAAGACGATAACACTCTCGCACGTTAGCTTCTCTGAACATCGCCCTGGCAGAAACCCAAGTGAAGGGAAGCATAAAAACTATATTACCTCTAACAACAAAGAAACATAGTAGCAGCAAGTAATTTGTAGACATTGAAAGAAGTTGGATTGTATTTTCTTATTCTTTCTTTCTTTCTTTC
>JBBBDQ010000335.1:0-342500 GCA_037127315.1 Ascarosepion bandense
CGACTTTATATTTCTTTCTTTGGGGGTCATCTCAAAAGTAAGTTCTATTTGAACAAGCCAACAACAATTTAAATGCTGAAGGATGAGATTAGAAGGCATATTGGTGAGATCGAAGAGTAAATATGCAGAGACGTCATCCAACTTTTTGATCATCGAGTGGAGGTGTACCGCCGAACCCGTGGGCATTATAATTAATTGAAACCTTAAAAGAAACATTTAATGCATATTTAATTGCGTACAGTAATACAATTTGCAAAATTCATGTTAAATGAATGAAAATAATTCATTTCTTTTATATAGATGCAATTTTTCCTCAACTCATGAATCCACCAATTCATATTAAATAAAGAAATCTTAGAATAAGTAACATATACCAATTTTCCATAGTGTAACACGTGTCTTGTAAGACTCGTATGTCCAATAATAATTGTTCGATTAAGTAAATCATTACATAAAGCGACAATTTTTCTATTTTATCAGTAGCATGATTTGCAAGATATATAAATCCAAATTTTACCATTAAGAGAAACATTAAGGAAACACTAAATGCACTATATCCTAACATCTAAGATAGCTTCATTAATACAGCAATTCTCATCACATAATGAAAAGCCTTTAAAGAAAGTATAAATTTTATTTCTTTCGGCATAAAATTTGCATGCTTTGGAAGATTCACCAAGTCAGCATTTTCATACTAAATGTAGTTTACACTGAATAAAATGCATAATTTACAACATTTATAACACCTTCTATTCATATTAATATAAACTGTTGGTGAAACTGCCATTACTCTTTAAATTATTTATGTTAAACTGAGAGAAACAAAGAGGAAATAAACTTTTTTTTTCATTTCCAGTGCAGGCAAGATATTTTTTTCAAGAGGCACGAATCCAGAATTCATATTAAATTGAATATAACTTTAGAAGTAATAAATACTGAATTTTCAAATCATGTGATGGATTATTTTGAAAAATCAAACATCCAGTTACTTTTACATTAGAAAACACACACACACACACACACACACTGAAACAGACTAAAAGACACCACAGAATAAAGTAAATACAATTCTTTCGAAAGTTCAATGATCAGTTCAGTAAGTTCAAAAAATACAGAGGAAAGAATATAGACTAAATATTGTAATTTTTATATTCAGTAACATTTTAAATTAGCAATGTTGGACAATTTCCTCAAAAAATAAAAAGATCTAACACAACAGCAATGCATTTTTACAGAAGAATGCTAAGAATAACATTGAGCAAATAAGTCAGTTAACGACGAAGGTTTATGGAAACAAAAAGTCACTTATAATTTGAATTCAAAGGAAAAAGTTCAAGTTCATTGTGAAATTCAGAGGATATTGAAAGTTATAGGGACAGGGAAAAACAAGCGTGTTTAAATAGATTGGATAACGGGAAATTGGAATGAAATTGATAATGTATCTTCCCCCAAAAGATTGCTAACAGCTATAAAGGATTAATTGAAAATGTTTATAAAGTAGGAGTTTAAAGAATTTGGGAGGTTATGACTAGTTTAAGGAAAAGATTACAAGCAGAATACAAACACGAGTAATTTCGTTGTTCTTCATTTTTTTTACATTTTTTCAGCGCAGTCCTATGGAATACTGCCTTAGCTTTACGAATGACAAAAAAAATTTAGAAAAATTTCAATATTTAAACTTTTTCTGTGGGGGTATCAGTTTCTAATACAACGTTATAGTAAATATCGTGCCTCCGTTTTGAGATCAGTCGTCAGTACGACATTGCCGCCACCTGTAAATTTGTTCGTTATCAAATGTTTTGGATTTTTTCAGTGCGATATTATCTTTTACACATTAAACTTTACGAATGACAAAAAAATTTGCAAGAATTTCAATATTTAAACAATTTTAGGTGGGGGACCAGTTTCTCATACAACCTTAGAATGGATTGAAAATGGAGGATCGATTTACTTTAACGTTGTATGAGAAACTGACCCAGCCCAACAAATTTGCTTAAATATTTGAATTTTTCAAAATTCTTTTTGATAATCGGAAAGTTTAAGTAAAAATCTATAGAACTGCGTTGAAAAAAGGAAAAAAGGAAAAAAGAAAAACAACAAAATTAACATAAACGCGAGTGGATTGAAAATAGAGGATCGATTTACTTTAACGTTGTATGAGAAATTGATCCCCATCTCCAACAAAATTTGTTTAAATATTGTGATTTTTCAAAATTTTAACTAACAATTGATAGGAGTGCGCTGAAAAAGTAAAAAAAAAAATGAAAAACGAAATTACACGTGGTGGTAGTCTGCTTCATTTCCGCCGAATTTTTTTTTTTTTTTTCAAGTGGTCAGCGAAAATTTTATGTCATTTTTTTTTTTTTCGCGTAGTGAAAACCCCATTGGGATGATACGTCCGAGAGAGAAGCCCTGAAGGTTCCTGAGACGAGATCGTACTAGCAGGTTGCTAACAGTTCTTAATGGTTCTTCCACACTCTAAGTGGAAGGCCCTGATGGAAAAAAAAATAAAACAAAAAAGAGAGACAGCGAATGCCCTATTGGTTTACGAAATTAGGAACACCTTGGAGAAAGCTGGTGGTGGTTAGTGGCTCATAGCAGCCGCGATAGTCAGGCGCTGAGAATTGAAGGAGAAGAAACGACAGAGAGGTGTAAACTCGTTGCAGACAACTCACTCCCTTTGTTTTCTCTTTCTCTCTAATTTAAATTTTGTCTGAATTTAAAGACTTGCACTTGTTGAAGCAACTCCGGTCATACTACAATTATTTTATTTTTCTACGAATATACCCTTTTTTCACCATAAGCACTCTCGACAGGCCTTGTCGGTTAAGGATTGGGGAAACCACTCTTCAAGTCAAAATCACAACGTGGGTGGAGAATGGATTGTTGTCACTTGGGCATGATTGGGAATCTTCCCGGTCTAACGGCCGTATCCGTGAGAACCGAGTGCATGTAAAGGGGTTATATAAATATTTATGTGGAGCCATTCACACATATTCTGAAGTGATAGAATTATATAGAGCGCACGAAACTCAAAGGGAGGCAATTCTGATTGCGCAACAATTTCAATTATTCCCCTTACATTTAAAAATTCCCCCATTTCATTAATTCTAATTAAGTTTCGCACAATGATCTAAGTGTGAATTATCCTCACCGTGACAAAGCAAGAATTGCATCCTCTTCCAGTATTCAAACCCACTCTATGTATTTCGCATTTTTAAACACCACATTATAATGCTATATTGTAATTTGTACTTATTACATTTATTAGGATTACAGTTTTTAGCTCAATTATTATGTTCAATTATTAAAATATAATTTAACACTACCTTCTAAAAATCCCCCAGTCTCAGACCATAAATAAATGAAGATTGATATTTTAGAAACCAAAATCTTAGCATACCAAACATCATAATATTCATTGATTAGATTTTTTGATTTCCTCTCTAAAACAGAAAAATATCCTTTTACATTCGCATTCCATTTAACTACGGGAGCAACATAGTTTAAAAATAGCCATAATTTTCGGAGAAAGTACCTTCAACGTTTAACTAGTAAATACATTAAACAGTATTAATAAATAAACGGTAAATTTAATATTTATTTTTATTTTCTTTATAAAGGGGTCTTATGAAGAAGTGTTTCTTATTTGGAAATGGTTGTGTTAAAATAGGTTGGAAATCTCTATTATATACGTGCGTTTCACATGTGATGTCCACAAAGTACTACTGGGAACCCATGAACTTACTAAGTAGACTTTTTTTTTCAGTCGCTTTACAAATATGTCCTACTTCTGTGTTATTGTATGAATAACTCAATGCTGTTTACTATTTTTTATAAAATAACTTTATTGTTTCAGTCCTTTATTTTTAAGAGTAATTTTAATGAACACTAAATTTGAAATTTTAATAAATTTGTTTAGTCATAATTTTCTTGACATATGATTACGGCTAGAGATTAATACAGTGGATTAGTAAAATATTTTTTCTAACATTTAGTAAGTAGAGTCGCAAAATAGTTTTCCTCGTTAAAAAGGATCGCGATTGAAAAAGTTTTAAATTCCTTCTCTGACGGACTTATATTGTTTTTTTTTATTTTTAGACGTGAAAACATTGAGATTTTATTTATCATCTTAACCTGTATCTTAACCTTTAGTCAGACAATCAAACACAACCTGCAAATGTTTCACACAAATTTTGGTTAAAATCTTTAACTCTGTGATAAGTGTACTTAGTAATCCCGTTACTAATACCATCCTCAGAATGTTTGTGTTTATGTAGCAGCTTCACATCCCCACACCGTAAAAAACATTGAGAGATACTCCTCTGTTCCATCCACTTGTTGAAAATCAGGGTCAGCAACGGCACAAACATATCTGACAGCTTCAAATACACTTCGTACGGAAGTTCATCGATTCACATTTTTATCCCTTCTGACTTCCTTGAATGTATTCAAGATCACTTTCTGTGTTATGAGATCTTAATACTTAATCGTTTCAGTGGGTTAAATAAGTATTGAAATAAGCTGAAGCTGCCTTTGGCAATATGACAGTAGAATTGAAAAGTTCTTCCACATGCAGTTTCTGTGGTCTTGATAGACATTCGTTTTACTTTAGATATAACTACGTGAGCTTTATCCTTCTTGATTCGCAAGAGGAGAAGGATGGTCAGTATTTATTATAGATACCTTAACTCTATCTCTCAATTTTTAATAGCGTCTTCTACACTAGATTTAATACTTTTGTGTTGCTGGTCTATTTAGGTTAAGTCGTCTGCTATAATCAGAAAAATAATCAATTATAAATTCCATTACTTATTCACAGCCGCAATGCACGTCAGTTTCCATTGTAGGGTGAGTAGCAGCTGATCACAGAAATCCTTTATATCCAGTAAGGAATTGTTGGTTATCCCACTTAACTAAAAAAATCACTAGGGGACACTCTTTTAATAGGCAGTTTCAGTTGGTCCATTCTCTCTTTCTTTCTTTTAAAATTAGGGCCACAATATGTAGTTGGACGTGGTAATAAAGTGACCCCTACTTGGGCGCAGTTACTTTTCTCTCGGACTCTTACACACATTCTACAAAAACACATTCTCCAGTTTAAAATTTTTTCAGGTAATTAGTTTTTAAATGCTTACTTCGCTTACTGCCATTGTATAATCTATTGATCATTTTCGCTGATTCTTGCTTTTGGAACCTGCTGCCTTTACATATAAATGAATGTGTGTTGGTATGCAAATGAAAGATATATACAATAAAACGAAAACAAACCCCAAGACATAAATATAATGAAAATATACACTAGAATTTATGTTTTACTTTTTCTATAATTTATCTTTTTCATCAAATTATTTATATTAGAGAGAATTTTTGCTATTCCAAGATATTTCGGTTGCTTCTCGTTATCAGGCCAAATTTCTTCATCTGCAATATACATTCACAGCTTTAATAATTTTATTGCACTCTTGAAATACATGCGTACAAATTCTTTTCGGCAATTATTGTTCTGAACATTTTAACGACCTTTGTACCAAACATAAGACATTACTTTTATTTATAAAAAACCTTAATTGATATCTCTCTCTCTCTCTCTCTCTCTCTCTCATATATATATATATATATATATATATATATATATATATATATATATATAACAGGGGTATAAAACAATAAAATCAAATTGTGTATAGAAATAACATATATATATATATATATATATATATGTATATATATATATATATATATAAATGTTGTTTCTATACACAATTTGATTAATAAGAGGGGTATAAAACAAGAAAATCAAATTGTGCATAGAAACAACATTTATATATATATATATATATATATATATATATATATAAATGTGGTTTCTATACACAATTTGATTTTCTTGTTGTTTTATGCCCCTCTTATAGTGGGCTATCTACTCACAAGGCCAAATTCAGTTAATCTGTTTCAACACACAAATATACTTCACGATAACAGATAAGACGCTATAATGGAGTGGGAATGAAATTAAAAAAATCTCCCTCCTCTCAAAAAAAAAAAAAAAAAATTGCTAACAGCTACAAAGGAAGGATAGGTGTGACAAAGAGAGACGGTTGGAGAAATTAGAATAATGGTTAACAAGCATAATGAATTGATTAAGAAGCAAGGTTAAAAGTAATAACAATTAAGACAGATAGGGTAGTAGTAGCAGGATTGAGGCTGATGAAAATAATGGATTAATTGCTAATGTTGATCAAGTAGGGGTTTAAACAATTTTTGAGATTATGACTAATTTAAGGAAAAAGTTTGAAAAAGTTATATTTTTTTGTTGAGGTTACCGAAAATGTTTTCTGTGTGTACAAGCAATGACAGACCAGAAATTCCGGCGATCACTAGTTTCGTACAAGTAACTTACCATTGTTATTTTTTTTTTCAGTCCCACTATATTTTTATAAAATAATTTTGTTGTTTCAGTTACTTATTTTTAAGAGTAATTTTAATGAACGTTATGTCTGAAGTTTTAATTTTGAAATTGTTTAGTCATTTTTTTTTCTTACGGCTAGAGATTAATACAGTGGATTAATAAAATTACTTTTTCCAACACTTAGTATTAGAGTCGCAAATTAGTTTTCCCCAAAAAGAATCGCGAATGAAAAAGTTTTAAATGCCATCTCTGACGGACATTTACGGGTTTTCACTTTTAGAAGTAAAAAAGTTTAGATTTTATTTATCCTCTTAACTTGTATTTTAACCTTTAATCAGACGATCAAACACAACCTGCAAATGTTTTGCACAAATTTTGGCTAATATCTTGAACTCTGTGATAAGTATAATTAGTAATCCCGTTACTAATATCATCCTCATATTTTTCGTGTTTATGTAGAAGCTTCACATACCACCGTGAAAAACATTGAGGGATATTCCTCTGTTCCATCCACTTGTTGAAAATCGGGGTCAGCAATGGCACAAACATGTCTGACAGCTTCAAATACACTTCGTACGAAAGTTTATCGATTCCCAGTGTTATCCCTTCTGACTTTCTTGAATGTATTCCAGATCATTTCTTGTGTTATGAGATCTTACTACTTTATAGTTTCAGTTGGTTAAATAAGTATCGAACTGAGCCGAAGCTGCCTTTGGCGATATTGTGCGAACCTCCTTCGCATACACATACGCATACATACAATACATGCCTTCAACGCCAAACAATCATTGGTTAACCCCACATTCAATACTGAACAGCCATTGGCTCAAAAGCACGCTCACTGATTGGTTAGACCAAACTAATCAGATCGTTTCCACGTGCAAGATGATATTTTCCCGCGCTGCAGTCGGGAGCCCCTAGGGATCTATTTAACCGAGTACACACGTGTTCATCTTCGGTGAGGTCCCGGATGTCTGGATGAATTGATGGCAGTTATGGGAAGATCACTCACACCCGCACCCAAACTGCAAATTGCAGTTGGTGGAGCGCGAAATCTTCTCTCTCAGACACACACACTTTCATAATTTCCTACAATGACATACCTTTTCAACAAGTGTTAACAAGAACATTAACAAGAACATTTTCTAAGAACATTTGCAGATCATTTAAGAGCATTTATCCATTTCTGATTGAACTTTAATTTTACGGTCAAAGAGAGGCAGCTCTTGACTTTTTCCATATTGTTCTTTTAAATGTATGATTATCTTCTAGCAACATTGATTAATTGTAAATATGATAATACATGTATATGTTGTTACAATTCGTCGTTGGTCATTATTTGCATGAGTCTTGTGTGATGTCTTCTAATCCTAAATTTAAATTAATGTGATGGACCGCCGGTCAGATCGCTACATTTCGTTAACAAATCCAATGTGATGATAGGTAGTCCGCCACAATATTACAATAGAATTGCAAAGTTCTTCTGTAGTAGGGACGGTCAACTATATCATATACACGGCCAATCCACAAACATAGCCAACACTTCCCACAACTTAAGTTTATCGGAATTCTCAGAATTATCAGACGGTGGATTTGTGGAAGAACAAAAAATATTTCGTTTGTTTGATTAAAGTAGAATTTTATTAACAGAACAAAATAAAATGAATTTGTAGGAGTTCATTGAGAAAATGTACGTATGTAGCTAAGTGTATCCAGAGCTTATATTCGTAAGTAGCAGAATGTGTTTAATAAAATCTGTGTTCCCTTCCGTTTTTATGGTCGACGAAAAAGTGAAAAAGAAGGTGAAGCAATAAAAGAAAATGTACTTATCGGACGTTAATTTTTAGTAGTCATTTAAAGTATTTTGTTGTTGTCGTTGTCTTCTTTGTTGACTGCGGGAATGTTGAGGATGGAGAAGAAGAGGTAAAGAAATTAGCACGAGTGAAGAAGGGGAAAGAGAACGGATGTGTAAGGGGATTTTATATGTCCGGGTCAGATGCTTGAAATTTCTTTAGTCACATTTTAGCATGTCGTCTCTTTGCTCCTATCTGACTGACTGCTTCGACTTTCTTTCTGATTTTATAGACAAAGAAAATTTTAACATAGACTTGTTAACTTTTCTCTCAGTTTTGAAAATCGCTTCCTTTCATTGGTTAGAAAATTAATTTAAGGTCTGATCGCGAAATCCGGCTGCGACATGTCCTTTCAGTACGGATTAGGATTTCACACATAATTGTGAATCTTTCTAAAAGTGAAGAAGGGAAGAGAGTTACTTTTAATTTTGTGTTTACTACACTTCCACACGCAGTTTCTGTGGCTTTGACAGACATTATTTTTAATTTAGAAATCACTACTTGGTCAGCATAAGCTATAGATACCTAAATTCTATCTCTCAATTTTTATAGCGCCTTCTACACTAGATTTAATACTTTTTGTGCTGCTGGTCTAACTAGGTTGAGTCGTCTGCTATAATTAGAAAAAAAATCAATTATCAATTTTGCATAATTACAGTCAGTTTCCGTTGTAGGATGAGTTGCAGCTGATTACAGAAATCCTTTATATCTAATAAGAAATTGTAGTTTACTCCACTTAACTAAAAAACATCGCTAAGGGACGCTCTTTAAGATTATAAATAGGTAATTTTAGCTGATCCATTTTCTCTTTCTTCCTTTTTACAATTCCAGCCACAAGTTGTAGTTGAACGTAATAATAAAGTGACCCCTACTTGTGTACAGTTTAATTCAGTTACTTTTCTCTCGGACTCCTACACACATTCCACAAAAACACATTCCCTAGTTTTAAAGTTTTCTATGTAATTAGTTTTTAAATATTTACTCTTATTGTCATTTTATACGTACCTTAATGCATATTGTCGTTTGTTTTATGTAATGTTTTGCGATATTCGTTTATTACTCGGACTCACATTAGAGTTCGCAATATTGTTACGGAAAAGTAACACGACCAAACACAAACACGACCAGCATTTCCACAACAAAATGATTAAATTTCCAGTAAGCAAACACTTTAGGTTCAGACTTATTTAAGTTAATTCAAACCCGGGTGATTCGAATAAATTATACTATGGAACTTTAAAGAACCAATGAGCCCTAAATCTACTTCTAAACAAAACTAAGTTGATGAAGTAAAATTGAAACACTGCACCAAATTAGTTCATTCTACTCACCTCCGTTGTTCATCTCGGAGTTAGTCAACCAAAACAAGCCTGTTCATAAATTAACGAAAATATTTTACATCCAAAGGAATGTTAGTATCCCTCACTCTAAATCCGGATCAAGAATGGCGTTCTAATCTTTTGAACGACACATCTCATTATTAGGGCTAGTTATGATGTTCTCGTATCGATTAAAGACTATTGTTAGGAGGATGCATTTTGAATACAAAAACTGTATATTTGTAAATATTTTTATTTTTGTGTTTTTGTAAATTAAATATTTGTCTGTGATTTAGCTCTGTATTTTGGTTAATCATTCTTTTCTTTTATTACAACTTATAACACGTAACACTATCAACACCAGAAATTGATTAACATCGGTATTTTGATTGGCCTTCGGCTACACAGATCCATACACAACGGTAGTTACTGTGTTGTGATGTATACATTCTTCCACTTACAGTAAAGTTATCTGCAATGTTCAACAGTAGCGCATCTGTCGACTCGGCGAAAAATCTCCAGTTCACCTACTGTATTGATGTCTTAACCACCCAATGCCTTAACTGAGGTTTGTAATCTGCACTGTCAATAGTTACTCACCACGACTGAATGCAGAAACTTTACAAATTATGATATTACAGAAATATTATAATGCAGTCTTCTAACCATAACAATTTTGCCTTTCTAAAAATCAGATATATTTTGACCATGCTATAGATCAAAATTGGAATACACGATATCAGCTTATCTAATTATATACATATACCTATACGTGATCTGTTATGAGACAGTAGCTGACATTCTTTCAACTTGCGCTGATGATGGTTTAATAATTAGTTTCAGTGCAATACTTTTACATTTTTTGTTTGATCATGCGGTGTCCATGTGATGTTCAATATTATGTTTTGTTAATCGTTTGTGTTACAACTGTAAAAAAATAAATAAATTATTGACTAATCCACCCCTGATAATTAAACTGAAACCAGAAACTTCAACCATGATTTCCCCTGCCAAGAGCTGAATCTTCACAAACTTCAAATGAAACCTCAGTTGTCAATTGGCAAGATTCAGATTGTAAAATAAAATACAATAATGAGTTAAACAAGTAGATCTGAATGAAGCGTGAAAAAATGCCAAAAAGTGATGGATGTATTGTTATTATCCGACGATAAATAAAAAAGCATTGGAGTTTGGATATTTTAATTACTGCTCATCTAAAAAATTTTAAAGGTAAGTAATTTCTCGAAATAAATGTAAATTTATACATTTGAAAATAAGAGTCAAGTTGATAAACTGCAAAATAATTGTTGTAGTGGAGTCTATCTAGTAGCAGTTGTTTGAGGTAATAGGTAAAGAGGTATTGTAATTGTAGTATCTTAGCAATAGAAACCAGGAGACACATAGAATTATCCCGGAGTATTGCAGCTGGGACCAGAAAAATGGGTTACTCTACATCCAAGGTTGAAAATGTTATGTGTGAATTACTAAATGAAAACTGAAAGCAATTAAGTGTAAAACAACGCGAGACTAACGGCGACGACTTCATATATAGAGATTGCATGTGGCTATAGAGTCTGGCTGTCGACAAGACGTTGCGCAAGTTAGTGGTAGGCTGCTATGATTTAGGGTGTATTCTAGTACACAAGATTACAAAAGAAACATAGCTGAAGCCTGTCTTGTTTCAGTCATTTTCTATCAGAAGTTTCCGGGTGGTGATGGTATGTTTCAGTAATATTATTCAACTTCTGAACGTGAAACGTTGACATGAACCTAGATTCAGAAAGTTTTGCCATATTTAAACGCTACTGAGCATATATAAGACATATGAAAAGTATCGTAGTCAAAATAAAATAAATTATTAAAACTATTCAAAAGTAAACTGAAAATGTTTCACACTAAAATCGTGATATATATCACAAACCGCATGTATATCACATATAAGATATATTTCACAGTAGCATTAAATTAAAAATATGTCCTATGACTGTAACGTAATTTATTTTGTGTTGGCTTTGAAAAATAAGCGTTCGTTCAAATCTCTCGCGTGTTGCGCGCGACGGAAAATCGCGTTAGCATATTTCTATTTAAAAAATTTTCAATAATCCATTTCCACTATTAATTTAAGTAACGTTGATGATAGGAGAAAGTTGTTTGATATATAGTGTCTCTCTAATAGCGAGATGCTTTTGATATTGTGATTTAAATAGTATTCTTGTATTTTCGATTAGAATTTTTCGTAAACTATAGGTTAATAAATGTTTAATTTATGACACGTTGGTTTGAAAAGTGACATGTAAGGAGTCTTCTGAAAGACTTGGTAGTGGATCTAATATAGTTTATTGATTTGAGACAATACATATATATATATATATATATATATATATATATATATATATATATATATATATATGAACCTGTAATCATTCTATTATAATTAGTGTCTATAATAATCCTTCCTTGTTCAGCATTTGCATTTAATGAATTCACTACTCAAGCGGGTTATTAAGATTTAGGCTTAGTACATAATGGAAGAAGATATTTATTGAACAGCTGCAGAGAATTATTCCTTATTTCTTGTTTAGGATATGGTTTACAGTTATTTCTTCCAAAGCTATAATGATTTAACTTTTAAACTTTTCGTCATGTGACTGATCATTGGCTGCGATTTTTTCATTATTTCTTGTAAATTCATGGTATCCGCTCCAATTGTAGACCGTTTCAAGAGAAACGCTCTACAAATATCCTCGAACTTTGTGAAAGTAATTTATTTTATTGTTATCAATAAATGTTTTATTTATTTTTATTGTTATTAATAAATGCTATATTCCTCTTTGTTGCTAAGATTCTATCACACATATTCATGGATTTAGTGTTCATATGGGGGATAATCTTCCATGTTCTTTCAACTTTCGTTATTACACTCTGTTAGCTATCCTTTTATCGCTCTCCTTCTCAGTACTATAATATATTAGACAAAATTACTGACATTTTAGAAATCCCCCCCCCTCTCTCTCTCTCTCTCTCTCTCTCTCTCTCTCTCTCTCTCTTCATTCATTTAAGAACATTTTTGACGTTGTTGATTTTCACGTGCATCACGAGAAGTTTCTTAATCATTGTAACATTGTGACTGATGTTGCCGGTATTCAGACTTTCAATTTTTCCGTTGCTCATTCTTTATGCTGAAATCGTGGATTTCTCTAATCATTTCTCTAATCAATCTGATCAGCATACTTCCTTACTTCCACCCCAGCTCGTGTCGATCATCGCAACACTTTTCTCTTGGCAATTCGGATGATGCTACAATACTTGTTAATATTTCAGTTCATGAACCTCCTATCCACAAGCATGCTGATTGGAAATCACTTCCTTCATTGATATTCTTATATTTCCTATAGAAAAATGTGCCAGTGAGCTTTCTTCTTTGGTCAAAGTCAGCATCGATGCTTTTGCTCTTTCTCATAGTTACCAGGGAAATCTCAATCTTCACCATGGTTCGACTGTTCAGACGATATAGCTAACTGGAATCACTTTTTTTTATCTATACCAGCGTTATAATTTCGATCAGAAAAGACTCTTATTCGTGGCTGCTCGTGATAAATGTGAATGGGTCCTCGAAAAGCAAAGTATTTGATGGTAGAAAAAGGCACCCTAGCCTCTAACAACTTTGGCTTTCGTTACTACTTAATAGTGTTTTAAATAAGGGTAACTTTTCTAATTTTCCTTTTGTCAATCAATTCGAGTTGTTAACAAGTTATGCTGTAAAAGCAGAAAGTTTTGCCTGTAAATTCTGTTCGAACTCTACTCTTTACTCACCTGGAGTATCCTTACCTGATTTTACAGTTAGAACTGAGTTTCTGTTTTTTATATACATATAATTCCTTCCATGCTTTCTGTTAGCATCTATAATCTGGATCTCTACCTGATATTATCCCTGTAATAGTTGTTAAGAAATGTGCACCCAAACTGGCTTCTATTCTCTCTAAAGTGTATAATAAATGCTTCTTGTTTTCGGGCTTATTGGTAACGTGCCTTCTCAGAATAATATTCTCGACGGACATGAAGTGGAAAGACTATATTAATTCCATTGCTAGGTCAGACTAGCAATCTGTCCTGGCTTGTCGTCACTTTCAGTCACCTTCCCAACGCCGTAATGTAGCTTACCTGTGCTTTTTGTATAAATAATGTCATGGTAATTGTTCGAATGAACTCTTCCATATGGTATCTAGACTTTATGAATTTAAGTCCAGTATTAGATTAGCAGCAAGGTCTCATCAATTTACAGTTGAATTGGTTAGATGTAATCGTAAATTCTATGCTAATAGTTTCTTTTCTCTCGCTTGTGGAACTCTTTTCCAGTTCCATGCTTTCCAGCCAACTTTGTTCTTCAAAAATTAAAATGCAATGTCAATCGTTATCTACCGACTCCTGATTACTCTTCTATTGTTCCCGCTCCTTAATAATGTTTTTCTGTTTTCTTATTCTTTCATATTCAGTAACTCCTTGTGTTTTAGTAGCTTTACTGCATTTCATATGAAGAAATCATTAAAAAGAACTACTGCAATGTCGCATGATATTGAATTGTTATATCTTGATAATCATTCCGTATTTTAAAATACGTCTTGGGCTGTGTCAACAGTATGATAACTGGAGTATGATATTATTATTTGTAAAATTAACTAGTTTTCTTCTTTTATGTGCCATCTCCCTTCAGAACGTGGGCAGTCATGACACTTCACAACACTTTTCCCTTTGTAGCTTTTGACAATCTTTATTTTGTTAACCTTCGTTCCACTCCCTGCTCGTTATGTAATTAATTGGTTGCTTTCTTCTGTTCGTTTTGCCTTCAGTAAACTCTATGAGAAGCAAATTATCGAAGAGCACTTTTCTTATTAAGTGTCCCAGAAATTTGAGTTGTTTCTTTCTGATAATATGTATATCTTTTTGCTTCCATTTTTTTAAAACTTTCTTGTTGAGTATGTGCTCTGTCCAAAGTATTGTAAGCATTCTCCACTAGAACCACATCTGTTGCATCAAGTCTTATCTTCAGCAGCGAGAAAATTATCCAGCATTCACTGTCATATAAGAGTATTGATATCACAGCAGGCTTAGAGTCGGTGACTGAAGACGTCAGCAGAAAGAGAATTGCCGTGAAGGCATGCTCCAAAAAAAGTGAGAAGACGAGAGACTAGCAGAGGAACGAGAGGAGAAGACGCAGATGGCAGAGTGGTGCATCAGTTCTCTCAGAACCAGGCGCTAAATACAACTGTGGTAACTTTCAATAAAGCGTGCTATTCCAAGACAGGCCTGTATAACACGATCCTCGGGTGCACCTGAGTCAACCCTTTTTTAACCTCGACCAATCCACCCACGTTGTGTTTAATTGATCTCGGAGCGGCCAAAGTAGGATTGCCTGTTATTAACAGCTAGGTCAGTCTAAGCTTGCAAGAGGATGGTAAATAGTTAAAACACAATCCCTGATTCCCACAAGATGTTAGTTCTTTAGTCAGTGCCACCAGATACCACACTTGGCCTTTTCAGGGCATTAAATATAACAACGATTTGGCCACTACCACCAGATATAACACGATCCCCGATTCCTGGTAACTAGCAAACGGAATATAGTCAGTTCAACACGACGACGACAGGGATGTAGATTTATATATATCTGTATCCAGTTTATATACACAATTATAAACAGGTTCAAATCTAGGTGACGCACAATTTAGCTGGCTGTTATTTTAGTATCACACTACCATCCATAGTAGTAATTTTCTCGAGAGAAGTGACTTGTCCTGTCAACCTGCAGCTTGCCGATTTCAAACTGACCTTTTCTGAAAGATCACGGGCCAATTCCGCTAATTTCGTTTTTCGCCCCCATTTTATTGAAAAAGCACAAAACCGGGGTGGTAACGTTAGCTACGGGGAATTAAATTTTTGCTCTTTGTGTTAGTCTTATCAGCACGAAATAAAAATAATATCAGTTATCCATTTCGACTGAGTTTTCGCCATCTTTTCTTTGTTTCGAACGAAAATTTTATGTTCGTTAATACTTTTATAACTTTTGGAAAGCAACTTTCGTTATTCTAATGCACCTCCTTGTAGTCTATGAAACAGGTGTATGTCCTTCTGCATTTGTAGGGGTCTCTCTGTTATCGTCTTGATAATAGTTTTTCTATATCTTATGACTTTATTTAACCAAACCACAGTGTTCTTGTCCGATTCCCGATTTAATTTTTTATGCGCTGTAATAATCAAAATAAGGATAGATTTAGTTATATTGCTCATAAGTCTAACATTTCTATTTAGCAGAGACTGTATATTTTTAATTCGAAATTTGTGATACATGTAGATAACTGCAAAAATAAACACAAACATACAAAATAACTTCGAAGTGATAAATGTGAGAGTACATAAACAAGTGCAATGGAAAGATAAGTGAATGTATGTATGTGTGCATGAATCTGTGTATGTGTGTGCGTGAGTGTTTGTGAGAGGTTGTACGTATGACGCGTTTTTTAAGAGATAAAATCATTAGGGCTGCCTTTGTGAAATAAAAGTCTATGAAATGTTTTCTAGTGTGATGAATTATTCAAACATCTTTGGTTATCGTTTCAATATGTGAAAAATGCAAACAAAATATTGGTTTATAAATGATAGTCACGTGATACTAATTAAAACCCTGCCGTAGCAGCTGCAGTGGAGTCAGTCAAGTGGATCGGAGGCAAAAAAGAAATAAGCAAATAAAATGAAAGGAAAAGGAGAAGGAGGAGGACGAAGAGGAAGAGTGATGAGGAAAAATGCAAGAGGAAGTGTCAGAAGAATGAGAGGAGAAAAAAAGGGAAAATGAAGACAAGAAAGAAGAAACGATAAGGCTAACGAGAAAGAGGGAAAAAGAGTCGAAGAGAATTAAATAAAGACAGAGAAAGAGAGAGAGAGTGTGTGTGTGTGAAGATGAAAGAAAGAGAAGGTGAGGAGGAAGAAAACCAATAAAATATAAATGGTAAAAAGAAATAAACTTTCATTAGAAGACAAAAATACCGGAAATGATGCTAGGGAGCGAAATACTAAAAGTAGGACGCCAAGAAGTAGTAACAAACAACAACAACAACAAAAAACAAAAAAAGAAAACTACTTTCATGTACTGTGTCTTTTACGGACGTGGATGATCAAAGCTCTCCACAACTCCTCATCCATGGTAGTTCTTAGTAATATTTATCTTTTTGTTAACTCTCTCAATCCCTGCTTTTTTCACCCAATTATCCAAGCTCATTAGGTAGGTTACTCAAGGCTTCCATGATATTCTCAACATTTCTCTGTAGAACCACATTTCTATTTCCTCATGTCTCTTTTTCATCGGTGAAGAGATTATCCAAAATTCACTAACATATAGAAGGAATGATATTACATTGAAGTTTAATACCCTTTTTTTCCAACGAAATTTTCTTTTCTTAATACTTCTTTTAAATTTTGCTATTTAATGCTTCTTTGGATTTCTGTGTCGCATTTTCCGTCCTCTATTAAATTACTTCCCAGGTATTTTTGTTTCATTTTGGCGTCTCTAATTCACATTTTCGGTTGTTCCTCTTGTGTTTTCTTAAAATTTACAGTTAATCTTTCTTTTTGTTGTATTTTATTATCTTCTGTGGGACATCCTGCAGTTTTCTTTCTTTGCTATCAACATTGTTATCTGCATATTTTATGTTGTTAGGATTTTGCCCAATAATGATAAAACATGTTAGGACTTTAAATTATTACAGTATTGCCTCACGGAAAATGTTAATTACATTCGATAAGAATATTCTTGTAATATAACTTCTTCTATTTTTAATTACTTACTGAATTCATTTTGTTTTATCCGTGTGCAGGCGGTTTGCTGTCACTATAAGTTCTGTATCATTCTAATATATTTCCTAAATAAGGCAAGCTTACTTAGCAGTTCAAATAGTTCTTTGTGTCGAACCATGTTCAAAGCTTTTGAAATTGTCTAGAAAATATAAAACAGAAAAAAGTAAATATTGTGTAGAATAATATGGTGGATTTTAGTGAATATATAGATAAAATAGGAAAATAAAATATATAAAAAAAAAATTAAAATTAAACATTCGCTTTCCTTTAAAACCCATATCTCTTTCTAGCTCTCTCTCACACACCTCTCTCCCTCTCTGTATTCTCTCTCAAGTAATGAGAAGGTAACCCTCAAATTAAAAGAGGAAAAAGAAAAAACTGAACACGGCAGCGAAACGGCGGAAGTTTGTTGGCTCCGATTTCTTAAACTTTTACGCATTTTAAAAAGTTGTCACGTCTTTTCGTCACTTATCGACGTACAATTGTGTAAAAAAATGTAACTTGGACCGATTTTAAATGTGAATTAAGTTTAAGCGTCTAATGCTCTTTGTTCAAATTCTTTCAGATTTAACAACTTCAGCCTTAATAATTCATTCAATTGAAGTCCTTGAGACACCTGTTATATCCTCTCTATGATGATAAATACCGTTATATATATATATATATATATATATATATATATATATATATATATATATATTTCTTTGGAAATGACTTATTTCCGCAACACAGGTTTCAATATTTAGGTAAGTTCAAGAGATTTATAATAACTAATTTTCCAACGCATTTAGGGATTTTTACGAAGACGCGACTGAAATTTTTAAACAACCGAAAATTTTCAAAATTAGGAAGCATTATTTAAGGATCTTAAAACACTTTCACCCAGGTTTGTATGATCATAATATGTATCTATAGGTGTAATCACATCAGGACATTACTTCTGATCTTTCATTCATATTTTTTTTTTCTGGAAACAACGTAGTGGCTAACTTTTCTTGGTACAATCTACAGACATCTCCACCGTTGTAAGGTTTGGCTTTTTTTACTATACGCATGTTATATCACGGTCTTTTGAATTTTTCAGTTTTAATTTCTATCAGTGGCTAACCAGTTGGTACAATTTTTAAGGTTTTCTAGATGAGATGTGAGTATTCCATCTGTTTTTAAAAATCATTTTTTAGACCTCAAATATGGTTTTCTTTGTTCATCTTTATCATGTACCTCTGCTTTGTAAATAACCCCTTCTGTTTTACAAAGTCCATTAAGTAAGAATTTGGTTTTGTCGCTACAGTTACATTCTTTATAAGTGATGTTATGTTACACGTTATTATTTACGTTTCTGCGTTCTGTTTTTTATGTAATTTTCTAGATTACTAGTACAGGTAAAACTTAATTTCAGTGAGTCCCTATTGAAAATATATTTAATTCTGTAAATTCTTTAGTAATTATTTTAAAAAAAATATTTGTCTTATTTTGGATTTTACTTCTAAATTAAATGGTGGGTTGAACCAAATATTTCGATTTCTAGTATTATTTTTTTGTTTGTTTGTATTCTAATTTGTCTTTTTGACCAGTTTCATTTTAGACCCTTTCATAATCTTTTTTCTTTTCATCAAAGATATTTTTGTAGGAAGAATATTTTGATAGTCTGTTTTCTATTTCCTTAGGGATGTGTTTGATTACGCTGGTTGGATGGTTAGATCTAGTGTTTACGTACTTTAAAGTTCTGTTTGCTTTCATCTCCTGTGTTAAACTGTCAGGTATGTTACAATTTATTTCTTAAATCTGTATTTTTCGTTTTTTTTTTTCCTCACTTTTTGGCGTTCATGCTTCATTTGGATCTTAACTAAGTTAAAACTTAGTTAACTCTCCACTTTTGGAAGTTTGTGTTTTGTGTGTGTGTTTTTTTTGTTTTTGTTTTTTTATAGGAGTAGATAGGTCACACTATCGCCCGGTCAGTACTCCTCCCACGTCTATTGAACTGGAGTAGAGGCTTGCCCTTTGTTTCCTGTTGAGGATGTGGTTTCCGGCTTTCTCTTCTCTTCTCTCTCTTCAGACATTGGTAGTGGTGCTTCCGTGAGTTTCCTGCGATCTGGCCGGTTGGTGGCAACGGCTTATCACTGTGAGTGTACCTGGTTGGCAGTTTCCTGGTTGCTGCTTCCGACTGGTAGTTAGGAGCCCTAACTCTTGCGTAGCGTCAAGAGCGGCTGCTCTGATCAACAGTTGGATAATATCGGGGTTCTTGTAGTGCCATGTCGCGCATGGATAGGTGTCCCTGCAAGCGCTTTCGGTGGGCAACCCCGAGGCCACACCTTGTTGCAGCCCTAGCCAGTTTCCCTCCCAGCACAGATCGTGGATAATGACCGCCTGTATCCTCTACCCTAGGTCCCTTTCTACAAACAGAATCATGACTAAACAAATCAGAAATAACCCTAAACCAGTTAAATCCAAATCACCTAAACCCATTAACCTCTCCTTCACTAATATCCGAGGCATTCGTACTTTCCTAGTGTAGAAGCGTTCCTGCATGAAAAGTCCCCTGACACCCTTGCGCTCTGCGAAACTAACCTCAACTCAGCTATTCACTCCTCTGACATCTTCATCCCTGGTTATCTTCCCCTTTTAAAGAAGGATTCCACTGTCCACATGCATGGGCTGGGTGTTTATGTCAGCGAACACCTCCCCATAGCTAGGGTGACTTCACTCGAATATACTGACCACCAATACATATGTCTCCGCCTGTCTCTCCTCAGTTCGGTTAGTTAACTGTTCTTTCTTTACCGTTCTCCCTCCTCTCCTGACTGCTCCCTACTAGATAGCATTGCTGAGACATAGATAAGGCTATTTCCTATCACCCATTCGCCTACATATTTGTATTTGGAGACCTCAATGCCCATCACTCTGAGTGGCTTGAAAACGCCGATAATGATCCAGCGGGCATTCACGCCATAAACTTTGCTATTTCCCAATCTCTTACGCAAGTGGTGGACTTCCACACTCGCTTCCCAAGTACTCCCTTGGGTCATTCATCACTGCTAGATATATGTTTCACCTCTGCGCCTGACGCGTGTCAAGTCTCGCAGCTTTGCCCTCTCGGCAACTCCGACCACGCTGTAGTCTCTCTCACTATTTCTTTCCAATCTCACTCCCCCCAGGAGCCCCCTACCTATAGGACCTCCTACCTCTACCAAAAAGCTGACTGGGATGCCTTTCGCGATTTCCTCTGCGACGTCCCTTGGGGAAAAGTGTTCGACCTATCAGTTAATGACTGTGCCTCTGAAGTCTCGTCATGGGTGAAAGCTGGCATTGATGCCTTCATACCCACCAGGAAGTATTGCTTAAAACCTCATTCCTCTGCGTGGTTCTCTCCGGCCTGCTCAGCCGCCATTGCCCACAGGAACCATTACTTCCGTCTATTCCGGAGACAGTCAACTGATCACAATAGGCGTCTGTTCACATCTGCTCGCAATGAGTGCAAGAGAACCCTAAATGACGCCAAACAGTTGTTTGGTGAGAGAATGCGACAGCACATAGCTGACCGCAAGTTCGGCTCCAAGGACTATTGGAGGATTTGTAAACGAGTGCTCAACAATAGGAAATCCTCAATACCTCCTTTTGAGGTTCTCACGTCATCTGCGGACAAAGCTGAGTGCTTTGCCCATAGATTCTCATCCAACTCCACATTCGACTCGTCCAGAGTACACCCACCCGACTTCTCTATTAGAACTGAGGCCAAACTGCACGGCGTATATATTACCCGACAGTAGTATCCAGAGTAATTTCAAATCTCGACCCCCATTAGGCGTGTGGAGACGGTGGAATCCCAGTTGATAGTCGTTAAGAGGTGTGCTCCTGAACTTTCCCCTGTCCTCTCTAAACTATTTAACTACTGCCTTTCTGCTTCCTGCTTTCCTGCATGCTGGAAGTTCTCTTCAGTCGTTCCTGTATTTAAGAATTGTGGTGAACCCTCGGACCCATCCAACTATCACCCTATCAGTCTTCTACCGATATTCGGGAAAGTCTTCGAGGCTATAATCAATGCTGAAATAGTTCATTAACTCACCGCCCACAAACTGTTCTCCGACACGCAATATGGATTCCGCTTTGCCAGGTCCACGACCGACATGCTAACAACCGTAAAGGAGTCCATGCTACAGGCCCTTGATGAGTCTGACGAGGCTCGCGCGGTTGCTCTGGACATCTCCAAGGCTTTCGACAGGGTTTGGCACTCTGGCCTCCTATGCAAACTACGCGGTTATGGTATTACCGGTCGCCTGCTTGACCTAATCCAATCTTTCTTAAATAACCGCAAAATGAAGGTCGTTCTGAATGGGCGTGCCTCTTCGTCCTACAGCACGAATGCTGGTGTCCCACAGGGCTCTATCCTGGGCCCGACGCTCTTCCTTATTTTCATCAACGACCTCGCAGATGAGATCAAGTCCCAAGTAGGCATCTACGCAGATGACACTACAATATACTCCCGCACCAGTAAGAAACCTGTCGTGGCGGACAGACATAATCTCGCTGCTGACATTGAACGGGATCTACACTCTGTGGTGAACTGGGACAAAAAGTGGCTTGTCAACTTCAATTCATCTAAGACCAAGCTGTTGTCTGTAAACCATTACAGGCAACCTCTCCTGCCTCCCATAAGCATGGACCAAGCAATTCTCCCGGAGAGTAATACACTACGCCTCCTCGGACTTACCATGTCCTCAGACCTCAAATGGAACCACTATATTGGATCCATTGCAAAATCTACTACTAAGAAGGTTGGGTCACTATGTCGATCCAGGATGTTTTTTCCACCTGAATCCATCCTGCATATATACAAGTCAACCATCCGTCCGTGCATGGCGTACTGCTGCCATTTATGGTCAGGCGCCCCTGCTGTTCTCCTCAGCGTTCTTGACAGGCTCCAAAGGAGAGTCTGTGATGTGATAGGTACTGATCTGGCGGCTCGACTGCAGCCACTTCCCCATCGTCGAAATGTGGCCTCCCTTTGTCTGTTCTATAAATACTTTCATGGCTTCTGCTCAGACGAACTTAAGTCACTGATTCCTCCTCAATAGGTGTTTACTCGTGCAACCAGACTGGCAACTGGGTCCCACCCATTCACAGTCAGGTTAGCCAAATGCAGACGACAATTCTACTCCTGCAGCTTCTTCTCCCGCACTTCCCGCCTGTGGAACTCGCTCCCGTATTTTTGCTTTCCTGACGGCTACAACCCCCAGAAATTTAAATGCAAAGTCAATACTCATCTACTAACCACTGGCCTCTAGCTCTCTCCCCACCCCTGTATAATCTTCCCTTTCTCTCCACCTATGTATCTGTCATCGCACCTGCTTTCTCAGCTTTCTATTGTTCCTTTCTAACTAGTTTATACTCCGCACACTTTTCTAATTAATCGTTTTACATTTATGTAGCCTCCTGCACATGAGTGGCGTTTCCGCCTTGCTCGGGGTGAAATGATTAAAAAATATATATATATGGAGAGACACTACCAGATTGTAGATTAAATTCTGCAACTAAATATTGGGCAACTGTCAGCTTTCAAAGTTGTCTGATATTTAGATGTAGAATTTAATGTACAAACTGTCTGTATCTCTCCGTATATAAAAACAAACACAACTTGAAAGTACGTAAACACTGCATCTAACAATCAATATTTACTTTCAACTTTCAAAGTAATTTTGAAAATTTTCGGTTGTTTAAAAATTCTAGTCTCAGATTCGTAAAAATTCCTGTTGTACATTTGATAAACGTTTGAAAATCAGTTATTATAAATCGCCTGAATATACTTAAAGTTTGAAACTAAGGTTGCAGAAATAACTCATTTCCAAATGAAATATATATATATATATATATATATATATATATATATATATATATATATCCGAGTGAATACAGAACAAAGAAAGAATTCTTACAACGTCCAAAACATTAATTTAAAACAGTGCTTGATATATAATATATAGAGCTGTGAATATTTATTATAAATTATATTTTAGAACATGTACATAATCATTCTAAATATATCCGCTACAAAGGTACGATTGTTTCGATATTGAAACTTCAATGTCTCATCAGATAGTGTGTAAAGTAATGGAAATCCTCTTTCCTTATATTTATTTAGTTTTGTTAGAGGTGTTGGTGGGGGGTTAGTGATAGGGGAATAGGTCTCTGATCGTTGGAATTTTTGGAGTGGGTGTTTTTTAAGTGGTTGATTAATGAGATTTTTTGATTTTTAGACAGTTGTAAGTTTTTATTATCTAATGACTAGACTATTTCTTTATGGATTTCTTAGAAGAGTGGTTGGCGCGGATATTTTTAAAATTAGGCAGAGTCTTTATAATTAATGTAAGTTTGTATATTTAATCTTAACTTTGGATTTAGGGAATATATTTTTTTCTATTAATTTTTTTTTATTTATTAATTAGATCATAGTTTGGAAACCGTTTTTTCTATAAAATTTGAAATTTGAAATTTCTATTCTTATATCTAGTCAATGTGGTGGGGGTTTGTCTTTAAGGTAATAGTTGAAGTTTTGTGTGAGTTAAGGACAGTACATATAATTAATTTAATTATGGTTATTAACCTTACTTTATAATTTAGTAAATCGATTACTTCTATAAGATTTTAAATTTTATTTAGAGAAAAATTTCTAATTTAATTATGAATATTAAACTTTACTTTAGAATTCAGTAATTCGATATTATTATAGATTTATATATATATATATATATATATATATATATATTATTATATATATATATATATATATATATATAAATCTATAATATAAATAATAATAATAATAATATATATATATATATATATATATATGGGGTCCTAGCTCTGGCTATTGTAGTATTTTTTTTTAGCATGATTGTAATGTTATTTCTCTAATGTGTTTGCAGTTTAGTGTGGTTTCATGCGTCTGGTTTAAAAGCTTGTTGCTGTTCATATATTTAAGGATCTCAATTTTTTCTTGAAGACAGAGGAAACATGGTTCCTTTATAGATTTAGCTGTTGTTGCTTGTTTAAAGGATTTTCCATTTACCTTTAGGCGTTTTACTTTCGTCTTTTAGCTTCCAAAAGTATTTGGAGAGAGATGTCATGTTTTGTTTTTCTTTGTTATTGAAGGATGAGAGGTGATTGTAAAATCGATTTTTAAATACGTTCATGGTATTTCCGATATACATGTTTTCATCCTTAAGATTCTCCATGGATGAAATCGAACATATATATATCAAGGATTTCGTTAGACATTTATTGTTCATGGGGCATTGGTTAGGGATTCTACAGTTACAGAGGTTGTTATTATGGGCCGGACTGGTATTAGTGTTGGAGTTATTTTTGTTGTGTGCTTTTAATATTTTGTTATGTACTTTAATTATCTTTTCTAGATTATTGGAGCAGATATAGCTTAGTTTAATTGTATTTTTATTGAATATTTTATTTAGAGGGTTATTTGGGGGGAAATGCTTATCTATTAGTTGCAGAAATTTATGTCCCAGCTTGAAGTTAATTGATTGATTAAAAGGAGGGTTATACCATATGATTTTCCGGTTTCTATTTTTGCTTTTTGAACTCCTGAATTTTTCCACAAAGCTAATTTTTGATGATTGATATCCGCTAGCTTTAAAGATTTTATCTTATATTACCTTGTGCTTATCAAATATTTCTTTACTGGATGAGTGTGTGTTAATGTGGCGTTCTATCGGTGATGGGATGTGTTTGATAATAGATGGTAAGTGATTAGAGTTGGGGTTTATATATATTGGGTTTGCACTGTTTTTCATGTAAGGTTGAAAATGTTCGATACTAAGTCTAATGTTATGTCTAATAAGTCTACTTGCTTGATATTGGGGTTAATCACTACGTTAAGACCAAAGGATTTAAAGACTTTATGGATTAATTTTCTAGCTCTATCAACCTTACCTCCAGTAGATTTATTATCATGAGTCTGTCATCTCTATATAGTCCTATATTGTTCGTATCGATTTCTTTATGCGCAGTGAGGTTGTACAACAGGAATAACCCATATATATATATATATATATATATATATATATAACGGTCTTTATCATCATAGAGAGGATATAACAGGTGTCTCAAGGACTTCAATTGAATGAATTATTAGAAATCATAATTTTTATCCCAACAATGTTTACCTAGTCCAGGAACTGCATATTGATTAATTCAAGTAGGTGTATCGAAAAGTGAATTCAGCCGAATGGCTTCCAAGGTCATTAGAACTAACAGCACACAAAGTTTTATTTATTTGGGGTATCAGTCGTCTATCGAAATCTGCACAGAAAAATGGTTGCAAAAATGGTGGAAATAATATTTATATTAAAAAATGTGTAACATTCTTGTATTCAGAAAATACACAAGTGTTGTGAGTTTCAAGATTGTCTATTTGATCATTTTCGGTAGCAAAACTTTGAAAGATATGTTTGCTTTTACGTATCCAGATTTTTAAAACACCGTGTATATATATAAATACGTGTAAATGTTAAATGCATTTACACAGCCAATATTCGTTTAAATATGTTTGCTTTAAAGTGTAATACGCGAAAATAGGACACAGAAACACAAAAATTGCCGTAACACAACCCATTGTTTACAATGCCTGAATGCATATTAAAACATACCCTAAAAAAGATTACAAATTTTACAAACTATTAATATTAAATTAATAAAACAAAATCACTTAAAATTCAATAACTTACAATTAAAAATGTATTCATATTTTAACTCATATGAAGCCATATTAATATGACATAACAAACATTTAAATTGAAGAATAACATAACATTATTGTCGGGTCGAATGCATTTGAAAGTTAAAATTACTTAACGCATCATAAAAAAACTGAAAGAGAAAGTTGTGCAAAGATGAAAGAAAACCCATCATATTTATAATTGATATGGACAATTATTGCAGGAATTGAAAATTAGGGTTTTCATTCTTGACAATAATACAAGTCATTTGAAAGATTAACATTAAAATGACATGATATTAAACTATTAAACTGACCATCTTCGGACATTTATTCATCAATTAGCGAAAATATAATAGGTTCTAATTCTCTATTCTATTTAACTAAAACAATATATGTATCTGATGAGTATGAAAACTACTGTATGTTACCTTTTTTGTTCAGCTGACGGTCAACGAGTATAAATAATCAGCATATGTTAGTGACATATATACAAATACAGGTATAAGTAACCAGAAGATATTGATATAATGTAAATCGGATACAAATAGCAGTGGCGAATAATAGAAGTAAAAGGTTGCATCCATAAAAATACCTGTATGAATAGAATGCATAAACACACACACACACACACACACACACACACACACACACACACACATATATATATATATATATATATATATATGCAGAGTACATTTTCCGAGATTATTTAAGAATATTATATATATATATATATATATATATATATATATATAATCTTCCCAAACAATCTCGCAAAATATACTCTGGTCTTGATATTGATATTGTAATTTTCATAAACGTTTCATTGTTTATGTTTATTGTGAAGGAAAACAAGCGAATAAGCGTATAAAACAACTATATTTTTAAGTACATATATCGGATACATTTTCAAATAAAAGTATTAGGTGTAAGCAAAAAGTTTTAGTATTTTTTATTTTAAAAGATTCTACTGTATATTGAGTTTCAAAAAGAAGACGTTGGTGATTTTGAACATAAATATTTAAAAATGTGTTTATACGACGATTGTTAGTGGACTAATAGGAAGTTATCAGCTGAATTTTAATCTGAAATTATCAAATGATAAAGATGGATTTATGTCATTAATATTCACTACTAAATTAAGGGTACTGATAAAGAAAAATGTGCTAGAAAAAGAAATGATTTTGCAAAATGAATCATTGCTTTATAATTAACCTGCTGGTTTTAAAATAATATAAGTGGGTAATTATGTTATCTTCAAAAAGTATGCCAGTCGGACAACAATTCATATGGAAAAAAAAGGGGGTGAGAACGTTTTAAAAACTATAGACAATTCTGGAACAAATTGGTTTCTCTATAACGAAGAAATTTCATCCTATGGTTGGATTTTCATTTTCTCTTCATTCTACACCCGATTATAGCTACCAATCACGATGTCGAATTTCGAGTTATATATTTCTATAAACTACCAATAAGACAGTGAACGCTGGCTGTTCAAAGAACTTGTTAATATATTACACAATAGTCCAGCAGTTATGTAAGGAAGCAGGTGTTTCTCTGCACTGTTAACTGTACTGGTGCAGTAAGGAAATATATTAAGCGTTTTGAACAACTCGTTTAACATATCCATCCGACTGGACAGAACAGGCTGATCCTGATTAAAAGAACAGGTGTGGAGAGGAATGAAGGAGTGATGCTAAGTTCAGTTCAACTGATCGATTTATTTGTGACCTACATAAGACCTTATTGTTTAGAGATGAATATTTACTTGGCGCTTTCTTCTGCAAAATTAATTGCTTTGAGATCTCTCTTTTTAGCTACCTGAATAAATTAGTATATAACTTTCTGTCTGTCTATACCTACCTAACATCATCTGTAAACCACCAATCGAAATTTTCTAAAAATAATAATGGTCATGACTAAATAGGAGGAATGGTTAGTTAAAAGATAGTGTTGCGCCAATCACCTAGTGCCATTTTATTTTCGCACATACCTATATTAGTTTAATTCTGTACAACATAAGACTAATTGGTAAAAAATGAGGTGGAGGGCGGAGTTGTATGATGCGTTTATATTTTTAGTGAGGATGTCTAAATGTTTCTCTATCTGTCTGTCTGCTTGTCTGTCTGTCTGATATCGCCAATGTCACATGTAGTGTTAATAAACAACTGTGCCAAATGTAAACGTGGGTCGCTTTTTACTTTTGCATTGCAAGATCGATTAATACACTTAGCTATTCTTAATAGTTGATTGCATTCTTTATGCTATTCAATGAATATTTCAGGAACTAAATGAGTGGATTTATGGTCTTTTTTACGATAAAAATATATTTCCTGTTAAGATGTTCCCTATTTCATTATTGAAAGTGCTTTTTATGCGATATAAACAACTATAATTTGTATGCGTATAGACAATTATTGATTAATTTTACACTTATTAATAAACCAAAAATAGTCCAACAGTGATTTCGTGTGGTCGACTTCATTGATACCGATTACTTGACTAGTAGATAAATTAAGAGATCGATATTTGCACTCTTACCGATGTTGAATGTGTTATAAGGAAACTGTCTGCATAACATTCCCATTGTTTTCTTTTTTCTGGATAAACGTTTACCACCGTTGTTCCGCGCAGTTGCACCATCCAAAGGTATGCAAAGTTTGACAATTTATTTCTCTCTCTCTCTCTCTTACACACACACACACACACACACACACACACACACACACACACACACACACACACACACACACACACAAACACAAACACACCAGCATGAATGCTGTCTAGCAAAATGAAAAACAAATTCGGCGAAACTGAGTTCGAATGTTCTTTTTTTTGACATATTTGTATCCATTTTTTCGGAAAATACATGAATGCATATTTTTTTAATAAAATACTCTGTCCAAATCTTCGCAAAATGTTAGCAAAATGTTTTATCTATCTTCGACAGAGAAGAGAATGGCTGAGAATGAATACCTTTCTTCCATTACATGCTCAGAAATTAGTGTCAGTAAAAAGTTGTTTATTCAATAGCAATAATAATAATAAGCGTTAGCTACGACATAATGGTATATATATATATATGCAATAGCAGACTTTTGTTAAGGCAGACTTTTGATTAATTTTGTTCATTAACTAAAAAACATCATAATATCTATGATCAAATTGTCACTTTATACATTTATTAATATTAAATGACTTGTAAATATAATACGGCCTTATGTTAAATTTTGCAAAGTAAACCAGTTTTTTAAGAGAATTCTAGTTATATAATTCTACGAAACTAATATTTTATAAGAGAAACGCTATACTACGTGGATATATATATATATATATATATATATATATATATATGATATGTGTGTGTGTGTGTGTGTGTGGGTGTGTGGGGGGGTGTAAATGAATAAGTCTGTGCGCATGTCTAAATATAGTGTTTTAAATATGCTCAGTATTGGAGAAAGCGTTTATAGATGTAGAAAGTTTAATAGAAGAATCAACACTGCATGTTGACTGTCAGTTTAACTTCTTCAGATCGAGTGTACTATTCCCGTTAGTGGACTCTATATAGACTGCAGATGAATTAAAGGTACCTCAGAAATCGCCCATTCACAATTCTTTTGTTTAACGTTAATGCCTACATTTATTTATAGTGGTGACTTCTAGAAAATTTTCATGTCATTTTAGGCGTGTTTTTTTTTAGATGTCACATAGATTGTGAGAGTTGTGTTGTTAGCCTATTTTCTGTTGCTAGCTGTTTTTTTTTTTTTGTTTTTTTCAGTAGGGTAACTTCTGCGTTTCGAGGGATTTTTTGTTTTCCTGTATATATTTATTGTGTTTTCTTTGATTCTTAACATCACTTTACTTTGTAAGCAGTTACCATATAATGGACATTTGTAATTTGTTCTGCATTTAGTTTGGTATTTTGTACTGTATTGGTAATTTTTTTGTTGTGATTTTTGATAATTTGCAGTTTGTTTTCACTGCGGATTTAGCTATGCTTTAGAGTATTACGCTTGAAAGAAGATGCTAAAAGGTTCTCAACCTAACTTTTTTCCATAATCAGAAGAAATGGCTAAACAAAAATATTTTCGAGGGAGTTCTTAGTCAGGGCTAATAATTATTAACATCCCACGGACAATTTACTCAGATAAATATACTACAAACTCTGAACTGAATCATTAACAATTTTTAGAAACTTAACGATTTTCATTATGCACACACACTTGTTATTATAGCGAAGGTCACGGCTTTCCTTCCTTGCTGTAAGGGCTGGGTACGTAGGCTTGAGCCTGTGACATCCGGGTGTTCGCAGACTCATGTCTCTGCAATCGGCGAGCATTTATTAAATTCTGTTGCTTGCAGGACAAATTATTCTCCCTGTTTTTTCTCGGATTTGCACAGGACATGGAACAGACTCCATCTTGATATTCTTGAGTCTGTTATCATTAATATGCGGAGGCCTGCACTGTGCATACAACGAGAATTGAAATTTAAATTGGTCCTCTTGGGGGATCCATTATTTAGTGGAGAAAAATATTTTTTTTGTTTTTTTCTCTCTCCCCACTTAATATATATATATATATATATATATATAGGGTACAACATTTTTAATTTGTTTATATATATAAGATATATATATTTCAGCATTTGTATATATATATATATATATATATATATATATATATATATATATATCAGCATTTGTAAAAATACGCATCAAGTTTCCATTAAAATTTATTGCAACTTTATTTGTAAACATCGAATGAAGTAGTGAATAATTCTGTCAACAACTGCATATATATATATATATATATATATATATATATATATATGGACTTGAAAGAATATGCAGTGATACAAGAAAGACTTTTATTTTATTTTCAAACAATAATACAAAAACACCAGAAAGACACTTAACATAAGACAAAATTATATCAATTGTGTAGCTTTTAAACACTTTTGATACTTCTTTACAATAAGGTATTTGCGCCATTCCATGATACCCTGTACTCTCTTTAGTTCTCCTAGTCCAGGAGCAGCAAAACACCCTCAGAGCACATCGCTAAAGCCGTGCGTAATTTTAGAGAAGATATTTTTTGAGCTTCTCCTCTAATTATCGCACTATCAGCCTCCTGCCTATTTTTGGCAAAATGCTCGAGGCTCTTATCAATGCTGAAGTTGTTCAACATCACACACAAGAGAAAGCTGGGAACAGGCTAGGAACAACATTCATTCACATTAACTAGGTACACAGAAAACTTAACCAGGGTGACGTTTGCAGAAAACCGCCCCGTTGCGCCGTAAGCAACTTAAAAATGAAAATCAATACTGGACGCATTCATGCGGACCAGACTTGCTACAGTTACACACCTTTTGTTGAAATCTGTCGATATCAAACGCTTTCTATCAGATCTGATCTGCATCTTGAATTTTCAGTGCCCATACTCACGGCTTTGTTAGATATCTTGTTTAACTAATTAGCTGACCCTGGTACCGCTTGCTTGCCAAACAATCCAAGGCCTGCCTAACTAACGCTATCTCTTGGGGATCCCAGCCGGCCTCCGCCCGGAAGAATCTATCTTTCAGTGTCTTCACCTTGTTAGCCTTAGCTAGGGCAAGTCGATGACCATAGTCAACGGTGAAAGACTTAATGCTATGCTTAAGCCTCTCCCACCACTTATTCCCGGTAACCGCCCCTACTAATCCCCGCTGCACTAATCTAATTAGCTGTTGCCGAAAGTCTAGCTTGTCCAGTAAAGACACGTTGAACTTCCAGTGTCCATCCAGCCTAGGCCTACCGTCTAACGCCATCCGGTCACAAACGAGTTTGTGGTTCGAATAGCCTAACCAGTGGAACGTGGGTGTGGGGCAAATCTAGTAAGTCTATATCGACTCTTCTCCCTAACATTCTATTCAGGTAGCTAACCACCTGGGTAGATGGCCAATTAAGTGCCCATGTCCACATCTTCACCCCTAGGGTGATCGACCCGGTAGCTATCGACGAAACCAAACTCGTCGATCAGATCACCCAGGCTTCGATCACACATCCTCCAGCTAGCTCCCTGCTCCATATCTAACTTGGGATGGCATTCCAGTCCCCAACTAAGACTAGGCACGAAGAATCCCCCAGGAAAGGTCCCAACTGAGGGAAAAGCGAGAAGCGCTTCCCCCGGTCGTTGGGCGCATAAACCGCAACAGTCCAAAACGACCTACTTTTCACTGTAATATTAGCCACGATCAAACCCTCCCCACCCCCTCGTCATGGACAGGGTCTACCCTCGCACCCAGGGTAAGTTTAACTAACAAGGAGACACCTCTGGCCTGCTGGTCCCCGTATGTCGAATAGACGATAAAGTCGCTAGACAGCACACAAGCAACAACATCGCAAAGTGTGTCTCCTGGATCGCAGCTACATCCACTCCTAGGGATAAGAGATCAGGAAGCAGGCGGGCAGCTTTACTTCGATCTCTCAGACCATTCACATTCAAGCTTGTTAGCTTGATAGACATTTTCCAAGTGTAAACCCTTAGACACACATTGGCCGGAAATCCGGAGGAGTCGTGATTCCATATCGGACGCAATTCATCCGTCTACGACAATCCCTAACGACGTCTGTCGGGTAAGTTTATTTTAGTGCCCTATACAAAGAGGGTTGAAGAATAACGGGGGTCCTCCCTGCACATTGTCCTGCATTAAATCATGGGACACAACCTGGGCCATACGAATCTTAGGAAAAATGTGCTTTGCCCAGGCTAGATGGTCCCAAACTTTAAGGTTTCCCTGGTGTTTCTGATAACGGAAATTACACCGGGTGCATCGGGGAAGTTGTATGGTCCTCCACAGACTTTCTTCTACTTTAGTCAAATTGAATAGAGTCCTCAAGAGGGCCTTCTTCTGTGGGGGAAGGTCTCTCTTAAGGGCCTCTCTGTCGACCTCGCAAGTCATTTTTCCTTTGGAAAATGTATTTTAATATCTCCCCCACTCTTGTGACAAGCTGGAGGATGGCTTGGGGGATAGTGTAAGGGATGGTTTCGAGGAGGGAGAAACAGAAGCTCTAGAGAGAGGGGAAGAGAGACTCTTTGACTTTAATGGAGAATTTTGGCTGGTGAAGATTGTGCCTTGAAATTTACCAGATCTTTTTCCTCCCTGCTCCGACCAACTTTCTTTTTTTTTTTTTTTACTACTTGCTTTACTTTCTTCTAACTCCTCCACACTGTTTCTTTTAAGAGATGAATATCTCGGTGGAGACATCTCCTCCACCTCCATATGTTGGTCTAAATGAGTTTTCCCATTTCCTTCTTTCTGGCAATTTTTCCCCTTGCTCTGCTGCTTCTTTAGTTTTTCCTTTTCGGGCAATATTGACTTCTTTACTGAAACATCCTGCTGGGAGGAGGGGTAGTTGATTTTTTCCTCTCCTCTCGACATCCGTTCATTCATTGGGATTATGAGACTGGCTGTTTTTCCTATCTCTACCGCTGCCTTCTTCTCCATTGCAGCCTGTACAGTTGGTGCTGGTTGCGTCACTTCCTGTGCTGTCACGGGATTTTTACCAGGGCACATCCTCACCAGATGCCCTGCGGCACCACATAGCCAGCAATGAGGTCACCTTCCCTCAAACGCGACGAACAATTTTCTCCCGCGATACTGAATTATTTCGGGGATATCATTAAATCCCTGTCGGTTAACTGCTACATGGAGACAAAAGTCTCCAGTTGCCACACCTGTTTTGCTTACAACACGGGAGACTTCTTCCACCTTGCCAAAACTGGCAAAGAAGCCTCCCATGGGATCGTTCAAAATGTTTAGTGGAACTGCATGGACTATAATTCTGGTCAGCCGAGTATCCATGTACTCCGTTTGAAGACGTACATTCTTCGTCACTAACACTCGTCCAGCTTATTTTTAGCTTCATCTTCGGTCCCCAGCAGGACGTTCCACATGGCTCTTGATCTTCTGGCCAATATCTTGGCCACTATTTGTTGGCTTTTCAAAACCTCCTCCATGGCTTCCCTGCTGACGCTGATATATTTCCATGTTTTGATGCCAGTCGACAGCAGGGTGATAGTTTTCGATGTCACTACATCCAGGGCCTCCGGGATTGTAATTAGTTCTTTTCCTTGGCTATAATTCTCGTATTGCTGCCTTATTTTTTCGAAATGGACAGCATGCTTTTTGATTGGACTCTTGTCCCAAACTGATGGTTACACAGCCGGTGAAGTATTTGGATGGGGAGAATCAGCCATTGCTGTTTCCTCGCAGCACGAAACACACGAAAAAAGTTTTAAAAATATATAAACATATAATAAACAATCGACGACTGTACAAAAAAATGTAGACAAACACTAAAACTAAATGCAAACATCAAAACTACACGTAATAAGGTTAATCGCATAATTACTCAACTTCCTCCAGTCTGTGGTGGCCTGGGGTAAGAAATGGCTCGTAAATTTTAATGCTTCCAAAAAACGAAGCTTCTATCCTTTAACCACCATAGACAACCGCTCCTACCTCACATCAGAATGGATCAGCCTAGTCTCCCTTTAATAAAATACTGCGCCGCCTCGTCTTATCTCACGTGGAATGACTACATTGAA
Organism: Ascarosepion bandense; assembly: GCA_037127315.1. Classification (NCBI taxonomy): domain Eukaryota; kingdom Metazoa; phylum Mollusca; class Cephalopoda; order Sepiida; family Sepiidae; genus Ascarosepion; species Ascarosepion bandense. Next base: position 34,758 of record JBBBDQ010000335.1, read on the forward strand.
TCCATAGCTAAATCTGCTGCTAGGAAGGTTGGTTCCCTGTGTAGGGCCATAAAGTTTTTCACTTTTGAATCCATTTTGCACATATAAATCTACCATCCAACCGTGCACTGAATACTGCTGACACATCTGGTCGGGTGCCCCTGATATTCATCTCTGGTTTCTTGCAAAAATCCAACAAAGAATCAGCAATGTAATTGATCTCGACCTGGTAGCTCAACTCCAGTCATTTTCTCACCGAGGTAATGTGGCTTCCATCTCTTCTACATATACTTTCACGGCTTCTGCTGCGATGAACGTAGCTCTCTGGTGCCGCCCCTGCATGAATTTAGTCGAGCTACTAGTTTAGGGGCTAGGTCCCACCTTTTTACAGTGAAACTAATCAAATGGAACCGCAGCTTCTACTATATCAGCTTCTTTGATCGAAATTTCCGCCTGTGGAATTCCCTTCCGTATACTTGCTTCTCTGACAGCTACAATCTCCAAGAATTTAAATGGAAAGTCAATCGCCATCTCTTATCTCCTTGAATCGCAGCCTTTCCCTGACAACCCTTGTATCATGTTCTTCTTCCTTTCCACTTCACTCTCATGCATCCCTCTTCACACCAGTGTTATCCTCCTTCTCTTACCCATTCTCTAATACCGCCGTAACTTGTTCCGCTTTCTCATCACTCACCTCTTTTGTTTTTGTTTTTTTTTCAAACTTTTTTGGATGACATTTTGGGAATTTTTCAGGCAACTTTCTCTTTTTTGTACATTTTTAATAAGTTTTAGTAACTCTTTTCGGGTCGTCTTAACGCATAGTGGACATCATCCGCATCTACGGTTGAATTATGTGAAATTTTTATAAAATCTAGTTATGTCAGAGAGAATGGTTAGTTGTAATCTTTCAGGTTCCTTGTCTTGAAGTTTTATTTGTACTTTTCTGTAATTTATCCAACTGTTTCAGATTGTTGTTTAAAATCTTTCAAACCAATATATTTGCTATAGCCTTTTTGTACGTTATTGTGTGATTTATTGATTCGTATTTTACAGGTATAATTTGATGTTTTCCATTTATTTTCTAATCACTTCTCAAATTGTTTTTGGCTTTGTAAAAGAATTTAGTTGACTGACATATTTTTGCAAACAGTCCCTTTTTAATTTTTTATTGCTTTACGGACCTCTGCTCTACTTAGTTTATAGTTGGTCTTTACATCATTTTTCAAACTTTTCTCAGTCATTATTTCATACCCCTCCATCTAGGTGGGTGCTTATCCATCACCTCACTGTTCCTCCAGGTGATCAGAAAATGGTCTCATTTATCATATGCATGTATTATCGTACACTCTCCAGGTAATTTCTAGGCAAATTGCTGGATCACACACGGCTAAGTCAATTTCTGAGAGGCTTCGAGTTGCTGGATTGATGTGTATCAATGTTTGTTGGTTGAGTAGGCATAGATCATTATCCATAATAAATATTTCTGTAATTTTTCCTTTCTTTTTGTCTCCTTAGATATCCAAATGATATTTTGGCTATTACCCCGCCCTAGAAAAATGAATGCTTTGGTAATTGTTTTGTAATATTTTTCAACTTTTCTTGGTCTATCTGGCTATGTGGTGGAAATATACAGAGAATATAAGCAGATAGTTCTGTGATAATGGCTCTCTAGGCAACTGGTGGTAATTCTGTTTGTTGGTATATTTTGCATTGGGATAAGTCATTTGTTTATGTCTCCAGAGGTTCTGAGTGCCATGTTGAATTAATATTATATTAATGCTGTCTTTTTATACACTCCTGATCAAAAATTTAAGACCACTTGAAAATCTTTCAAAAGAATTTTTTTATGGATAGATTTTAAACTCCTCCCACTTAAGGTTACAAATTCTATAATTTAAAAGGTTATGGAAACAAAAGGCTACATTCCAAACATTTTATTTAGAAATTTACATTTTTATAAAATGAGGCGATTTACACATGATCAAAATTATAAGACCAGGGGTATAAATTGTTAGATCTATGGCAATTCCAATGTTTTTAGTTCAGTTAGAGATTAGCAATCACTGCGTAAAGGTGTTACCATGCCGAAAGCAAGTAAACTTACCAAAGTTGAGCGTTCTCAAATTCTAGAATTCCATAAGCAAGGTTTGTCACAGCGGGCGATCGCAGCTAAGGTAAATCGCAGTAAAACTGTGATTTGCAACTTTCTAAAGAACAGTGAGAATTATGGAAAAGCAAAATACTCTGGTAGATCCTAAAAAATTTCTCCTGCATTGAGTAGGAGAATAAGACGGGTTGTTATGAAAGACGGGGGACTTTCTTCTAGTCAAATTAAGGCAGTCACAGATGCTGATTGCAGTCCCGTAACCATCAGATGACACTTAAGACAAAAAGGCATGGTAAATAAAAAGCGTAAACAAATTCCTCGACTGCTTCCACGTCACAAGTTGGGCCGCTTAAAGTTTGGTCGTAAATACCTGTAAAGTCCTGTTTTCCGATGAGAAAAAATTCAATCTCGATGGTCCTGATGGCTTCCAACGATATTGGTATAATAAAAACATGCCTCCTGAAATTTTCTCCGCACGTCATAGTGGTGGAGGGTCTTTTCTTACAGAGAGACGATGGGGCTCCAGGTGATGCAGGGTCGTCAGAGAGCGGCTGGTTGTGTTAACATGATACAAAAAGCATCTTTGATGACGGAGGGCCATCTTTTGTGTGGGGATGGATGGTTATTCCGACAGGATAATGCTGCAATCCATCTTGCAAGACGGACCTTGACCTTTCTACAAGAAAATGGGTCTATCTCTTGGGACATCCTGCATGCTCACCGGACTTGAACCCAATTGAAAATGTTTGGGGATGGATGACAAGAGATGTTTATCAAAATGGCAAACAATATTCAACAAAAAATGAACTTTGTGAAGCCATCTTCAGAAGCTGGAGCAACATCCCCCGCACCTTAATGGAAACGCTTATTTCTAGCATGCCCGACAGAATTTTTGAAGTCATCAAAAGCAGTGGTGGTAGACTTCATTATTAAATTTGGTTGTTGAATATTTTCATACACTTTTTGCACAATTTCATAGACTTTTTGTCTCTGGTCTTATAATTTTGATCATGTGTAAATCGCCTCATTTTATAAAAATGTATATTTCTAAATAAAATGTTTGGAATATAGCTTTTTGTTTCCATAGCCTTTTAGATCGTAGTATTGGTAACCTTAAGTAGGAGTTTAAAATCCATCTGTAAAAAAGATTTTAAGTGGTCTTAAATTTTTGATCGGGAGTGTAACTACTTCGTGGAGACAAATAACAGCAGGATCCAATGCTCTTATTAGCATGAATAATTCCTTATAATTTGTCTTTAGTCCAGTGCAGTTCTATTGAATTATTCGATATCTCGTTTATAGTTATACAGTTTAATTGTCTTGACTTTTCCTAGAAGTGTTTGGTGGCGTATCATCCATTCTTTCTTGGGCCAAGAATTTCTTTCGTGGTTTCCAGAAGTGTTTTTTGTCGGTTGGTAATGTTTTGGGGGATTTTCCGAAGATACCTATTTTGAGGATTGGTGGACGGATTGATTATTTTTGAGATTTTTGTTTAATGAAGCTTTAGGTGATGATTTTTAGTTTGGTATGAATGATATTTGAGCTGTAGTATATGGTTTGAAATAGGTTCTTTCGATTTATTTAGTATTTCGCGTTGGTGTCTTTCACTCGTGTATGTTCTTTTTAATCGTTGTTTGAATTTTGGCCAGACGTTTCATCCAAACTGAACCAAATGTTCGATGAGTGCTCTATATTTGAAGGTTCCTCGATATGATTTAGTTATTTCACCAAATATTTCACATACTGGGTGTCCTACTCTGCAGCTCTCCTTGTGGTACCCATACGTCTGATATTTGAAACACTTCAAGGGATTGGGATGTAATGTTTAACCCTCGTGATCATAAATCCAATTTTTACTTTTGGGATTTAGAGTTGATTAGAAAATGAAATATATATTTATCTTTCAATTAGTTGATTATTCCTTTTTATGATTATTCTTCTATAGCTAGTCATCCCTTGCTTTCCTTAAGCCGCATTTATTTCCTCTAAATCAGCCAGGAATAACTCTCTCATTCTAATAACTCCCTTTAAACTGACAAGTCTTTCGTTTGGGTAAGATTTACATTTTAAGTTGTGGAAGTTTTTCAGTTACACTAAATTATCTTCGCGTTTCTTACTGTTTACGTTTACAAGTAGATTACCAATTCTAATATTTTTTCACTATTCGAAAATTTGCCCTGCTAGTAATTATATTTTCTATAAAGAATGGGGACAGATTGGCCATAGGGGTTATCTCTAGAAATTCAATTATGATGAATTTTGGGAATTCAATTATAGCTTCTAATTCTGACTCAGTCAGAGATATTCCTTTTTGTTTTTTAAGTTTGTCATATAATGATTTTTTTTTATTTGTCCTGTGTTCTACCACTCACTGTGCAGTTCAATTTATAATGGGAATTTACCAAAGATTTAAACCCATTCACCTTGATTGAGACGGGGATATATCGACCAGTATATTTTCAGCGTGAAAAGACTTTGAGCACCTGCTAATTTTTTTTATTTCAGTACTAAAAAAAAAGAAAAACAAAAAACCTAATGCCTCAATATGAAACAAAGGTCGACTTTTTTTCTCGATCGAATCGACCGTCAGCTAACGCCTTCTATCACTTTTAAAAGAATGAAGGGTTGGGTGTTATATCGTCATGCGATCAGTTTGTGATACATTGTTTAATTATATCTATGCTAGGGATTGAAATGACGAGCTGACTGATCGGATCGAACCTCTCCGACTGTCTGTCTAGCCCAAGTAAGGACCAAAGAAGAGTTTTGCCTCTCACGTGTCCCCTTAGACATTCATATCATGGATTACTCAGCCACCAGATTTCCGTCCTCAAGCATTACAGGTATCAACCTACGGCAAACATCTAGACTCATTGGATTTTGAACCTCTCTGCAAAGGTGCATTCGGCGTATTTTACATTGCGGTGATGTCGCATTGGGATAGTGAAAGATGTCTTCCAAAATGTAAGAAAATTATAAAGAAACAGACAAATTTATTAAGAACAAAGAGCACTGAACTAATATCGGTTCTTCTATATGGCAGTAAATGCTGAAGAATCTCATCACAAATGAAGAAGAGAGATAGACCAGCAATAGAAATAGGGTTTTTCAGAAAGATGCTGAGAATACGATGAACTGAACTCATGATTAATAACGAAGTTTTAGAGAAAATGGAAATAAAAAAATCTGCATTCATTTAAAACCAGAACGAAACTGTTAAGGTTTCTAGGGCATGTAAAAAAGAATGACGGTTTGACACTCACAGGACATATTGAAGGCAAGAGGAACAGAGAAAACAGCGCATAACCTACCTAACGAACTTGTGTAAATGGTTGACAGAACATGGATTAGGAGATAACGCAAAACTAAAAACTTTACAAGCGGTTAAAAAGGACAGGAAATTATGAAGAGCCATTGTTATGGGTCATTAAACTCTTTCTAACACTATATATATTACCCTTACGCTCTCTCTCTCTCTCTCTCTCTCTCTCTCTAGAGAGAGAGAGAGAGTCGAGTTGGTAGTAGTTCACTTCAAACCAGACTGACAGTCATACTAATACCTTCCACATTTTGTATTGTTATTTCTTGTTAATATATATTTGTCATTTCTACCCTTGTGGTCTTGTCGTTCTTTTTTAACCTTAACCTGGTCCATAACAGCCATGATCACACACATCCTAAAGACACACCGCACATAGAAGAAGTTATTAAATTGACTTCCAGGGGATTTTAAAAAGAATCTAAAATATTTCCTTAATTTTACTCTCAATTTTAAAAAACTACTGGACAAACATTAAAGCAAAAATTTTCAAATTTTATCAATTTTCTCTTAAAATTGCTGTTAAATTTTTAACATTTATCGATCCCAGAAAATTTTCAATATCTTCTATAGATTAGAGAATATTCAATGCCATCAATTTATAAAAATCTTTGAAAAAATCCGTTAATTTACCTTACAAGTTTTTAAACTTAAGAAAATCTGTCCATGAATAATAAATAAATAGACAAATGTAGGAAAGAAAAAAAATGTAAACTGCATGAATAAAAACAAAATTATGTTCAGAAAATCAAAATCCTACAATGAAGAAATGTTGCGCGTAGATATTTTAAGATTACATGTGGGCTGTTGCTGTGATATTTTAAATACTCTTTATTTGTTTTGAAAGTGTATAAAAAGCATGTTCAATCTCAACTATCAGCGCAAAATGACGTTGAAGTATTTTGTCATACGTTGAATTTTCCCATATATTCTGTTTCTTCCGTTCTCTTGTTGTTTTCATTGTCACTTCGATCAAATTTAAACCCTGTTTGCAGATATATATTTTAAATAACATCCTTAAATTGGTTTACAGTTAATAATCCATGCTTTTTTCAAAATGATGAAGCATAATTAATACAGTAAAAACGAAAAAGCTGATCGTAAAAATATGTTAGATAATTAATTTGTAACAGTTGATATTAGGCTAAAATTTGTATATAATCTTAGAATCATTTTTATATTTCATTAAAATACTTTAAAAAGCAGTGTTCTAAAATCTTAAAATAATTGTTTCTTCTGTTTTTTTGTTGCTTTTATTGTCAATAGGATCAGATTTAAACTCGGTTTGCACATATACAGTTTAAGTAACATCCTTAACTTGGTTTACAATTAACAATTCATGCTATTCCAAAATGTTTGTTATATAGGTTTTAAATTCATTTGTTACAATTACCCAACTCCTTGATGTGTAAGAAGGAATGCGTACATGAATAATATTTAATATTACTAATTCACGTATGTTTAATTCATGAATGGATTTTCGAAATCCATATGATAATGTGATTTCGATTATCTTTCAGATTTCTAGTTTTTCAAACCTCATTGCAATGATTTTTAAATTATTATTGAGTTATATTGGAGATCATATGACAGCCAGTTTACTCTGCATTCCAGTACTTTACTCAGTTCTCTAGATGATTTAATAAAGTTATCACTTGGATGGTTTTGATTATTCATAATTATTATGAGTGTACAAATTGTAATAAAAACTGTTGGATAAGGAATCAGTCTATTCAATTACATGGATTAAAATAAAAGAAAAAGCCATTGATTAATATTATACAATGACAATTTCAAACAGTTTCACGGTTTTTATCATTACCCATATGGGTTGAACTTAAAAATATCAAAGAACAATATTAAATAATATGCTATGCTCAAATTCTCCGATCTTTGTAAAGATAAGTAGACTTAGTAAAGATATACAGACTACATAGAAAAATAAATGAAAGAGAAAAGACATTAGGTTTGAGGTTTGAATGTTACTAAATATGATGGAAACCTGAAAACCAGCAAGTACAATTGGTGAAACGTTATGATAAAGGTAACAATAACGACAATGAGGTTATAAACTTTTATATAACATTGTAAAATAGTAACACTATTAAAAGGTCAACTGTAATATTAATATTTACAATATAGAAAATAACAACGAGTGTACGGGCAAAATTAATAGCACATTTGTTAGTATAAAGCTAAAATCTTGAAAGAAAAAACAAAAAACGCTACACCCAGTGTGCTGGTGTTACGAATAGAAAAATTATTTTAGTTTGGATTTGTACACGATCGCGATGAGCGAGCAAAAGGCAAAACATACAAAAGAGTAATCCAAACTGGCAAATATAAGCGCTTTCTGAAATGACTGGAATTTACTAATTTTGTAGTACAAACTAAAGCAAAAGTGAATGAAAATGATAATTGCATGCTAACGTGAAATAATTTATTATTTTTAAATAACTTTTTTATATATTAAAAGTCTTTTAAGTTTATTACATCTATTATTTTCGGCTGTGATTGTGTTATATATTGAATAACAAAGATGGTAATCTTTTTGTCAGAGAACTTTGAAGCGGGTAAAGTAACTACTTATAGTTTTCAGCTAAGCCTGGTTTTCTAAGGCTTTGAATTATTACAAAATTTAACCTTTGACTTTAAACGGATTTTTCAGCCGTGTTGACAGCAAAGGAAACTTTTATTGAAGAACAGCGAAAAGCGTTTTTGTTCATAAAACAAGAAAAATGGAAATTTTAAGTGAAAAAGAAGATAAGAATGCGTTTAAGAAGTGTGTTTGAAAATAAAAATGATTTTGTTCAAGAATCTCGTTCGAAGAAGTTTTCTAGATTTTAATAAAGAGGAACATAAGGCAAATGACAAAAGTAAAAAATATCGTGACAGTTTTGAAAAATGTTACTTTGGAACAAACAATAAAAGATGAATCTGAAATGTAATAGTGAGCAATGGAAGAACAGTTTGAGAAAATAAAGAATGGAGAAAAAGAAGAAGAAAAAGAAATATAAATGAAAGAAATATAATAATAAAGGGAAAACAAAAACAACAAAAATATAATGAAAGAATTTGAGATAAAAACATACATTAGGTTGTTGATGCTGGAAAAAGATATAAATGAAATTGAAACAAAAAAAGAAATAATGAACGGAATATGCCGAAAGTAGAGCATCGGAAATAACGAAAATGGTGAGTTGAAAACAGAGAGAAAAGGAAGAATTAAAAGAGTAGCAAGAAAAAAAAGAGAAGGAAACAGTAAGACAGCCAGAAATAATAAGCGAGATATGAAGAAATGGAAGAGAACGAAGTTTATATTTCAAAATAAGAAAGGAAAGAAGAAAAATAAAATAACGAGAGGAAAGAATTAAGTTAAAGAAACAGAAAATGTAATAATTTTCTTATTTGGTGAAACGCTTATGAAATCTGAAAAACAAAACTTTTCTGCAGGTTTTTGTTTGACAATCATTTATTGTCGTTAGTTTGTTATGTTTTTCATTTTAAGAAAATTTCATTTCAAATATAATTCTTGTAATTGGTTTAAAATTAGTGTTGTACATAGATATTGGCTGACTTGGTCCAACGTTGCCGATCGATTGGCGTAAAACAATCTCGGCTGGCGAAGATAATTGCAAAATGCCAACGCCAGGGGTCGCTGTCATCAATCATGGACGCTGAAATCATTCCGTGAGATGCCATCGTTGTCGTGTCTTCAGTTTTTCGAAGAAAAAACTTTTCAATTTTATTCATTTTATTTTTATTGTATTTATTTATTTTATCCACAGCTCCCGATTTCAAAGAAAGAGAATCGAAGAAAGAAATTACAAATTGAAAGAAAATAAAATGTCATGAAATAAAGGCTGAGAAAAAAGCCGCAAGAATGAATCGGAAATAACTAAGAAGTTTCCTCTTATATAAAATTATTTTTTTGGCATTAGTTTTTCTAATGGTTCTTAAAATATTCTTTAAATCATTGCAACGTCGGCTAAGTACATTAGCTTTGTTTCCTTTCCTCGCGCGCATATTTTTGTTGTTTGTTTATTCAATTGATTTCGCGTAATTTTGTTTTTTAAACGAATTATGATTTATTCTCCATCAATGAAAGAGTGTTCATTATTTGTTTCACCATTTTATTAAGCAAGGTTTCACATAGTCAATACTACAATGAGTAACTTGGACTTTTTATGACTATTAATTCTGCATCTGCATTTCTACAAGAGAACACAACGACAGGATTCTTTTACTTTTATACAAATTTTATGTCAGATATTTTCTAAACTTAGTCTAAAGCAAAGTAACAATAGTCTGGTAGGAAAATTATTCTGCGACAGTCTTTCGAAAAAGGTTTTGAAATAATTTTTGTTGTTTTTCGTTTTTTTTTTTAACAGGGTATTAAAAGTGACTATCAACGATGGTAGGATAATGCACTTACTTCAGCAACATTTTTTTTTATCATATCACCCCAAGCAAAACGGTAACGCCAGTGATGCGCAGGGGGCTACGTAATAGTGAAAAGATTGGAAAAGAGAAAGCCGGAAACCACATCCTAAACAGGGAACAAGTGATGAGCCTCTTCACCTGTTCAATAGACGTGGGTGAACTGCATATTATATAAAATTTTAATGATTATTTTAAGCCAAAACATTATTTTTAGGCAACCGGAAAATATTTATTGGAAAAAAGATCAGCTAATACTTAATGAGGAAACCGCCTTTTAAGCTTTTTGATATAATCATACATCAAATGCACCCATATTTAAATCCTCTGATGCCTAACTAGCGGAAATATTTTTATACACATTTTTCTTTAATTTTGTATGTCAATGTAATTTATTTGAAGAGGAGAAAACCAGTGGCGATTCTACGGGTGTGGGGGGCGCAAAAGAGGCCAGGGCCCACCCCTAGAGTTTTAGCTGGCCCCTCCCACACTTTTATAAGCTTCAAAAATTTATGAAACTGATCAGTCTCTGATTTTGATAAGATTTGATCTTCAGTACTTTTTCCCTGTTATTTTCTTCATCTACCTTTTTAAGAACAAATAGCAGTTAGAAAGAACTACACTTCTATGAATGAAAAGTTACTCCGCTTAATTTAGTAAAATAACGTTTATACACAAACTCATTCCTACGTTGTGTATACGATAGTGGTGTAGTATGAAAATAAAAACGTTGCTTGAGTCGGCCCCTGATTGCTCTCCCCTACTTTCAGAGTTCCCCCAATCGCCACTGGAGGAAACATATGCTTATTTATATTTGATTGATCTGCTAATTTTGATTTTAAGATATACAAATAAAATGATAAAATTTATTGTTGGAGTACAAAGTTACAGCAGTTAGTTTCGCGAAGCATTTTGTCATTATTTTACGTCGAATTAACAATTGGCTTAATATTTATGCCCGCTAATATATTTTACATTCAATCTATGTTCGCGGATAAAAAGCAATTAATTAATAAGTTTTGATTGTGCAGAAAATAATCATATTATTTACAGTTTTAAATAGTGTCTTATTACGAATTTACATGTAATGAATTTCCGACGTTTACTTGAAGCTAAACAAGCAAGACTTATTGTGTTCTTCGCATGTAGGCGACTATTTGCTATGGGAAAACTGCGCATACACGAGAGTAATCCTTATAATAATATTGGCTAAAGCATATGAAAATGTGCGTTTTGGGTTGGGATTTTCGGCTCGGAATGAGAACTCGGAGAGCCGAGTTCGAATTCCAGACGAATTCGTTTCATTCACATGCATAAATACCCTCTCCTCTCCCTCTAGTTAAGAGCTGAGTATTTAAGGATTCACTTATCAGGCAGTGTGCTTTCTGCAGCTTTTAAGAAAGGATTGCGATTAATGGCTATCTATGGTATACTGCGCGTTCCTACGATTTACTTTCCACATTTATTTCTGTTGGAAAATATATTTTAGATAATTTTTGAAAATTTTACATAAAAGAATCTAGGCTTTTTCAACTTTGGTGATTTTTTTTTTGCTTGACTGTATTAACTTCAATACGTTGATTTGTTGTTGCATTTGAAGATAGAAAAGAAGTAAATTTTTTTTTTGTCTGAATTGATATATTCAATCAAGATAATATTTCCTCTCAATATCAGTAGAATAATAATACTATCTATATGACAAATCATTGATCACTGCAATGACGACAATAGATTTCTTTTTCTGTCTCAGTTGGGTGTGGGTGTGTGGTGATACCGAGCAAAAGCGATGGACCGGATGTTTGCGCTTTCACGACTAAAAAGCGAATGACCAAAAGTCGATGTTCCGATTAAAAACTAAAAATTAATTAAATATTAAATTTCCAGTTCACAAGCCTACGTGAATTTTATTTATCAGCCAACGGGAAGCCCAGAACCAAATACAAGTGTGAATTCCAAAATGAGCTGCTGTGATCCAAAATAGAAAACATAAAAATCGGATACAGAAAGCATCGACAGGCAGACCTACTTGAGAAGAGAGTAATTAGTATCTCCCTTGACCCAAGTCAAGCGGCTTACTGCGCACGCCCCCTTACCTCTTTCCTTCTTCCCTATCTCAAAAACTACCTACTGACCTAAGGAGCGAATATATCAAAGCCATTCCTTACTTACACGCTCTTAAATTCCTAAGCATTAATTCTCTTTCAGCATTTTATTGCCATGAACATTTTAACTTCCGTTGGACCTATACTTCATGTATTACTTCAATTGTAAAAACATTAATTGATACGTGTATGTATATAATGTTATTTTTCTACTCAAATTGACTTTCTTGATTTGTAAGCATTTTATGACTTATAGTGGGCTATCTACAACAAGGCCAAATTCCGTTAACCTGCAACAGTATACAACTACCCTTCACTAGAACGGACTTACCACTACTAACAGAAAAGAATAGATAAGCAATTCACTATAAATTGGTATACCCCGACGTTCCCCAGATAAATTGGTTTACCCCGACGTTCCCCAGATAAACTGGTGACGAACACGTGTAATGGTTTGGTTTGCAATAATGGAGGCGCAATTTAATATTGCAAATATCAGACAGCCTCATCAAAAATTTTTCAACATTCTGGCAGCACTCCCCGTGGACATAGGAAAAATACAACCGACGATACTACAATCAAAGGACTACGACGCACTGAAAGAAGCAGTGACTAGCGCTTATGAAAAAACAAAGCCGGAGATGCTGGACAAATTAATGTCGTCGTCATCAGTAACGGGCCGTCCCTCAGCGTGCCTGAACGAACTCAGGTCACTAGCAGGTCAAATTGGCGTAGGGGACGATATCGTACGCCACAAATTCATATAAGCTCTACCCCCCACTATATCAAGTCTGTAGTAGCAGTACAGGTCGATTTAGATACAAATCGTCTTGGGAAAATGGCGGACCACTTATTATTATATTTTAATTCACAAGACACCGCACATATTCAACAGATTTCCGAGAAAAAGAAAAGATGAAACTAAAAGGACACATGGCTGTTCCCACAGCGAAAAAAATTCCCCACCAGTGTTCGCCCTTTCAGCAAGGAGCAAAAACCCCAAATCTGCCGAACGCATTTATTTTTTTGTGGAACGTGCAAAATTTTGCAAGCCGTGGTGCAGATGGCCTAACAAACGGAATGTTCAAATGCAACCCAGCTCTCGCCCAACTTCACCAGTTCCTCGTGAGAAAACTACCAAGGCGAGAGATGTCAGCTTCCATTTCCTCGCCGCTTCTTGTTGTAGTCGCACGGTTAAGAGCTCAGAGAATAAATTTTCCTGTGGATACAGGAGCTGCTGTATCTATACTACCAAAGAGATACTTAAATGGAGCCGTAATATACCTAACCAATATCTCTTTTGTATCAGCCAACGAAAAAAAATTGAATGCTCAGGACAAACGGTACTGAACCTAACGCTACAGAACCTAAGACGGGAATTCACCTGGACATTTATAATAGCAGAAACTACTCAGCCACTCCTAGGGCATGATTTTCTAAACCATTTCGGCTTAGTGGTGGATTGCAAAAACAACAAACTAGTCGATAAAATGACTAACAGACAATCCAATGCACATCCATCATCTATTAATATGAATATAGATGTAGTATCGGACAAAAATGATAACAAAACAGTACGAACAATCCAAAATTAATTTCTCTTCATCGCGACACGAATGCGACGAAACCAAAAATATATCACAGGATAGAAACTGGTAGCAATCCTCCTACCTTCTCCAGAGCCAGACAGCTATCAGCTCAGAGATGTGATATCGCGAAAGAGGAATTTAAGAAATTCCTAAAAGCAGGAATTATTTCTCCTTCGAACTCAGAATGGAGTTCAGCCTTACACATGGTACCGAAGGCAAACGGCACATATAGACCTGTCGGTGATTATAGACACTTAAACAATATAACAAAAGCCGATAGTTACCAAGTCCCAAACATAAATTCCTTGGCTTCAAAGCTTCATAACAAGAAATTCTTTTCAAAAATAGACCTGTCGTCTGCTTATCACCAAATACCAGTGCACACGGAGGATATCTGTAAGACAGCCATCTCTACCCCTTTCGGGTTATTTGAATATAACTACATGCCTTTCGGACTAAGTAACGCATCATGCACTTTTCAAAGAATGATGGACAATATCTTCCGCGATACCGATTATATCTTTGTGTATATCGACGATATCCTGATCTTCTCAAAGACGAAGAAACATATTCCAAACATGTCGACCAAGTACTATAAAAACTAAGTGAGTACGACTTTAAAATTTGTCTTTCCAAATGCACATTTAGTACTAATGAGTTAGACTTTTTAGGATTTCACATTTCTACTAATGGTCTCAGACCCAATTTCTAAAAAGTTAAATGAATGAAGTGAATTTCCTCAACCAAACGATTCCAAATCGCTACGCCGATTCCTTGGAATAGTAAATTTTTATAGGAAACTTGTGCCAAATTTCAGCAATATCATATTACTGCTCACAGAAAAACTACATCTAAACCAAAATTCATAATCATTAACATTGAAAAAAGGAAAAGTTCGAATCTTTTAAAAACATCAAAAACACTTTATCAAATGTAACTGTTCTAGCTTTCTCCAATTCGAAAGCTAACAACTAGTAACAGACAGTTCAAATTATGCGGTGGGTGCAGCACTTCACAAAATGATTGATAATCAACTCATCCCCATAGGCTTCTTTTCAAAGAAATTATCCCAGACCTAACAAAAATATTCTACCTTTGACAGAGAACTATTAGCTGCCTATCTAGCAATACTCCACTTTAAACATCTAATAGAAGGCAGAAATGTAATGTTGCTGACGGACCACAAGCCACTTTGCAGTGCTTTTAAAAGCCAATCTTCTCTAAAATCTGATAGACAACAGCGTCACCTCTGTTTTATCAGCGAATATGTGAATGATATTTCACATATAAGAGGATCATAAAACATAGTAGCTGATTGTTTATCAAGACCTGTAAATGCGATAATTATTGATGTGTGTGACTTACAAGAAATAATGAAACAGTAAGCTACTGACAATGAAATTCAGACATTCAAAGATATTATGCGACACGTCATTACCTTTCCCACGACCTTTTTTGTCAGAGAAGCCCAGAAAATCGGTATTTGACAGACTGCATAACTTATCACACCCGGAAATAGCATCTTCAAGAAAAATGATAAAATCCCGAAACTATTGGCCGAATATGGACAAATCAATAAAAACTTGGTGCAGAGAATGCCAGCATTTTCAACAAGCAAAAACCATAAGACACACGAAGAGCAAAGTAAGTCCATTTAAATTACCTTCTAGCCGTTTGAAAACTGTACATGTTGACATTGTCGGTTCCTTGCCACCAGTAAAGAACCAAACTGACTCTTACTTTTCACCTTACCGATATTTATTGCCATCCATCGACAGAAACACGAGATGGATAGAAGCATGCCTAATTAACGGAAATTACGGCGAAATCAGTATCAATGGCCTTTGTCGATCTGTGGATTTCCCGATTCGGGGTTCCTCTTCATGTCGTTACGGACAGAGGAAGCCAATTTTAATCCGAACTATTCACAGAAATATAAAAGATAATAGGTTTCCACCGATTAAGAACGACACCGCACCATCCGCAAATGAACGGACTAGTATAGAGAGCTCACAGAACCATAAAAACTGTTATAATAGCCAGGAAAGAATCCTGGTTATCAGCTCTATCTATCGTTCTTCTAGGAATGAGAATAACTCCCAACGAATCAAACTATTCTCCATTTACTGCAGTAACAGAGACTCAGGCACAAATTCCCCGATTATTGATCGACCCTAACAAGAACGAAAACAACGAAATAACAAACTCGCACGTTAAAATTTTAACCGACGAAATGCAGAAATTTGATATGGACAAATTATCCAGCAGACACCTACATTCAACACCTAATTCCTACATCCCAAAAGACTTACAGACATGTAAAAGTATTTGGCTAAGAAGTGACAGAGTAAGAAAACCGTTGGAAGCTCCATACACAGGTCCATTTCAAGTATTAAGTCAACACGAAAAATATTTTACTATAAAAAGATCAGACGACGTCCATAGTAATGTCTCAATAGACAGATTAAAATCGACGTACATTGCTGAAAATATAAAATCAAAAGATTCCATCAAATCAAGACGGGATTTCGATAACTCCCCAAACAGGTACCGAGGAAACTAACAAAAAACAAACCAAAAATGAAAACTAAGTCCGGTAGAATGGTTAAATGGAAGAAAGAAAACACATATTTTTATTTCTAACAAATCTACTAAAAAACAAACAAACAGCAAAACAAAACGAAAACTACTATTTGAAAAAAAGCGACAACAGATACCAAAAAACAACTCCGTTTACTAAGGTTAAAGTTATGTGGTGATACCGAGAAAAAGCGATCGACCGGATGTTTGCTCTTTCACGACCAAAAGTAATCTCTGCGACGCCGGCTCCGCGCAGATGTTCCGGCTGAAAACTAAAAATTAATTAAATATTAAATTTCCAGTTCGCGAGCTTACGCGAATTTTATTTATCAGCCAACGGAAAGCACAGAACCAAATACAAGTGCGAAATCCCAAATGAGCTGCTGTGATCCAAAATAGAAGATATAAAAAGCGGATACAGAAAGCATCGACAGGCAGACCGACTCGAGGAGAAGAGAGTATTTGGTATCTCCCTTGACCCAAGTCAAGCGGCTTGCTACGCTCGCCTCCCTTACCTCTTTCCTTCTTCCCTATCTCAAAAACTACTTACTGACCTAAGGAGCGAATACATCAAAGACATTCCTTACTTACACGCTCTCAAATTCCTAAGCATTCTCTTTCAGCATTTTATTGCCATGAACATTTTAACTTCCGTTGAACCTATACTTCATGTATTATTTCCATTGTAAAAACATTAATTGATACGTGTATATATAAAATGTTATTTTTCTACTCAAATTGACTTTCTTGATTTGTAAGCATTTTATGACTTATAGTGGGCTATCTACAACAAAGCCAAATTCCGTTAACCTGCAACAGTATACAACTACCTTCACTAGAACGGACTCTCCACTACTAACAGAAAAGAATAGATAAGCAATCTACTATAGGTGCCAATTGTCATTTTAGTTGAATATGCTTATAAAGAACCCATTTTTCATAACTAGTAAGAATTCTACCGAAGAAAGATTCGGTAGTAAGTATACTTTTTAATGACGAGTAGAGGAAACTTCTTTGATTAAACTGAGAAGCAGTTGGAAGATTAAGGAGTCATTGGCGAATTTCTCCACAAATGTGTTTTATCATCGAATTTTGATGTCTGTTTAACTGGTTTACTGAGTTTCGTGCAGTTTGCTTATGGTATTTTACAAATATCGGTTTGCAGAAGCTACATGTGGATAGAATTTGGTCGTTTAGTTTAAAAGAAATTTTTAGAAGAAAAATTTCTCGGTTGAAACTGGCCAATTCATCGTTGGTATGTCTGGACACTTCAAACTTAATTTTCCATTAACAGAACGAATATTCCCCACCACTTTCTTTGCTGTACAGAGACCGTTTTTATATTCAGACTACCTACAATTTTTGATATGGGTCTGATCTTAACTGGTAAAATTCGGTTAAAATATTTATCCCACCCACTGATATTAAATAATCCGCACAGAAAAAATAAAAAAAAGATTAATAGTTATTTTAGAGTAATTATAGAAAACGTACGCTCAAAGGGATCATGTCAAAAATACGACAATACTTTGTTTTCAGCCTAATAGTTACGAATACAAGTCATGTATGTCTTTAGGTGGCATGCTAGAAAAAAATCAATATATTTGTAGAGTTGTCGGAAATGTTTCCCAACCCACAACAATTCTATTTCTGATTATTTCATTTTAAAATAAGCAATTTGACAATACTTCAATTAATCAACTCCGTAAAGTGCTTTTCAGGTAGTATCAATTAAAAGTTGTAAAACTAGTGATTATTCTTGAATGTTTTTTTTAATTAGCATGTCCACTTAAAATACTTAAAGATAATTAGCTACCAAAACAAACATTCACTTAAAAAGAAAAGATATGCGTACAGGAAGATAAGGAGAATGAGAAAATAGAACAAATAAATGGTCTTCCTCATATCAGCTGATTTGGGAGGATAATGTCTGGAGAATTCACCAGCAAAATATTTCATCAAGTCTCATTTTCCAATTCTCTCTCTCTCTCTCTCTCTCTATATATATATATATATATATATATATAGAGAGAGAGAGAGAAGGAAAGAGAAAAAGAGATTATATATATATATATATGGTGTTAGCGACTCCGACTGACACCAAATCGGTCAAGTTTCGATCCCGGCCTGAGGCAAGTGGATATCTAGCCACACTGATGAGCTGTGATACACCAAAACAGGCTAGTATGTGGATGACGAATATTATGCTCTCATTACGATTGAGCACTCTAGAGAGGAAGATTTGAATAAAAGTTACCACTTCGGTGATATATGCATAACTCTTCAGCAATGAATTGAGTTCTTTCAGTAACTGGCGTGTGTATACGCCGCATATATATAACACACTAAAATTTCCCTTTTATGATTCCAAGTGCCTATGGCTTAGCGGTTAGCGACTCCGACTGACATCAAATCGGTCGAGTTTCGATCCCGGCGAGTGGATGGCTAACCACACTGATGAGCTGGGAAACAGGCTTGTATATAGTTGTTTGTTTGTGTGTGTGGGTTTTATTAAAAATGACGCGGTGTTTCTGTTAAGTGTTTTATCGCTTCGTTCGTATATGCAGACAAGAGATTGTTTGGTGGCGGAGGGGTACTTTGTATAGGAATTGTCCAAATTGCTGTTTCTCATTTCAAGTAGTTTCGTCTAATCTATTATCTATTATTGTAGATCTTAGCAGTGCTGTTGTAAATGGTGTGTCAAGGCAATTGCAAACATTGTATAGGTTGCTGAAAGTTATATATATTATTGAATACAAACAATGCGTTGTTGTCAGTTTTATAGATATTTTTTTGTATTTTTATGATGAGTGATTCAGTTATTTTTATATGCTTCTGCAGTTGGCTTTGTCTAACGCATTCGTGTTCTGGACAACTGCATTATCATACTGGTTTAAATAGAGCCTGAGTAATGTGGGCCTAGCCATTTGATAAGCAAGTGGTAGTATGTTCAACGTAATTATTTAAGAATTTGTTTTCACTTGAAACGCATTTATTTATGGGGTATTTGAATTCATAAATAATGTTAGTCATTATACAGTATTTATTTTGCAGGGTAGTTATTTTTTGAGCCGGATAACTATGGCCGTTTTGAACTTTTTCAATCAATATTCTACTTGACATTTTTAGTTTATTCAACTGGAAGTGGAAGAACCCATTGAGATCATTTACGACACATTTGATCTTGAGCCCCCGCAACATACGCCCGAACAACGAAAGTCGGAGAGAAAGGGGGAAATTGGAAATTTACCGAGCCTTTAACAATCAATCCCAAAAAGAAAAGGTATTAAATTTCAGAAAAATAATAAACCCTTTTACAAAGTAAAAGGCTTGGGAGGGGTATTATGGGGACCTACCTACAAATGAACTCATCTACACCTTTATACTATGGCTACCGACTCTGAGTGAAAAGGGACTGAGTAGTAACCACAGAGTGAGTGAATGAGTCAGTCAGGACACTTGCGAGAGAAAGTAATCTCCAGTCCACGTTTACCTTTGTACTACTTTTCACAAGAATATACTATTCAACCTTATATCCGAGTCCGTGTTATCTTTCTATGGCTCTTCGGTCATCACACATTTTTAATGAAACCTACACACACACATACACACACACACATATATATATATAACATTATTATTGATATTATATATACATTAAAATAAAATTATAAAAATGCTTTATTCAACTGGAAAAAATCTTCCTGTTGGTAAAATTTGTCTATTTCACTTGTATAAAATATCTTAATATTGTTTATATTCTGCTTTTGGACAATATTATTTTTGATTAATTCTGAAAAAAAACAAAAAAATAACGAAAAAAACAAAACGTTATGATTCGTGTGCGAATGGTTTTTTACATTTAATGTCAACATGGAGGAAGATATGAAGCATTTTTATAATTTTATTTTAATGTATATATAATATCAATAATAATGTTATATATATATGTGTGTGTGTATGTGTGTGTGTAGGTTTCATTAAAAATGTGTTATGACCGAAGAGCCATAGAAAGATAACACGGACTCGGATATAAGGTTGAATAGTATATTCTTGTGAAAAGTAGTACAAAGGTAAACGTGGACTGGAGATTACTTTCTCTCGCAAGTGTCCTGACTCACTCATTCACTCACTCTGTGGTTACTACTCAGTTACTTTTCACTCAGAGTCGGTAGCCATAGTATAAAGGTGTAGATGAGTTCATTTGTAGGTAGGTCCCCACAATACCCCCTCCCAAGCCTTTTACTTTGTAAAAGGGTTTATTATTTTTCTGAAATTTAATACCTTTTCTTTTTGGGATTGATTGTTAAAGGCTCGGTAAATTTCCAATTTTTTTCTTTCTCTCCGACTTTCGTTGTTCGGGCGTATGTTGCGGGGGATCAAGATCAAATGTGTCGTAAATGATCTCAATGGGTTCTTCCACTTCACCTTGTGTGCTGTTAAAATCCATTTTATGCCGTTTTTTAATTTGATTAATGTATCTTTTGTGGGTATGTATTGGTCCCTGTATTATATACACCATCTCGCTGATCCTTCTAGTGATCGTGCCCTCCTCCCAGTACGGCATTTTCTTTTGGAAACCTTTAAAGAAGATTTTCTGAGGTAGGAGAAATCGTTTTTTTTTTTTGTACTTTTTCCGTCTTAGGTATTTTTGACTGGAGATTAATACTCTTTCGCTTTATAACAAGATAGTGAGTAGACGTCCGACACGCTATTAGCTTTTGTTGCGATCTTACGTTTTATCTCGCAAATAAAATAATCTTCTAGGGCTTCATTTTTCATTTCCAACAATGTTACAGGTAGATCCTGGACGGTATTCGCTATTATTGATTTTATTTCATAGTCATAACGAAGAGCTGCTATAACTGAGTCTTAAGTGGTTGACTTTGATTAGCGATTAGTCTGGATAGACCATCTGCATGTTCAATTTTATTAGTTGGTTAGTACTCTAATTTAAAATTATAGTTGAGATGGATGGTACCCCATCTCGAAAGTCTATTTGCCGTATAAACCGGTAATCCCTTTTTTGAGCCAATTATCGTTAATAATGGTTTATAATCGGTCTGTTAATTAAAAAACATTCCATGCAGATATCTGTGAAATTGTGTTTCCGCAAAAATAATACTGAGGGCTTCTTTTTCAATTTGGCTGTACGCTTTTTCTGCGGGTAGCAACGTTCTTGACGCGTGTGCGATGGGTTTCTTTGCACCGTCTGGCATAACATGTAGGATACACGCTCCGATACCGTACGAGTTAGCATCGCAGGCCACAATTATATCTAATTAGGGGTTGAAGTAGGTCGGAAATAGTTCTGATGTTAATATAGTTTTTATTTTCTCAAAAGCTGACTGACACTCAGTTGCCTAATTCGAAAATTTCTCTTTTCTTAACAATTTGTTCAGTGGAGCGCGTGGCTCGTGCATGTTTTTAATGAATACTTGGCAAGTTCAAGAAAACTTTGGAGCTCGTTGACATTTTGTGGAGAAGATATATTTTTGATAGCTTCTGCCCACTGTGGGTCAGACCGTCTTCCATTCTTGTCAATGAAATGTCCAAGATACCTTATTTCATTCATATAAAAATCACATTTCGATTCTTTTATTTTGAACTCGAAATCCTGAATTCTCTCAAAAAGCTTGTGGATCTGTTAGCGATGTTTCTCGGTAGATTTGCTTGCTATTACAATGTCATCCAGGTAGGCACACGCGAAATCAAGACCGCCCAGCATGGTATCCATGACCTGCCGGAATATTGCAGGTGCAACCTTGGCACCGAATGCCAATCTATTAAACTTGTATAAACTGCTGTAGGTGTTGATACATAGAAGTTTTGCGCACTCCTTCCCAACAGGGATTTGAAGGTATGCATCGCTTAAGTCCAATTTGGAGAATATTTCCCCACCATTCAGTTTATTAAATACTTCCTCCGGCGTGGGGAGAGGGTAATGGTAATCTTGTAGAGCCGCATTGAGGCCCGTTGAGAAATCCGCACAGACGCGAATTTGGTTGGACTTTTTTCTTACATATTCAGCGGGGGCAGACCATTCGCTAAAACTCACTTTGGACAGTATACTGGCAATTTCTAGTCGGTCTAATTCTTCATTTATTTTTTGTTCTGATGCAAATGGGACATTTCTTTTTCTTTTAAAACGGGTTGAACGTTTTCTTTTAGCTCGAATCTGGCCTTTGTCTTAGTACATTTTCCTAGCCCCGCCGAGAAAACTTCGGTAATTTTTTCTTTTAATTCGTCTTTCTGATCTTGGACGTCCGTTGTCATATTTTCCACCTTTTGGCAAAAATTGTTGATTGGTTGGTCCCACAACTTAAACGGCTCCATCCAATCAGTTCCAAACAAACTCTCAGTTTTATGGACGAAAACTTTTAGTTTCTTTGTGATGCCATTTAGTGTTACAGATAACGTTAGCTCACCTTCAAATTTGATTTTGTCTCCTGTTACTGCACGAGCTGTTTTGTTTGCCTTTTTCATCGTTGCCTTTTTTAATTTCCTCCAAGCGTGAAAATTAATAATTGAGAGATCCGTGCCAGAATCTAGTTGCAGCTTGACTGTTTTGTTTAGCATGTTGACTACGATGTATTTTCGGAGATTCTTATCTACTTTTTCATTTGATCTAGTTTGTCTGTTTCTGTTGTTCCATTTGTTTCTACAGTGCGCCCCTTTTGTGACCAATTTTGCCACAATTATTACATATCTTATTTCGGTAGACCACAACGCCCGATTAGGCTTGTGGGTAGTTTTGTTTCTGAAAGGGTCGTCTACTCTTAGATTGTGAATGGGCATGCTCTTTGCTTCCTCTACCTTTTCAAGGGGATTAATTTTTTGGTTTGTATTTAATTCTCCTAACCTACGATATGCCTGATTCCTCGATGCTTTTGGAATCGCTTTTAACACTGATTACTCGCTTAATTAATTAATCTTCAGCCAGTTTTTGCAATGTGAGAAAATGCAGTGTTGTTTTAACTAAATTCCTTTTTACTTAATGTTTTTAGAAGTAATTCTTCTTGCTTTTGGAATTCAAGGAGAAGTTGTTGTTGTTCTTCTTCTTTTTGTTGTAGAAGCAATTTTTCTTCCAACATTTGTTGCAGCTGTAGTATACGTTCCTCAGACTTCTATTGATGATCAAGTTGTGCTTTCATCATCTGAACAATGATTGCTTTAAAGTCCTCCATAATGTCTTCAAATACATGTTTTCAGAGAAAAAAATTAAATTTAGACAATTTTTCTTCTTTAAGTGGGGGAAGAAAATGAAAAGTAATTCCTTTCCTTGATATTTCACAACTTTGGCTGGTGATAACTGTAAAAATATTTTTTTGTTTACTATTACAGTCTGGGTTCTTCTATTTTTTCTTTTTTTTAAGAAAGAGAAAAAAATTTGCATAAACAACCACACTACAAAACAGAAAATATATTTTTTCTTCCTTTTTTATCTGTGTAGTCGAAGGAAGCAAAGAATAATGAAATGCTTTGATTATAGAATCAAGGGTAAAGAAAAAAATCTTACTTACAGTTTTCACTAGTAAGTATTTTCAAGTTGTTGATTTTAAAAAATGAATTATTTCTTTTCTATGCTTTTTCCTTCTTTCAAATATATCCGACTCCTGAATCTGTGTCTTTTTGTCGTATTTACGTTGCCTGTTTATTCGGTTAATGTGTCCGTTTTATTTTGGGTTTTTTTTTTTTTCGTTATCAGTTGTATGATTATCTTACAAATGTTGTAGGCGTAACTTTTTTGTGAAAATATGAGTTTTCAGTTGCCTGCTAATTTTCTATAATTCGTACGATTCCTTAGTAAGATGTTGTGTGTATTAAAAGCACCTGATGTAAGGGTTTCTTTTTGGTTCGAACTTCTTTGTCGCCAGACTTGAGGTTAACACACTTGGATCTTTTATACATCGTTAGAGTTATGGCGTAACCTTTTTTGTTGAATTGTTTAGCTAGAGGTTTATCTTTGTGGTTCGAATATTCTTCGTCGCCAGTGTTATGTTTTTGTATTTTTGAGCGCTTTCAGGCTATACTTTTAGCAATTATCAAGAATGCATTTCGTTTTACTTGTAAATAAGTATGTGTAAAGTTTATATATATATATATATATATATATATATATATATATAGCCAAATGTATGTTAAGTTATGAATACGGTAAGCACATTGTTATTTTTAATCTTCTTTTGCTTGTGGGTGATGCTATTATGTATGTATTGTTAACAAGTATGTCACGGATACGTCCTGGTAGATCTCGATGCGTGTTTAAATGATATTGGATGGAATTGTTGTAGAAAAGGCGCAATGTTAATCTTCTCGTCAGTTTTGTGCTGACGTAGCCAATGTGATTGTTTAACAAATTTGGATTGTTAAGGAACAGTTTTTCAAAGGACATATAATTTCGTAAACGACAATGGTTAACTGTAGTTTAGATTTTCCAAGTAAATTATTATTATTGACGAAGAAATTGTCAGTTTTTAATTTTTTTGCTCAAGTTTGTCGGTGTTGCATAATTTTGGATAATAATGGCTAAAAGTTTAGTCGAAAGGGTTCCAAAATACAAAACCTTTGGACA
This sequence comes from Ascarosepion bandense, assembly GCA_037127315.1. Taxonomy (NCBI): domain Eukaryota; kingdom Metazoa; phylum Mollusca; class Cephalopoda; order Sepiida; family Sepiidae; genus Ascarosepion; species Ascarosepion bandense. The sequence goes on from JBBBDQ010000335.1 coordinate 59,449, forward strand.
AATCTTAAACTTGAGTTCTGAAAAGAAAAAAGTCATAAGGGCACTTGAAAAATTATGCACAAAACTTCATGATAATATTTTGTCATTTTTAATGAAACCTGCATAGAAGAGAGATTTTTGCCCAAATACACTATATATATTTACTAGATAGTAGATCGTATTAGGAAGATAATAGAGAGGGAATTAAAAAGTTTAAGCCTTAGGGTAAAACTAAACATCAGCATTAAGCAGGTAGACATTTAAACGTTACTCTGGACCTTAGCAATAATTCTTTCCAAACCTTATATGAAGACTAGATTCCAACCACTGTTAAATGGAAAATCCTTACAAAGACCCGAACTTGTAACTCTCTTCGTGCACCTTGCTACCTCTGTCTCAACGAAAAGTTAGAAATTATCAAATTTAGGGACAAAGTTAAACTGTTAAACCAGAGAAATGAGCTCACTGTTCATTGTAAACATACTTCAGTATTTACATTAAAATCCGGATTGTAATATTGAGAATTGATGTATAATCTTTTTAACTGCCTTTTTTATGGATAATTTTATTTGAATTAGACGTTCTAGTTAATCCTTGCTGGGTATCACATTCACCATTTATTATCATATTGATATTTGCTGAGCGTTCAACCTAACATTGATCTGCAAGTTATACAGTTATGAGGTATTCTATCCAACATCAATTATCATTCCAATATTCGATAAACCTTATTCTAGCACACATCGTCTGGCTAAGTCTCAACACATCTTTATTATGGCACTAATTGTTAAACTAATACTCAGTAATTACGGTTTTTTAAAGCATCAATTTCACATTGGTTTTTAATGTTATCATTTCTAGGTTTTAGCTGTTAGTACTTATAAGTCTAGGCTTCCCCTACCTTTTTTAATGTATTCGTATGTGTGTATGTATATGTTTATTTTATATATCTATATATATAAGTATATATATGTATTTATATTTGTGTGTGTATGCACACACACAAACGCATGTGTATGTATATACAAATATATTTGTGTGTGTCTATATGTATGTCTGTGTGCGTGTGCACACGTATATGCATGTGGGAGAGGTTGTGGAATACGCGAATGGCGAAGATACTTCAACTAAACCTACTTGATATAAAATGCCAAATGCTATATTTATACAGTGAGCCCGATAGATGTTATCCAAAGTAATAGATTATTTTTTTAAAAGGGGAAAACCCAACACATTTTTAGACTGGCTATAAATTAATTTTATGTGCTAAAGTAGCTATTTCATAGAACCACACTACTTCCGCTCCATCCATCTTTAATTTCTTCCCCAGAAATAAACATTTCTCTAAATAAAATAAAGAAAGAAAAAAAGAAATAGAAAACAAGTATCATGATTCAAAACAAAGATCTTGGCCCCATCTCAATTCGGTATATATCTAGACTGGTCAGGGATGGGTCATCTTCTTGGTCAAGAAAAATAAATTCATTATACGCTCGCACATAGGCTCCATATAATCCTCAATATCGGCACATTCATAACTACTTGTCTCCACATGCACGTACATACAAGCAATTGCATAGGCTAATTTCTATTTTGCTCATATATTTCCGTTAAATCCCATAACAGATGAAATTTTGTATCTATTCTGGTATTCTTCAGACCGGGTTTAGCTACTCTTTTAAACTTTTAAAACCCTCAAACTTGTAATTGAATTCATCACATGATAAGACACGGGTAGTGTCGAAACGAAATGGCTACTTTTGTAGTGATATTATAACGTATGTTATAAATTCTAAATAAATATTATTAGCTCTACTTTCTATTGAGCACTTTTTAAGAATAGTGTTTCTTTAGATACGGAATATTATTCCATCTATACCTAGCCTATACATATATACATGTATGATAAAATATAGTTTTAAGATATGCTATATTCATGAGTAAAAGTTCTCAATACCAGGGATAGAGCGTGTGTAAATATAAAAGTAGACATCAAGGCCATCAGTGTGTTTCATGCTTAAACGCATTTATCAGGTCATGAACGTATCTGCGATTATAAAGAAATTCTATGTTGTAGCGAAAGATTATAAACCATAATTTTTGTTTCTGTTCAATTTGGCCGGTGCAACTTCCACTTCGGTTTTCAATATTTATGATCCTTCAGTATTTCTGTATATTGCTGGTTGCTCTCTCTTTTGTCGTTTTTGAAATCTCCAATATACTCATCCCATCGCTGAAGTATTTTTCTAATATGAGTGTTCCGTCCTTTGCTTTTATACATCCTGTTGTTGAGCAGGTCATTTTTTACTGTTAGTTCTTTTATTTTGTATGCATATCTCCTTTATTTGTCATGCCCAGTCTTTCCATTTATTTTTGATCCATCTTACTTTTGTTTTTTAGCCTATCTGGATTTGCTCCTTATTCCATTGTGTAGTTTCCTGTATTCCGTTCCATGCCTTGGAATTTTTTTCAGTCTCTTCTGCATCATCTCAAGAATCTCTTCAGTGATCCACTCATTTTTCTTTCGACATGCTTTTTCCTTTGGGGTTATGACTTCTACTGATGTCACTAGAGCTTCTCTTAGTGCGTCCCATTTTGAGCTTCTGTTTCCAATTTCTCCGTATTTCTTTTTCATGCTATCCGTCTATATTTCTTGCAGGTTCGGGTCGTTCACCAGCCTGTTGTACTGCACTCTGGGAGCTGCGTTAGGTTTCTTTAATCTCTGTAGTTTTGTTCTTAGTTTGTATGTAACTGGCAGGTAGTTACTTCCGCAGTCAGCACTTGGGTAGAATTTGCATGAATTGCTTTTCTGAATCTCTTGTTGATAGTAATATAATCAATTTGATTCTCCGTTTTTTTCTCCAGAAATTATGCCCATTGTCCCCTGGGAGGGTCTCAGAACCAGGTGTTGATTATTATCCGGTCATTCGCTGTGCACCATTGGACCCATTTCTTACCACGGCCACTGCGGTTTCTTAGTTCAAAATTGCCGACTGTTTCACCATCCCTCTCTTGGCCATCTTAGCATTCAGATCTCCCATAATAATTCCATAACCAACATCCATGATTTGTATCATGATCCAGAGAAAAAATCAAGTAGACTCTGAAGCGATACAATGATCACATTTTGATTAACTACTGAAGCTTCACAAATTGTACATAGACAAGAAGCAAGGAACAAACACATTTTTACTAAATAAGTGTGACATCGAATAACATCTTCATTTACTTTAAAGTGAAATTATAATGAACAATTTAGGTATATCATAATGTAATGTGTTATAGAATGAAGTAGTTTTTGTGCGATTTTTAATAAACAATATAAATTTAAAACAATTGGTTTTATTATTTGTGTCCAGCAATATTAGGGTGCGTTTATCTATTTCTTGATTTTACTAATTACAACCTATCAAATTGTGTAAGATCTTATTTATTGATTAGTTTTTTCGTAAACTTTTATAATTTTTACACAATTTTCACTTATCGAATACAGTAAATTTCTACGATATTCTCTTTTAGAAAGAATACGTATTTATTTATATATTTATTTTTATTTATTTTATTTTGATAACCCTATTTTCGAAGACTTTAATGAAAAAAAAACAACTGAATATACAGTGGACGAACAAATTATTTTTATTTTAAATCTCACAGCACTAATAAACTTAAACGTATGTCAACTTTTCTTTACCATTAACTTTTTTTTCTTAGTTATTTTTGTTACAAGAACTAGTGATAGTAGCAACAACTTTTTTAAAAAAAAATACTCTAGTGTAGTGATGTTTTGTTTCGTTGAGCGGCTGCAACGCCCAAGTTTGTTTTTTAACCAGCGTCTTTCTCTTTGAATTCCAATCGCGTCTCTGTCAACTGTCGCTTAGTAACCCATTTAGGAGAAGGAAAACCCCGAACAACAACCCGCAACTCAAGATGTCAATCGTGCCGAGGAGTGAATGGCTACTGCGTTATGAGGTCACAAACGATCCCCTACAGGCTTCGGGACCCTGTTTGTAAAAGACAGTTACCCAACTTGCCGGGCAACTTTGGGTGGACTTTTGGGCCCTTGCGTCTCTCGTGGGAAAAATATGAGAAATACAAATAGAAATAAAAAGTCCAGTATGGCTATTCCAGTGGATAAACAGGGAGCCCGTCCTTCAGGAGGGAACCTACCAGAGGTCGAAAAATCTGCCATGGGAACAAACTCCTACACAAAGAATGAATCTTAAGGTCCCCACAACCAGGATAATCTTAATGATGGCCCTGAAAATTCTCCAGCTAGATCCATAACCGTATATAAGAAAGAAAAAATAAAATTGTCTCGTGAGGAGTACAAAGTCGTTATGACTGCATTTCATGAAGCGTTACTCAAACCTCAAAAAACATCACTCGCCAAACATATGACATTTGGCGAGAAAATATTGAACAAACAAATAGAAAGTACATTGACGAAAATAAATTACCCAATATACGAAGATACATCATGCAAAATAACCGACTGACAGAGGCTGAAATTAATGAGATAAAAAGAATTGCAACCAGAATAGACGAATCAACAAAATATGAAAAGGAACCGGAATCAGAAATAAAAAGTAGTAACATCAAACAAGCCACAGGTCATAATGTAGAAACCGTGATATACACAAATCACTGTGAAGATAATGCTGAAAGTTTAGAAGTGCTGGAAAGGTGTGATCTGAGTCAGGTACAAGACGACAATAAAACGAGTTCAGAACACATTGATGTTAAATGTGCACTGAAAAAAGCACACAATTGGAAATTTCCAGGTATAGATAAAATTCCTAACTTTTGGCTATATTATTTAAATACAGCACATAAAAAACTTCAAGAAATGGTTAAAGGTCCCACTAAAATTCCTGCATGGATGACCAAAGGAATTACATGCCTTCCGACAACATACAAATTATTAACATCTATTTTAACAAAACAGACCTATTTCTTCTTGGAAAGAAATGACATACTACCGCTTGAACAAAAAAGGTGCAAACGTGACTGTTACAGATGTAAAGACCAACTGCTTATTAACAGAATGATCCTGGAAAACTGCTACAGTGCAAAGAAAATTCTTAGTACTGCCTGGATAAATTCTCGTAAGGCATTTGATAGTGTACCACTGTTGCACACTTTCTTCTAGTGAGTGCAGAACCAGGGATCGAACCGCAGACCGTTGGATTTCAATTCAACGCTCTCCCAGCTGGCTTCTTGCTACGCCTCTTCCTCTTCCTACTCCACTTTCCTCCTTCCACCTTTTCACTGCGTCTCTCTGTGTCAGCTTCTCGCCAAGAAATTGACGCCACTGACCCCCGAGTGAACTTGGTCGGTCAGTTTTATAATCCATTTCTCTACCCATAATCCATTTCCTCAGTCTATAAAAATTCCACTCGAGGGCCTCCTCTCTTTTTTCCTTTAGACTGAGCTGAAGGTGGATTATTAAGACAGCGGTGAGTATTATTATTATTTTCTTTCTTTGGAACAGATTACTGCTCTGCACGCCAGACACAAACGAACTCTTTTTCCAGAGCCGCCGCTAGTCGCCCTTTCATGTTCACACTCCCCCCTGGTCTCAAGACCACACATGTGGCAAGGCGGACGTGGCCGTTTGTTGCGGGCACTCCTACGAAGGGGGATTGTCTGGATTTCTTCATCTGAGCTCTCAGAAGTGGCATCGGAATTATCGGCAACAGCGTCGGGGTTCGCAGTCGGACCATCAGACTCGCGGGGCGTAGGTCGAATCCACAGTTCGTCATTGGATGATTCACCACTGCCGCTACTTGTCAACGAATTCGTATTCAGGGCGGGCCGAATGTCCCTCACATGGCGTGGAGTACCATCAACCAGCACGGCCTGCTCACTGACGATGCCGGTGATTCGTCCCCTTCGAAGACTGGTGGTGCACCGGTTATTGGGAGGCTTCACCCAGACGGTGTCCCCTAATTCATACGGCCCTCTTGTTCCCCGCCGATCAGGCAGACGCGCGTCAATGCCCTTGATGCGCACTCGGTAGCGATGGATCGCATTGGCGGGTGCGCTCACAGCAGTCACAGCATCCCTCGGTGTTGCATTATATCTATAGACCGCTTCTGCAATAGTGCACGCCTTCCTGGCCGCGGTCCTCTTCACGCTTCGGTGGCACCGCTCTGCTATGCCGTTGCCACTCGGCACATATGCACATCGGTGTCTGAGCCTGATCCCCCACTCGTCTACAAAACGCCTAAATTCCACGCTGCAGAAGGCAGTATCGTTGTCCGTGAGGATCTCTTCAGGCGGCCCCCTTTCGTAAAATATGGATTCCAATTCACGGATGACACTGGAGGAGTCCTGGCGTGCCAACGGGCGCCAGATCGCAAACCTCGTCGGTCCGCAATCTATCAGTGTGAGGAAGTGCTGGCTGCCATAATGGGTTATGTCCATACCCAGTCGGCTCCAAGTCATGTCTGTTCCCAGCCGACCCCTCCGCCATCTCGCTGGGGCGGGGTCGATTGACTGGCATGTTTGGCATTCCTTGACCACCGCTCTCACTGCACTTTTTGACACTGACGGATTGGTCAATTGTACAAAATAGCATGTCCGTCTCACTCCGGGGTGCCCACTGATGTGGTGTATTTCCCTGATTTTGTCTGCCGCCTCCACAGAGGCAGCACATAGTAACGGTACTGGCCCAGCTTCTTTCTTCACGGCATCAATCCATCTCTGAGGCACCCGAGTGAGCCTATCAGCGAGGTTGCAGTTTGAGGTGACAAGTACCACATCCACAGACAGATTGTACTCTGTTACTAGCTTTCTTATGGTCTCCAACCTCCGTCTGATCAGCATCTCGCTGGCCGCCTTGGTGCGCACCCTGGCCTTACCTGTCAGTGTGTTTGATAATTTATTTTTGAATCTCTCTCTCTCTCTCTATATATATATATATATACACACACATATATACACATACACATATATATACACATACATACATATATATACACATATATACACATATATATATATATATATATACATACACATATATACACATACACATATATATACACATACATACATATATATACACATATATACACATATATATATATATATATACATACACATATATATATATATATACACATACACATATATATATATATACATACACATATATACACATATATACACATATATATATATATAGTTATGGGGAAACATGCCTATTCCTCAAATAATGGACTCTCCCACCTTTTAATAAGAGTTAACTAGAAGTTCATAGGAGTTCTTTAGATTTATAGAGTCCTTCCGAGTCCCTATTGTATGACGTGTGTTAGTGACTATGTGTGTGTATATATATATATATAGAGAGAGAGAGAGAGATTCAAAAATAAATTATCAAACACACTGACAGGTAAGGCCAGGGTGCACACTTTCTTCTAGTGAGTGCAGAACCAGGGATCGAACCGCAGACCGTTGGATTTCAATTCAACGCTCTCCCAGCTGGCTTCTTGCTACGCCTCTTCCTCTTCCTACTCCGCTTCCGATCATTCAGGTCTATGTCAACGAGACATTGTGCTCAGCACTCCTCGACTCCGGGTGCTCCCGCACCATAGTGTTCGTAGACCTCTGCCACACTTGGAAGGAGGAAAGTGGAGTAGGAAGAGGAAGAGGCGTAGCAAGAAGCCAGCTGGGAGAGCGTTGAATTGAAATCCAACGGTCTGCGGTTCGATCCCTGGTTCTGCACTCACTAGAAGAAAGTGTGCAACAAGCTATTTCGGCCAATCTATGTTGGGACTGCATGAGGAACGTTTCAATACCTCCAAATGCTGACCTGGAAAAATGTAAGGATGGAGGTATTGAAACGTTCCTCATGCAGTCCCAACATAGATTGGCCGAAATAGCTTGTTGCACACTTTCTTCTAGTGAGTGCAGAACCAGGGATCGAACCGCAGACCGTTGGATTTCAATTCAACGCTCTCCCAGCTGGCTTCTTGCTACGCCTCTTCCTCTTCCTACTCCACTTTCCTCCTTCCACCTTTTCACTGCGTCTCTCTGCGTCAGCTTCTCGCCAAGAAATTGACGCCACTGACCCCCGAGTGAACTTGGTCGGTCAGTTTTATAATCCATTTCTCTACCCATAATCCATTTCCTCAGTCTATAAAAATTCCACTCGAGGGCCTCCTCTCTTTTTTCCTTTAGACTGAGCTGAAGGTGGATTATTAAGACAGCGGTGAGTATTATTATTATTTTCTTTCTTTGGAACAGATTACTGCTCTGCACGCCAGACACAAACGAACTCTTTTTCCAGAGCCGCCGCTAGTCGCCCTTTCATGTTCACAACCACATTCCCAAATCTTAAAGACTTTAAATATTTGCAAGATATCACCCGTCATCATCAATTTCATCAAACAACGCATGTCGATATGGAAAACATGCCCTTTATCTCAATCATATAAATGGAACCTATAAGTCTGGTGAAATAAACATCAAAAGAGGTATATTTCAAGGTGATTCTTTGTCTCCATTACCATTCTGCATATCATTAATATCACTAACCAGTCAACTTAATAAGACAGAATGTGGTTATAAAATAGGCCAAAAGAAAATAAGCCATCTATTTTACATGGATGACTTAAAGTTATATGCTAAGAATGATAATGAGCTGGAAGGTCTTCTGCAAACTGTAAAATGCTTCAGCGAAGACATTGGAATGAAATTCAATTTGAATAAATGTGCTGAAGCTACAGTTTTACGTGGATCGATACAACAAACATTCTCAATTAGCTTAGACCTTGCTGTAACAATAAAAGAATTGAAACCAGAAGAAGCTTATAAATACCTAGGTGTAAATGTGAGTGAAAAAGTTTACCATAAAAATTAAAGAAATAGTGCGTAAAGAGTGCTATAGAAGGCTACGACTGATATTAAAAACTGAATTGAATTCTCAGAACACAATTATGGCCATTAATAGCCTTGCAATCCCAGTTGTCCAATATAGTTTCAACATCTTAAACTGGACTCTAAACGACATCAGGCGAATGAATTCTAAAACAAGAAAGCTTCTTTCTAAGCTTAAGATGCATCATCCAAAGGCTGATGTAGACGGTGTATACATATCCCGTAAAGAAGGTGGAAAAGGTCTTATTCAGCTAGAATTGTCATACAAGACAACAACTATTGGCTTACTAACATACATAGAAACAATAAAGGACTAGATGATACAATTAGTCAAGCAAAATGAAGAAAGAAAGAAAAAATATTCAATAATAAAAGAAGACAGTTCATACAAACAAGATTTACATTTAGTAGATTCTGTAAAAAAGCAAAACAGAAGCCAAGAACCAACTATTGCGGCAAAAAATATGAAAATAAAAGCCAAAGCTCTTGAACAGATGAAATAACGCTAGCAAGACAAACTTTTGCATGGCCAATATCCAGAACGTGGCAATAAATCCAATATTGATAAAGTTAATACTCATCGATGGTTACGTGCATCTGGATTAAAGTCTGAAACTGAAGGCGCAAGACCAAAGCCTTTTCACTAGGAACTTTCAGGCAAATATTATACATAATAATGTGGATCCAAAATGCAGGTTCTGTGATCAACACCAAGAAACAATAGACCATCTAATCTCAGGATGTTCTGTACTTGCCCCAAATGAATATAAAAATCGTCACGATAGAGTGGAGCAATATTACATTGGACAATGTGCAAACATTATGGAAAATCTGTAAAAAAACAGTGGTATGAACATCACCCAACACCGATTATACAAATAGAAGATGTCACCATTCTATGGGATTACATCATCTACACAGACAGAAAAATTGAAGCAAATAGGCCGGATATTATTGTTAAAAATCAGAAAGAAAAAACTTGCCTATTAATTGATATGGCTTGTCCAGCAGATTGTAACATAGCAACCAAGGAATTCGAAAAACTGTCAAAATATAAAAACCTGAAAATTGAAAACAAGAATCATACCAGTGACAGTAGGCGCACTTGGAATGATAAAAAAAGAAAGAAAACAACACATTGAAAGAATCCTGGGAACCCCAGCTTAAGAGGTACACAAAACATTGTCTTGTTAAGTACAGCCCACACACTAAGGAGAACTTTGTCTATGTAACGCTAGGGGAGATAGAAAAAACATAAACTGGAGCCATAACGACACACCACGACCTGCCTTAGGTCTTCCTGCAGACTTGGTAGGTAGTGCGACCATAGCAGAAATCGAAATATGATGAAAAATGACAACATAATAATAATCACCATTAACTTCGGCGATACAATAATCATATGAAACGTGTTTGTATCAACATAGAGGACTTGCAAACCAAGAAAAGTAGCCTATGATAAAACAGAGAGGCGAGAAGGAGTCATTGATATGATAATTACTTGTCGTTACTGGAGATATATTCACTATCAAGATTGAACTTTACGACGGTTTTGATTAGTTACTTGGAAAATTAGAAACTACTCCAGGAAAGCTCACTTTAGTTCCCTTTCTCGGGTAAAGTGTTACACAAACCAAACCTCTTTGGAATTGTTTTCAAATTTAAAGGCATGTTTGCATCAACATTTTCTTGTCTTTTTGTATTCTACCGAGGATGACCTTCACAATAAAGAGACAGTGTCTTGCTTTTATTCGCATTCTGATGTATATTGCTAACCTTTTCTCTTGTAGTGGGAATAACACTGCCTTTCTCAAATATTTGATGATTTCTGCTCACAACATCACGGTTCATCCAAGTAACTTGTCAATTCACTCATTGGATTTGACGAAGTATCGTATAGCCTACATTATAATCTTAAACAAATACTATAGATCTTCTCATTTTCCAACCTATAATACGTTACCTTATTTATCTCAACGTATGCAAACCTATTTAGGGGATAGCATAAAATTCCACTAATATGGAAATAAATAAACTACATCGACAATTAATAACATGTGACCTTTTCCAGTAAATGTCTATTTGCTTTAATTTTTTATCGACCACACCAATTTCAGCAATTCTAGTCCCAAATATTTATTCATTTGGCTATCTGTTTAATATTGTTCATGTCTGATTTTATATATATTTTCTATGTACCACTTTTCTCTTTTTACCTTTACCTGCTAACAATCTTTCTTTCTTGATTCAATTTCTATTGTTTAATATTTATTGGCCTGTTAGCTTATCAGTTAACCGAACTAAGCCTCTTGCTAGATGTAATGTTGACTATGGATGAAAGCACATTTAAGATTTATGCTTAACAGACACCAAACTTCCTGTAAATTACTTAAAATAACTTGACCACATTGTCTTGTCATTTCCTATACGCTAAAGAGAGCAACTGAAATTGAGGTAAATAGAAATACTGTTAAAAAAATTAGTTAATAACAGTTCTTCCTGTAATAATAAAATTCAATATACTGCTAAAACCTTATGTAACAATTGCATTCTAAGTGGAAAGATTTTAAATATTTTTTTATTATTATTAATAATCTTTATTACAGCTTTATGATACTTTCTTTTACAGCTAAATACTAATTGAAAAATTAAGATATTTATTATATATTCTTTCTTTCCAGGTATTGGTGACTCGAAATGCAAACAAGTAAGCTTATCATACAAACTAAGTGAATAAATAAAAGATGCTAAACGACGACGCAAAAGACGGACTTGATTTATCAGACCCTAAAACTTCCGATGAAATTCTTTTCGAAGATGACAGTGAAACTCTTCCGGAAAATGATTCTATGAAGATCCCAGAAAGCATTCGGCATGATTCTACACCAAATATTCTGGAAAGTGTTCGAAGATTGTCAGGCAGTCCAGACCCACTTTTATGGTTAGAAGAGCTCGAGCTAAAAGTGGAGTGCGATTTGCAATCGCTGATTTATAACAACGAGGCCGGAATTCCTTACCGAATTCCTTTTATTGATGCCTCTGTTCTGAAGAAAGTTTTTAGCCGGGAATTTCAGAATGATCTTGATGCGTTTTTATCAAATGGTGAAGACAGTCTGCATACTGCTACAGCCCATTTAATGCAATGCGCTTCTGGGTTGAGGGAACTTTAACGAGTGGCTTTTGAAACATCACCTTTACCTGCACTAATTTGCGCAAATGGTATTCTTTACTTTTTAATGAATAACATATCGATAGTCAATCAAATTGACAAATACCTACTCGCCTATCTATATCGCCTATGTAAATCAGTATAATTATATATTTGCATGATATATAAGTTTGGGAACATATCAATACCCGGATATGTGTTTGCGTGGAATTAAATAGTTTTAATTTCATGCAACCCTACACTCATATATTGATAATTAAAGAATGGTGAAAGTAAAAGTTGAATAAATCTTGTTTGATTGAATTCTTATATATGCATTAAACTACATGAGCCTGCGAAGAATAATGGTACTGACACCACAAAATTCTGATGTTCTCATACGGAAAGATAAGTCACAACAGCCAACGATAAGATCCGATATTTAAAAAAAACTGAAGATGCGTTGAAATACGTCACTATCTCTGACAACTACCTGAATAATACAAAAACGTTAAACAAATTATGTAAAATGCTCAGCAACGTATATAAGGGAAAATGTATCTTCCAAATTCCTCAGATAATTAGCCAATCTATCCAACCACTAACTTGCGAAAAAGCAAACTGAATGCCTTCACCTGAGACCGAGCTGTCATCTCTTCTCCAATTTTAACAGCAAAAAAAAAAAAAAAAAAAAAAATCAGAAATTCATATTCGATACAAAGAATCGGAACTCATTCTGGATTGTGAACTTTACTTAAGGCCGAAAGCATACAAGAAGACATAACTGCATAGAATGAATCCAAGTTTTAATCAAAACATTATGGCAAGTCAATAACGTAGGAATCGGACCCATCAAACTCCACAAAATTACGGGTGTGTATAAACCCGCCTCCCTATAACAGAATGTAATACATAAACTGATTTACCTCTACATGCTATAACTTCAAACTCCCACTCCCATATAAACACTTATTCAAAACTTTAATTCAACTAGTCCTACTATACTATACTTACCAAATAGGTTTTCAACAATATTCAAAGCAGCATAGAGTACTGGCCTTTTTTGTCTAAAAATTGGCTTAGAATCTGATTTTAATTTCAGAGTAGCTTTAATTTTTGTACAGCACCAATTCTATTTTGAAAAACGTCACTAAACTTATTTTAAGTTCGCCCGTAAAATGATTTTTAAAAACAGAAATCGACGTGAGGTTAAATGTACTGAACACAGATTTGAGCAGCTTGAGAATTTCAAAAAAGTTATGTTATTCTACCCAGTCAAAACAAATTTAATTTCGAATTATTTGCGACATAACACACAGTATTTCGAAAGGAAACATCGCAAGTTAACTCACTAGTTAAACGAATTTTACACCCAGACACGCTTGCACACATGATCTGTTCTAGACATAAGTGGTTTTTTAATTGGTTCCCAAATTGAATACCGTATTAACGTTATGCACGATGCTGTATCAAGCTGGTTTGTTATTTACAGAAACTACAACATATTTTTCCTGTTTCGTTTTTTAAAATTTTTTCGGGTTGTATTTTTGTGTGAATTTGGGTTACAAAATCCTTCTCTATGTTCATTTTGGTGGGAAAAAAGTGCAAATACGTTTTTTTGAACGAACAAAAGCAAGCATAATGCCAGTCATCACAATGCCAACATTTTGAAAGACGTTTCTTTTCATAAAGGATGTTGGTGGTTATTGATAAACCGTCATTTTTTTAAATAAGCATATTGTCTCTTTTTATGCTTAATAAATTACTAACATTCAGTGGTGAAGACTTTTAACGTTATATCTTTACCTTGTTGAAGTTTTAAAACAAGTTGTGGGGGTGCAACATTTGCATCAGTAGAAGATTTAAATCATGTGATAAAAATCAAACATTTAAAACTGTTCCTCTGTCGGGGAATTTAATTTAAATGTTTCTCGTTTCCAATTGACATATCAAGCAAGTGTCACATAATCGTCAGCTTTAAACAATTGAATCGAATTAAACAAAGAATGTTTTTCTCTGAATATTTCACTGAGTTGTTCCACTGCTTCAGTGAAGGTGAGATCCGTTGCCTGCTTTGGGAAAATATAATTCGTATAACAGTCATGTGCCTTAGTGTCCAGCTTATGAATTTTCCATTTTTTATCATTATGAGAAAAGTCTGTGTGAAAGGTATAAACCACGAAGCGAATGTTTCTCCCAACCCGTTCGTTGGGTCATAGTGGAATCCTGTGATGTTGGCCAAGATATTTGCGGAATTAGTATTTTAGTCTGTTCCAGGACGGAAAATTTAGAGCTGATTCTGGAACAGTGCAGTCAATAACTGTTGTTGTAAAATCTTTGTAAGCATCTCTGGTGAAATATGCCATGAATAGCATAAAAAAGTCAGTTTCTCCCAATTCATCTGCGAACATCTTTGCCTTCGGTGGCTTAAACGATTACCATAACAAATAGTTAAATTTTCCATTGCCAAATCCCTTAATCAAATCGTGGACTACCCTACTCCTTTTCCTAGGAAAACCGAACAACAGGATTCTCGATTTGATTTATTTCATACCTCTTCTTCTCGCAATACATACTCACTCACACAATCTCTCTCTATATATAAGGTAACTCCACTCATTTTAAATAACAAACTTTTAAATTGATTTTATAAAAATTAAAAAAATTCTTGAAACTTTTTAGTTTTAATTGAAAGCTAAATGTTTAAATTTGCTATTTCCTTTAAGCAAAATACTCTGTATATTTCAATCAGAAATTATATTGATTAGTATCTAAAATCTTTCATTTTTCGGCCATTTTTGAGCGATCGACACATTTGTAAACAAAAGTTAATTCTCGGTTTTAAATATCTTGCAAAAATAAAATATACATTTGTGGCACATTACTTTTGGAAAATTAGCAAATTTAATGTTAAATTAATCTGATTTACGCAAGTATTATTTATAGTATGAAATTTAGAATAAAACTATTTCTTAAACACAGAGTTGAACATACTAACCTTTTCCCCAGCTTGACACGTGCGAGATAAGATAAGTGTACGATGATCATAAGTGACATAACTGCACAATTTTTTTCTGTAAGGGGAAGAAAGCGTGAAACACATGTTTTTTTAATGTACACATAGAAATTACTACACACTTTATAAATTATTATAATTAGAAAAAAATGAACAAGATTCTTTTAAAATTTAATTATTAATCGGAAAAACATTTTTCTTCAGAGTATAATGTACTTAATTTATATTATTTATTAAAGCAATTAAAAGTTTATCAAATTTAATAATGTTAGTTTTATTGCATTGTTTATTTTACTATTGCGAGCAAATTTTTGGAAATAAAGGAAAAATGTTTTAAAAAATAATAGATGATTTACAATTCCCAATGAGTCCTACTTTTAACTAATAAAACCAATTTTCGCAAAATTTCATGACTTTACGTGGAGGAGAGGTAACAGATCTAAAATCTCTATATATATATATATATATATGTGTGTGTGTGTGTGCTGAATATCAACAAAACAATATCCATGTTAAGGGATATTAATACAAATAATAACACCAGAAGACAGAACAACAAATAGTATAAGAGAGTCGCAGAGAGCACAGTCGGATATTAATCATCAATGACACTCCGAAGGTATCAACTACCTCCCCACATGGATGAATACCCGAGGTAGATGCGGCACAAGACCATAGGTGAGATCATCGAGGCCAGAGACTCGAACAAAAATTGTCTGCTTTTCTCCAGACGAGACACTACCCTTCGGTGGAGCCTCGTTGTGATTCTTCTCCGGCCAAAGGCAAAGAGTCCGACAAAGTGAACAACTGACTCACACAGTTGATCCCCTCAGAAATTCCAGACTACTATTAGTCTTTAGTTTTTATAGCTACCTTGGTCCGCAGGCCATTCCATTCTTGAGAGCTAGATAGGTGTTAACTGCTCTACAATATATATATATATATATATATATATATATTGTATCAAGGCAGCAGATAATTTTCTAAACATATACTGTTAAATATAAGAGACAATGAACGTCTATTATGTTTAATCATGAGCCGTTCTAAACATCGTATTTTGACTTTAATTCCAGGTGAAAATAAACCAACTTAAAAAATTATCCAAATGTTGGAGAATTTTTTGTCTTTATTTTCACCTGAAATTAAAGCCAAAATACGATGTTTAGAATGGCTCTTGATTAAACATAATATACATTGTCGCTTATATTTAACACTATATGTTTATAATATATATATATATAAACAAATGTTTAGAAGTGGTGTTGAACGAAACAGACCTGGAGACTAACAAATTCCTTGTTTTAAAATAATATATATATATATATAGTCATCCACAGACAGATCTGTTTGCTGTATCACAGCTCATCAGCACCGTTAGACAGCCGATTGCTTTTTACCCAGGATTGAAACCCGACCAAATTGCCGTCAGTTGGCAATTCTACCTCTGAGCTAAGGGCGCTTGGTAGAAGGAGGCAAACTTTTTAGCATGTATATTATCATTACATATATGTATGTGTGCGTAAAAGTGTGAGAAGTCGTGAAAGTTTTGTTTAAAGTGTACCGATTTCGCTTTTATTATTATTAATAATATTACTTATTTTTTGTATAATACATTAAGTGTCCATAATTATATTTGTTGCTACACGTGTTTTGAGTTGAAAGTTTACTCTCTGCAGGCGAATGAATTTGTAACTGAACATATCGAAATCCGTTTGTCATTTGATACGAAAGACAAACAGATCTCAATCTGTAAAATAAGATATTTATTCGGTATTGGAATATGGAAAAGAATCTGATATAACTTGGAGTATAGTTAAAAAAAATACCCAAATCATACAATGGTGGCAATGTATGCAGATTATGCCATGAGGAAAGATCAGAAATTATGTCCAAATGTAATCACACCAATAAATACTTACTAGGATCATACAGTCATGGATGAAAGTGTTCTAAGATCTTTAAATACCTATCCCTAATTTTTAAAAAATCCCTGTTCGAAAAAACTGTAAAATCAGTTACTGTCAGTCAGTCAGTTAAGTGCCATGCGCGATACACGCTTGGGCGATCATGTCTCTTTAGAGACATGACTGACTGGGCAGAAGATTATCCCGCAGTAGGTTGCCATTGCTTTCTGCGGTAGACTGGTGGCCGACCAAGGCTATAGAAGCCAATCTATCCTATTATTTAACCCATAACTGGAGGGAATAGACAGATTAATACCTTTCCCAAGGGTATTTGCGCGTAAGTGAATGCAAGGAATTCAACTGGAATTCGAACTCGGCTCTCCGATTTCTCGTTCCGAGCCGATATCCATTGCACCACAACGCACATCCTTGCACCACAACGCACATCCCAGTTACTGTAAATCGCCTAAAGCTACTAAAAGGTTGAAACCAAAGTTGCGAATATATATATATATATATATATATGCCTACTTCCACTGAACGTCCATAGCCCAGAGGTAGAATTGCAGACTGACGCCGATTCGGTCGGGTTTTGATTCTGGGTTAGAAAGCAATCGGAGTCTAACCGTACTGATGCGCTGTGATACAGCGAAACAGATCTGTCTGCAGATGACATATATATATATATATATATATATATATATATATATATATATATGCTCTTCAAATTAGAAATTACTCGTATATTGATTGGTCATTACTATGTAACAATATCTCCCTGATTGAGGGGGCTTGGCTAGTTTTGAGCCTTCTATAACTCTTCAACTCGAAATCAACACAAGTAGTGTCGAAACAAAATAGCTACTTTTGTAGTGATATTATAACATTGTGTTATAAATTTTAAATAAATATTCGCTCTCTTCTTATTGAGTAGTTTTTTAGATATGAAACTTTTTCCATCCATAACTACTCTATAGTAGGGTGTGTGTGTGTGTATATATATATATATATATATATATATATATATATATATATACATATACACGCACCCTAGTATAGAGTAGTTATGGATATATATATAATCATCCACATACAAGCCTGTTTTGATGTATCACAGCTCATCAGTGTGGCTAGACACATCCACTTGCTTCTGGCCGATAGAAGGGCAGTAATCCATGATAGCATTATTCGCGACTTACCTCCCCCTGTACGTGTATGTGTATATATTACTTAAGTATTATGGAAAATTCGAAAATTATAGAAACATGTAAAAATTAAATAAAAAGATTAATAAAATCATTGTCGGTCGTTTTAAACGAAACATTGCTGCCCATGGGCAGTAAATTTATATATATATATATATATATATATATATATATATATATATAAACTCCCTTTTTTTAGCCCATCCTCTCCTACTCCTCCCTACCCTGTATACATTTCCTCAATTTTTTTCTATTTGTTAAACCCAAAGGACTGGCCATAAAGGTTGTAAAAGACCATACCTGTTAATTATGTCTATAGAATTTTCAACATGTTCATTAATCACTTCTCTCCTCTACCTCTTCCCTCTTTTTGTTCAAATTCTAACTTCCAACTGATTTCCTATTTTCCATCCCACTTACCTCTCACACATAATTCGCCAATATAAGGTAAAGAATTTTCCATCTTCTTTTGCACTACCTGATGAGAAATTGTCCTTTCTATGTCAAAACAAAATGTAAACTTTGTAGTAGATGATAATTTGTACATGTTCTAAACTATAATTTATAATAAATATTCATAGCCCTATTTTAAATTAATGTTTTGAACGTTGTTAATTTTTTCTTCATTCCTTATTCACTTGGAGATTATATATAGAAGATAGATGATGACTGACATTGCATTTAATTTTTCAAGATTGTAGTTCACAGGAAAGAAGGAAGCTGGAAGAGATTTCCATAAGCAAGAAGCACAAAGGAAAAACTAGTAGTATAGAAATTATGGCTACAACTAGTAATTTCTAGAGTAAAATTATGAAACCTATCTGATAATCTAGTACTGTGCTTAAATTTCTGAAGCTGAAGGAAGCTCATTAGAACAATTATTGTGCAAATATTTACATGAGAAGGAAGTTATGCTATGGTAGTAGGAAGTGACTGAAGCTGAGATACAACAAGGGCAATAAGGAGTTGAAAGGACATGAAAGAATCCCTCCATGGACTCTAGAGACTAATTGAAAGATTATTACAAATATAAACTCTAAGGTTAAGCATAGAATCCTTTTGACAAACAGAAAATAAAAGTGCTTATGTCATTTTTGTGGACAATTATTTTTCACTAACATTTTTCCCATAAGTGAAATGTTGCTAGCCTCTTGATATTTCCATGGTAAATGCCCAAACAAAGGACACATATATCTGGTACACATGCTATATATTTTTTAGATATATGTAAATATGCATCAAAACAGTTTTCGTTAATGTCATACTATTTCAGAACACATTAACCTGAGATGTGTGACTTTCACTTTCCAAGTGGTACTAACCGAAACCAACAAAATATACATTTTTAATGATGACAGAAAAAAAACACATACATCAATTTCACATAAACAATAAAATTAATAATGATAAATTGGTTACCTCAATTATATTTTTATTTCGTGGCAAGTTTTCACATATGTTTGGCTTAACATATGCCAAATATTAAAAAAAAATGCATAGATGTTAAAAATTTAGCAAAAAATACATTGTTTCAGAACAAATTAAAATGTAAAAAAATTTAAAAACACAAAAACAAATTATATCAGAAATTTCAAATAAATAAAAAAAAAGCAAAGATGCTCTTTAAAAAGTTACAATTTGCATTGATTGTAAAAAGGACACAAACTAGTAACCAGTTAGGTTGAAATATCTGCTGGAATTTATTGAAGATTAAAATCTTTCCAGTCCTACAGCAAAATGGTCTTCCAAAATGTGTTGAGAATAAATTTTCATATAAAATACAATTACATAGGGTGGGGACAAAAACTGAAACTATAAAAACTTTCTAATTAACAAACATGAAAAAAATAGTAGTTACTTTCAGTAATATTTTTAGTGTTCAAATTTTGAGCTTGTCATAGAGATGCATTTTGAATATGAACAAATGCAAGCAAACTTAATAAATCAGTCTATTATATTTCTGTTTGATTAAGAAGGTTGGAGAGCACACTGGTCATAAATGTTAGGATCAAATCAAGTAGGACATGAAAATATTTACTATAGTTGTTCCCAACTTTATTTGTAGAACTCCAGAGTATTCCTGAAATCGTCATGGTTCAGAAATATTATATATATATATATATATATATATATATATATATATATATATATTTTTCATTATAAACATTTATAATAAAACATATTTGACTGCAACACAAGAGCTGTTGTGTTTTGGTCTACTTATTAACACGTCATCAGGCAGCCAGTGGCAGTCAACTATGTTTTATTATAAACACTTATAATACAAATATTACTATAAATATTTCTCTACTAAGTATCAAGCACTCTTTAAGAAACTAAACTACTACAAACAATTGACTGTTAACCTATTTGTTTGTACTACTCATACAATATGTGTGTGTTTCCAGTTAATTTTATAAATTAAGAGCAATGGATTAATGACAATAAAACAATTATATCCATAAACTATAATAAGTTATGACATAAAAAATTGTTCTTGCAATATATCATAGCAATTCTAAAATACAATTGTGTCTTTTCTTATTAAGTTGAAAGCTTTCACTTTTTCACTTAAATGCTTCTCTTTGAAATGTAAGTGTCTAAATTTGTCTGTTTTCAACCATATTTTTTGTTGGATATGATTTGAAAAGTGAAAAAGATATTACTTGAAAATTATAATTGATTTTACAAGACAAAAATAAGTAGAGAGCAGGACTATCACAACATTAACAACCAGTTCATATAAAGCTGAAACGGTAGATGTTTATATTGAGAGTACATTCTGGACTTTACAAGATAGCAGTGAGCATGAACGAATTCTCAGAAGCCATTTAGAATGTGTTGTTCTTCATAGAGACAAACACGAGAGAGAAGACTATTCAGATTATTTGAGGATCAGTATTGATACTGATAATAATGAAATCATACTTTGAATCTTGTAAAGCAAAATTTGATTAAAAAAATTGTTTTTGCTTTTGAATCTTCTTATCAAATATCTGGAAAAAAATAACTTCATTAAGTATAGACTACATAAGTAGAGGAAAAATTTAACTAGGTGATAAAAAATGAGCAATTTAGACTTTTAATAAATTTACTGAAAACAGAATTATATAAACTTATTGCTAAGGTTTTAGATTAAAATTTAGCAGTGATAGAAACAGGAATTTTAAGCAAGTATGTTTTGACCAACATAGATTTCTACTAGGAAAAACTTTAAATTTTCACTGTTTTTAAGGAAGACTGTTTTATATCAATGTTTGGATAAGACTATTATAGCAAATAAAAATTAAAAAACATCAAATTGTAATAAAGAAACTGAAAGTTTGTGCTTACAAAGTGATACGAAAATCAGTCTTAGACAATTTTAATGTAAGTTTTAACATCAAAATTCAAAAACAAAATTCTGTTAGAGTGTATAATTACAGATTTCTTTCTGATTTAGAAAAATTTTAAAACTCCTTAAAAAATAAGTTAAACTTATCATCTATCTTTGCAGAAAAAATTATAAGACAATACAATAATCTAAATACAAATTAATATTAAAAATAAATTTAAGAATTTTATGTATGCTAACATGATTGTGGGGGTGAGCAAAACACAGAGCCAATGATTCCAGTCAACAAGGAGACAACAAATGCCTTTATTAATGCCAGCAAATAGCAACAGCTGGACAAAATAGCAAACATATCTGGAAACAATTTGAACTTAATTCTTGCATAACTATTTGAATTTTTCACTTCAAAACCCAAAGATATATTTTAAAAAGATTACCAGTCAAGAGTCAAAAAACAAAAATAAATAAAACAAAATGAAAATAAAAATCTTTTAAAAATATAATTTTAAAAAGTTTAATGTTAACCACAAAACAGGTTTGCATTTTTCTGTATTAAAAATACTTAATAAAAATAATAAAAAAGGATGAGTATATATTTCTTTCTTTTCCTTCAGCCACCCAATGTCACTGCTGAACAACAGCTTTCAATTCATTTAAAAGTTGATTTACAAAACATTTTAAAAGACTAAGTGACAAAGAAATTGTCATTGAGAGTTAGACTTTTAAAAAGAATTGTAACTCTAATTGATTCAGTTTATGTTATATGTTTGAATGCACTGATTTGGTTGATCATATTTAACTACTAATTTAGAGAGGGCGATATGATCAAGAAAAAGCATTGTGATGAAATTTTCAAAAGAGAATATGAGAAAAAAATTGAACAAGAGTATTTGAGTTTGTTTAACTGTAAATTAAAATCTCTTTCTGTGATTGAGAAACATTTAGAGATTAGAATAAAAATATTAAAGACGTCTGTGTACATACAACATATACAAATGCTTCTTTACATATTATTTTCCTTCATCCCAAATTATGAGGTACGAAAATAGTGAAGATATTTAGCTCATACATAGCATAATAAGAGTTGTTAACTTTGACTGGTGGAAACACAGTTATGCATCAGAAATTTATGTGATCTTATGATTACATAAAAATTGTCCAGATGTTTTGTTTATAGTTGAAAGAGTTTGGATAAACAAATTTTTATGTAATTTATGTCCTCAAAAAGAAAAAATCCTAAGATCACATGAAAAATTATATAAAAAAATTAACCTTAATTTTTTGTCTATCATTTTTTATGAAACCTGCATAAAAGAGATTGCTGCATATATATATATATATTAAACATAAGGAGGTGCTAAAAATAATCTGAATTAATATAGGATTGGTCCATTGATTAGATTCTGGGAAATGGGTTAGGCCACCTGAAGGAGAGTATTTTTAAAGGCTTCAGAAAAATTGTCAAGCTCCTCATGACCTGACAATATTTCTGCTTGTTCATAGAATTCTTCATATTTTTATTGACATATTCAGTTGGTTAAAAGACAAACTTTTAAAAGATGAGATTTCAAATTAATCTAAAATAAAACAATAAGAAATAAATAAAAAAGGAAGATGAACTTGGTCAATTTTGGTACCTTTTTCTTAAAATGTGTTTAGATTTTGCATAACTGACATATTTATTTGAAGTTTACAAGATAATCATGAAAATAGGAAAACAATCCTAATTATTTGCAATAAAATAAAAATAAAAATATATTGCTGAGACATTCACCCAAATCCCTAATAGTTAGTATATATTATGTTTACCCTCAAAAATCATAACTCAATTCAAAAGAAATTTCAATTTTCCATTTCCTGTAAAAATTTAAAAGCTGATGAAAAATCTTTCTGAGCAAATCCTTTGTTGCACATAATCTGATATAAATGTAGGCTGAGGCTTCCAAGAGGAGTGGGACATTTTGTGTCAATGGCAGCAATCTGGGCAAGTTCCAAATCCTAGGCAAAATAAACAGAAAATTACAATTACAAATTGTCAAAATAAAAATAAATTCATTATCCATACTGTTTAAATGTACTACATCAGAATGCAAATATTCACACAGAGTTGTCTGCTTACATATGAAATATAAAAATAAGATGATTGAAAAATATACATTAAATTATTATTATTCATACTTGTCATGGTTCACTATGAGGGTAACAGTTCTTTACTGTTACTTCTTTCTGAACACGTAAGGTAGTTTTGATAGAGTAGTTGCTCACATCCAATCTCCTCTCTATTAACAGTCATATCAAATTAAATATTAAACACAGAACAGCTTTTATCTGTTTATTGCATTAATTCCGGCCACTGAAAATCTACTTTTTGATGTTCACTGGACAACAAAGTTTGAGAAACTTGATTAAATTAATTTTAGGTACAAAATTGTGAAATCCAGCATTTTACCATCAAGTTATTTTTCTTAGCACGAGAAATATTTTGTTTGTTTGTGCTGAAAAGGAATAACAGAAATTAACAGAGTAATAGTCAAGACAGTGGGCAGTGAGAACAAAAACAAAAATCTTGCTTACATGTTCAAATGCATTGTATTAAAATAATACAATTATTGTCTCATTTTTTTTATGTATCATGGGAATTTACAGTGTGACTAAATATGAAATCAAGGAAAAAAAAATTTTGAATTTTCATTCATTGAAATGATTGTAACAAGAGAAAATGGCCTACCTCCTGGTTGCAAACAGATTCGAACATAGTATTTACATTATTTGTCCTCATCTTTGTTGCCAATTTGTACATTCTGATATCTCCTAGAAGCTCGAGATATTCCTCAACAGGATTACTGATGAAGAAGACCGAAAAAGGATCTAGCACAAATCCTTAAGGCAAGAATTCGATGCAATCAAGGTCCACCAAGTATGGAAATTAAATAGAGTAAAAGTTCTGAAGGTGACACATGAGGTCCATCACCTACCTGTGAAGGCAGTTATCAACATCAGCTGAGTACCTCTGAAGAGTCAGTGTTGAACAAAGGTCTCAACTTCGCAACAACCATCAGGCGAATACCATACTTAGACATTATTGCACATATTGAGGAAATAGCCTTGAACATCCTTCAGGCTCAGGTGGATGAGCTTAGATGGAAAGTGAGACAGACATTGGAGAAAGCCAAGCCACACAAACCGAACATCATGAGAGAGGAGAGGCTGGCAATCAACCTTAGAGAGAAATGAGAACGTCATCATACTACCAGCTGAGAAAGGAAATGCAACTGTAGTGATGGACAAAACTGAAAGACCTTATTAGAAGTAGTAGCTATAGCAAGGTAAAGAAAGACCCCACATTGAAAATGGAACGACAGCTGTCACAGATCCTAATCAAGAACAATGATCACTTCTAGCCTAGGACATATAGGCAGTTGTCTCAATGTTACAGCAAGCTACCTCATATATATGGTCTACCTAAGATTGATAAAGATGGTATTCCACTCAGGACAATTGTTAGCAGACTAAGCTTGGTGTGCTACCTTCTGAGTTGCTTCCTTGTAGATATAATTGACCTACTAATAGGATAGTCACCATCATATATTCGAAACCATTTTGTGGAACTTATCAAAGATGCTCCTATCCAATGCAACCAAATGGTGAGCCTGATCACCAAGGTAAACATGGTGGAGGTATTATCGATAGTCAGGGACAGACTGGCCTTGGACTCATCCCCAGGAGAACATACCAATATTCCACTAGATAACCTGATAGAAATGCTGACTTTCTTCACACAAACAACACACTTTGGATTGGAATCAGACATATATTGGCAGCATGAGCTTAGCAATGAGCTCGCCATTATCACCATCACTGGCTAACATATAGATGGAATACTTTGAAAAGATGGTTTTAAAATCCAGTTCTAAAACCAACTCTATGGCTGAGATACATAGATGACACCTTTATACTCTGGCCACATTAGGAGGATACCCAGACACTACTGGACCATGTGAACTTAATAAGATCATCCATACAGTTTGTTATGAAAAAAAGAGTGACAACAACCTGGCATTACTGGATGTGCTAATAACTTGAACAGAGGTGGGGTTCAAGACATCTGTATAGCACAAGCCAACATTGACCAGATAATACCTTAACTTCAACTTCCGCCACTTATACAATGTAAAGAAACATATTGTCTGCTGCTTGCAACATTGAACAAAAGGAATGAGATCAGCACCCATTTATAGAAAGATGGAGACTGGCATAGGATAATATAGAAATATTAATATTTCCCACTAAAAATGCAAAGAGTAAGAATATAAGAATGGTAAAACCTAGAGCAGAAAGAGAATGAGCTTGTGGCTGTAAATAAATACAAGAGAATTTTACCTTTTTCATGAGGGCTGTTCCAAAACCCCCCTTATAATCATTGCCAGATGGTACACCTTCTTTAACACCAGGCACTGGGTTATAGGTTTCACTTGACCAGCATCGACCAGAACTGACATTCAAAATAGATGCTAACTTCTTTGGATCCAGGCCAAGCCTACAAGAAAGAAAATCATAACAGGGTTTCATCAATGCTAAACACAGATAATTTTATAACTTGAAAATCTTTGCAAAATCATATTAAAGAAATATAAAAAGTTATCATGAATAATAAGATTTTATTCACAGTATCATTATAAAATACATCAAGAAGAAACATTTATATTCATATGCAAACACACAATAATGAAGTGTAGAAATGTTCTCAGTTTAATACTTTTCCACAAATTAGTTTTCAAAGACTAAACATCAGATAATTGTTTTGGAGAAGCAGATTGGGCTGATAACTTTCCAACACTCTTTCACATATATTAGTTAGTTTTTGGTAATAATTAAATTAGACCAGTATGCTTGTATTAAAAAGTGTTTAATATATTGTAGAACTTGTGAATATTTTTTTTATTTGGAAATTTAGTTATTTCTGCAACCTAAGTTTCAACCTTTAAGCATCTTTTTTAACTGATTTTTCTGTTTTTCAAACACACAAACAGGGATTTTTTTTTTACTGGAATTTTCAAACAACTGAAATTTTTTAAATTAGGGAGGAGTTATTCAAGGATCCTATAGCACTTTCATTCAAGTTTGTATGATCCTAGTATGTATTTATAGGTGTGATTACATCTGGACATAATTTCAAATCTTTCATTTTGTAATTGTTTTTCATTTTGGGAACAACATAGTAGCTAACTTTTCCTCCTGGCACAATCTGCATACATTGCCACCATTGTATGCATTCTATGCAGATTGTGCCAGGAGGAAAAAATGTCATTTTCAAAGTTTTATTTGAAAATATATATGTAATATAACAATCTGGCCCCACCCGAGGAAGGCTGATGCAAGCGAGGGTGTTTCCGGTCGTTGAAAGGAACGGATGTTGTTTGACCTTATTTCCGGCAGCAGCGGAAATAACTACAGAGGCAAACAGAACAGGTGTCTCTGAGAATTACGTGGGCGTGCGTGGGCGAGGCAAAACCGGAAGAAAAAGTCCCGGTTCTGGAAGATTATAAAAAGACCTCGTCACACGGATTCGCCAGTAGCAGTAGAGGAGCAACAGAGATCGGCCGGTGAAGAGAGACACAGCAGATAGGACTACACTCCCGTCAACCCATTAGAAGAGCGCTCTCTCAATTCTCTGTTCACTATTCTAACCGGCTCAGTCATTAAGACGTAATAATTGGTGCCTAGTGACTTGCTGTTTTGAGACAACAAAACAGTTAGATGCGAGCTGGTTGCCACGGCGACGATTGAAATTCAACGGACTTAAAACTACCAGATAGAAAGAAAAAAGAAGACGAAAATATATAGCAGCCGCACGACTATAGACATCAGCCAAGGTAGGTGACTCTTTGATTTGATAGTGTGTGTTCTCTGCTCGTGTTTATAATAAGTCTAGTTAGAAAAAAAAAAAAAAATGGAACAGCATGCTTTTGCCGATCTGACCCTAGAATTGAGAAATATGGATTGTTCGGTGTCAAACACATTAAGGGTAGAACGGAGGGGGTGCAGGACTACATGCAGAGAGTAGTACGCCTAGCGGAGAGCGCATAGGGGGTTGACGGGAGGAATAAAGTTGAGATATTTACCTATCTGTAAGTATAAAACATCTGAGTTAATGATTTATTTTTTTTGTTAATATTTTACCATATATGTGAAGTGAGTTTACTGGTATGTTGCTTAATTAAGCTTACTTTTATTGAGTAAGTGAAATGTAAAATCATGTAAAGGAAGTTTCTTCTACTCTTTAAAGTGGATAATTGGATTAACTTGTTGATAACAATGTTTTCTTTGGTTTGTGCAGTGTTAGGTTTTCTTTTTTTTTTTTTTTTGGATTTCTTTTCAATGACTGTACACTACAAAATGATTTACATTTCTATGTTTGTGAATTATGCTTTTGTGCAGGTTCCCATCAATTCAACATCCTCTGTGAATTTTCATTTATGTGACTTGGGAAATATCTTTTGAAGATATATTAATTTCTGAAAACTTTATATTGACACGGATAGACCTGCAGATTCCACAGTTGATCGGAACAAAAAGAAAGAACAACTGAAAAGTCTTGTAGACTTATTGGCTGATATGCTATAGGATTGGGAAAGAAGCAGTGGGAGGATTAACGATAGTTTAAGTGAAATAGTTAGGAAGATACAAATGTGGAAAATTATTAATAGTATCTAAAGCATAAAGTAAATTATACGTCTCTGGTTCAGTGGTTTGGTCCCCAATTACGCAGAAATTTCCCAATTTTTCAGTGGACACCATGCTGGTAGAATTGCGCGATATGGAGGAGATTCCTATCCGCAAACTAGTAAATACCTTGGGACAGATAGATATGGAAAGATTTAGTGAAGGATATGAAGAACTCCCGAAGAAGTTGACGATAGGAGTCATTACTGGCATAGTCGGCGTTATGATAATCCTTGGAATAATAGCTAGGAAGCGGATTTTTAAGTGTGAAAGAAGCAATAGTGCTTCGGGAAAGGAAAGGGAGTTATCCGTTGTGAATAGTACTCCGGGGTCAACGGGTGTTCAACACTCAAATGTCTCTGCGTTAAACAGAGAGATGTCAACAAATCAGATATGCTTGGATTCGAATCCAGAGGAAGTAGTTCAAGGAATAGAAGACATTGTACAAACTAAGGAACTACGAGTCACGGGTCCATTTTTTTTAGACTAAATTAATATAGATGAACCCTCTAATCCTCCACAAGTAAATTGCATGCGGATTAACGTTGGAATCAGGGTAATTTTCTTCATTTTCTATTGAACATTTCTCGGTCAGACTATGAATGATATGTACTGCAGATAATGGCCATTTTTCTGTGTTCAAACATAGTATGTTTGAAATTAAATTAAATTAAATGAAGTTACATGTGTAACAATAAACTCGAGCAGAAACACGCATGGTGTTGGTCAAAGGTCATTTACTCGATGTCAGTTTAGAAACTGGGGCGCGGTTACCGCCTATAATCATGTGGTTATGCATCGAGGCGTCTACGCTTATGGACAGAGTCGAGAAAGAAAATGAACATTTTTAAGAACTTTTCCCAATTCTGTGAAAATGGATATTAAAAAAAAAAAAAAGAAAAAAAAAGAACAATGAAACATCGAGCTGGTAGAACAATTTTCACGATGGACACGAACATTGTTGGGTTGCCGATGTAGGCTCCCCTATATATTTTTTTTTTGTTGTTTTTTTTGTTTCGGCATGCACATGTTTTGTTGTTTTGGCGTGCACATGTTTTATACAATTGTCGGGCTTGTGTGGCATGGGGAGGAGTGTGAGGGTGTTGCGCTTAAAATGTTCTTAGGTGAACATTTTGGAAAATGGGAGGACGAGGAATGTAATATAACAATCTGGCCCCACCCGAGGAAGGCTGATGCAAGCGAGGGTGTTTCCGGTCGTTGAAAGGAACGGATGTTGTTTGACCTTATTTCCGGCAGCAGCGGAAATAACTACAGAGGCAAACAGAACAGGTGTCTCTGAGAATTACGTGGGCGTGCGTGGGCGAGGCAAAACCGGAAGAAAAAGTCCCGGTTCTGGAAGATTATAAAAAGACCTCGTCACACGGATTCGCCAGTAGCAGTAGAGGAGCAACAGAGATCGGCCGGTGAAGAGAGACACAGCAGATAGGACTACACTCCCGTCAACCCATTAGAAGAGCGCTCTCTCAATTCTCTGTTCCCTATTCTACACGGTCCATCGTCATTAATAAAAATATAACTTCATATTTTTATATATATGCGTGTTTGTTGTTTGTCGATATACAACATATATATATTTGTCTCTGTAAATAGGTAATACTATTTACATAGAGCCCTCTACCAGGATCATTTTTAATATTAATGAGATTAATGTTAATAGGATCTGTTTTGGGATTTTACCTACATGCCATTTTCATTTTTAAGTTAAATATATATGTATTAGAAAAACCCTGCTTGCCAAAATACATTTTATCAGTAAAACTACTGAAAAAACAACCACCCTTGTTATCACAATTAAACACTATATATAAATTTCAGACATTCTATGTATATCAAATTTAGCCAGTGCTCTTTCTAGACAAGGAATAATCTTAGGCAAACATGGCTTCTGCAGACACAAAAAATATTCTAAAGCAAAGATGAGCCCAAGCTTGTGCCCAAACTTTTAACTTACAGGACTCATTTTCAGGGGTGTGTACAAGTAAGGTAATGTGAAGAAAACTGAGATTTTAAAGTTTTGTTATATTTTTTCAATTGAATTGGATAAATGTAAATACAGGAACTCTTTTCAGCTATGTGATACAGTAACATGCAAATTGGAGAATGCGGGGTTAGAGACTATAATGTAAATGACTTCAGTAAGAATTTTCATTATCTAGAAAAAGATGACGGCTAAATTTAATGGACACAATACCTATACTTTTCAATAAAACTTGTTTAATAGAACAACTACTTTTTAATTACAATTTTCGCCATTTATTATGTCATAATGTTTATATTATTATTACACATTTATAATCTTTAATTATTGTTTTAAAAAATAAACAATTACTTGTTTATTTTTTAAGATAATTCATGGTATCCATTACTTTAATGTTATTTTAAAAAATAAATGTTATGTCAAGTTTAAGAGTTATTATATTAAGAACATTAAGTTTTTCTGATTCATACAGTTATTTTTTTTTTTCAATAGGAGAAGATAGGCTCTCCTATTACCCAGTCTTTACTCCTCCCACTTCCATTGAACAGGAGTAGAGGCTCATCCTTTGTTTCCTGTTTAGAAAGGGGGTGCCCAGTTTCTTTCTTCTCTTCAGGTCATAATAATGAAACTGTCATGAGTTTTTTTGTGATGTGTATGGATGATGGCAATAGCTCTTCATACTGAAGGTAACAGGTTGGCAGTTCTCTGGTTGCTACTTCTGACTGGTATTTAGGAGAATTAACACTTGTATAGCATCTTAAGTGGTTGCTCTGATCAACAGTTAAATACCAGGGTTCTTGTAGAGCCATGTTGTGCATGGATGGGTGTCCCTGCAAGTGCTTTCAGTGGGCAACACAGAGGTCACATTATGCTGTAATCTGTTCCAGTTTCCTTCCTTTGATGACTGACCTACTCTAGGCCTCTCCTTGTTAAAATAACTCTAAATCACAATGACACATAATCAAAGATAAGAAACTAACAAATAACATTTAAACCCTTCAATCTCTCTTTCTCTAATGTCCATGGTATCTGTACCAACTTTTGTATTGTGGAATTGTTCTTCTATGAAAGGTCCCCAGACATCTTAACTATGTTAAACTAACCTCAACCCTATAATTCCCTCTTCTGAATTTTCCATTCTGGATACCTTTCACTTTTTAGGAAGGACTCCAATGTCCACATGCATGACCTGGATGTTTATGTCAGCAAACATCTCCCTCTGGATAGGGAAATCTTTTTTGAATCTCCTGTCCACTCTGACATGTGTGTCTCTCTCTCTCTGCTAATCTCAGTAAGCTATCTCTTCTTTCTTTACTGCTCCTCTTCTTCTGACTGTTGCATTCTAGACAGTATTTCAGACAAAGGTATTTCCTTTCCCCCATTTGCTAATATATTTGTGTTTGGTGATTTCAATGTCCATTTTTCTAAGTGGCTGGAAAACTGTCACTGATCTTGCTGGAGTCCAAATGTTGAACTTCTCAATCACTCAGTCTCTTATGCAAGTGGTTAGTTTCCCCCCACACATTTCCAGAGTAATCACAATGGATATGCTTCTCTTCCAGATTTCTTCTTTACTTCTCTATCCCAGATTCTTGCCATGTTATGCAGCTCTGCTCTCTTGGCAACTGTGATCATGCTGTGATGTCAGTAAATGCCTCTTTCTACTTCTCCATCGAGGAACCTCCCATCAGCAAAATATCTTACTGCTATCAACAAGTAATCTGGAACTCATTCCATGATTTCCTTTGCAATGACTCTTGGAACAAAGTTTTTAGCTTCCCTGTTCAAGACTGCACCTCTGAATTTTCCTCCTGGATGAAAGGTTTTGTCCAAGCCTTGGTTCTCTTCTGTTTGCTGGCTGCCATTGCCCACAGGAATCACTTCTGGCTTTACTGGAGTGACACATCTGATCACAATAAATGCCTCTTTGTCTCTGCTTGTAATAAATGTAAGTCTGTCCTAAATGATGCTCAACTGTTGTTTGCTGATAGAATGAAGCAGCATATAACATCATGCAAATTTGGTTCCAAAAATTACTGGTGGCTCTGCAAGATTGTGCTGAAGAACAGAAAACCCTTGTTCCCTTCTCTATTCCATCAATTCAAAGTTCTCACATCCATAGTCGACAAGCTCAAGTGCACTGCTCACAAATTCTCATCCAACTCCTTGTCTAGAATACCCACACAAAATTTCCGACCTCGAATTGAGACTCTAACTGAGTAGTATATATAAGAAAAATTAAGACAGTCGCGTTATTTCATGGTGAATTGGAAGTATAGGCCTATTTCAGGCGAGCCATCATCAGCTTCCGTCTTTATTTAACGAAGGATTCTACATGAATGAGATTCACAAAAAACCTAAGGAAACGAATAACAAAAAAAAAATAAAAAAATAAAAAAAAATAAAGGTTGCTACCTTAAAAGATTCTTCTATGCCCACACTGCATGCTGATATATATATATATATATATATATATATATATATATATATATATATAACCCAATCTCTGGTTCCTAACAATTTCTAAGCAAGACACCAACAAGGCAAGCAGAGTTGATGAAATTTCAGTTATTGTCCTAAAGAAATGTGCTCCTTAGCTGGCTCCAGTTCTCGCCAAACTATAAGTATTGCCTTACTTCTTCAGGAATGCTTGTTGGAAATCCTCCTCTGTAGTTACTGTTTTTAAAACTCTGGGGAGTCCTCTGAACACCCACCTATTAGCCTCATACACTTTTTTGGTATGGTTATTACCAATGCTGAATATTGTTAGGCATTTTGCAACCTTCCCTATGACAAACAATAAGGCTTCTGTTTTGTCAGCTCTACCACTGATGTGTTCATAAACATCACTGAACACATATATCAGGCTCTTGATAAGAAAGGCAAAACTTGTATTGCTCTTGATATCTCAAAAGTATTTGACAGGGTTTGGTATGCTGGCCTTGTCTACAAGCTCCAGAGCTATGGTATTTCTAGACAATTGTTTGATTTAATCCAAGCATTCCTATCAATTCGTAAAATGAAGGTTGTTTTGAATGGGCAAGCTTCCAGATCCTTTCATACAAATACGGGCATCCTTGAAGGCTCTGTACTAGGTTCTGTTTTTTTTTGATCTTCATGTAATCAGTTCCAAAGTAGGCATCTATGCAGATGACACCACCATTTACGTGAGTTTCAATAAGAAATCTGCTAAGACTGATAAATTAAACCTGGCTGCTGCACTTCAAAAAGAACTACAGTCTGTGATATAATGGGGGTAGAAAATGGCTCATAAATTTTAATACCTCCAACATGAAGCAGCTCTCTTTTAATCAACATAGAGAAACATTCCTGTCTACTATCAGAATGGATAACACTAGTCTCCCAGAGAGAAGCACACTGCAATTCCTTGGCCTTACTCTCTGAAATGACTTCAAATGGAATGACTACATCGAATCCATAGTTACATCTAGTGCTAGGAAGATTGGGTCACTGTGTTAGGCCAGAAAATTTTTCTCATCAGAATCCTTTTTGCACATTTATAAATCTACCATTTGTCTGTGCATTGAATCCTGTTGCCATATCTGATCGAGTACTCCTGCTATTCAACTTGATGTTCTTGACAAAATCCAAAGGACAGTCTGCAATATAATTGATCCTGACTTGGCAGCCGCCTTCAATCACTTTCTCACTGATAGATGTGGCTTCCCTCTGTCTTTTCTACAAATATTTTCATGGCAACTGCTCAAACGTGCCTTTTTTCCTGGTCTCATGACCATATGTATTTATGCATGCTACTATATTGGCATCAAGGTTCCTTTTACCATCAAAATAGTTAAATGTAACTGCCTCTTCTACTCTTACAGTTTCTTTTGTCACACTTCCTGTTTGTGGAACTCCTTCCATTTGCTTGCTTCTCTTGTAGCTACAATCTCCAAAAGTTTAAATGCAACATCAATTACCATCTTTTATCTGTTTGATTCCCAACCATCACTTATCTTTTTTTGGACATACCCTGTAGCATTTTTTATTCTCTCACTGTAACCCCCTGTGCATCAGTGGCATTTCTGGTATGCTTGGTGTGAAATGATAAAAAAACAAAAAACTATCCCAGATATTAAGTACTTATAAATACAACATACCATAAAACTATACTTTTATCATGTATATGAGGGAAAGTTGAACTCTTCTATATGCATTTTATTACTATAATTCTTAGTGTGTACACATGTTTTATTTCAAACAGTGAAACTAAAGGGATATCTACTGCCTTAGAAGAATTGAAAGAATTATTAAAGAACATGTACCTTTTGACTGGGGTTCAACCATCTTTACTATGAGAAAGCAACCTTGCTGTTCACTTTGCTTTTACTATAGAGACATACCAAAGAAAATCTCAATTATTCTTTTAAAGAAATGCAAATCTCTTGCTTTGCTTTGTTCTTATCAATAAAAATTCAATTTTTACATTTTGGATACAAAACAAAATGCATATCTGTTATCTAAAAATGGTTATGGGTATCTGTTTCAGCAAGGCAGTTCCACTACTGCAACTCCAATTAAAAAACTGACAACAGCAGGCCTAAAACTACATAGCTGGGAAGCCTCATCACCTCATGTTCAATGCATCTCCCACTAAACTATCACCAAGGACATATCATTCTTGTTTATGAAGCCAGTGATTAGTTGCTAAAGACAGCAGAAATAAAAATCACGTTTCTCTCACATAAAATATGTCAATACAGTGGACAACACGGCTAAGTGTTACATTAACTTCCCTGCCTACATGGACAAGTTAAGCCACAGAAACTGGTTCAATTTCCACAAAGGAAACAAGCTGAACATGCTGATAGTCCAGCAGTGAGTTAAAGAGATTGCATTTTGTTTTCCCTCTTTGTTCAGTTAATTGCTGCCTTTATCTCTGATCAGAGTCTTAATTTGTAGAGAGAAGTCTGCAAGCTAGGAAAAGGTACAGAGATGAGAGAGGGGGAAATTTAAATTGAGGAGAGCAGAGAAGAGACAACTTTAGCTTGTTTCTTTCTCAAAAGGACGCATCATAGATTTTGAAAAACAATAAAATGCTTTCTCTTCCCATTTCCCTTTTTGATGAGTGATAATAATAATAACAACAGTAAAAAGTGATGAGGATGCAAATATACTTTAAAAAGTGATAAGAAGAAAATAATAAAGGGAAATACAAAATATAACTATCAAGTATTTATCCAGAACGGAATATGTCAATGGACGTTTCAAAAGAATTCATGTACAGAGAACTACTTAAAAGATATTTATAATGGTCATCTTATTGACACTTTTGTTTCTTAATGCATATATATGTAGAGTGTAAGAATGAGGCATAAAGAGCAAATCTCTCATCTCTGCATATAGCAAATGATACAAATGATGGCAGGTTGTAGCAACTGTCTGTCCTCGCTGTAAGCCAGAACCAGTGTCATTAAACAGTCCATCTCCAATGGAGTGCACAAAGGCCAGTGTTGACTGTCAGAGAGTTGCATAAAGAACAAACCATCTGCTTGCTGTGATAGGGGCAAGCTCTTGATAAGTGGATATGAGGAAGTCCAAACGTGTCCTGTCGGTAGGAGACATGGGTCAACACATGCACAAGTGATAGGGTCAACACATTCTCTTCCCTTGCTAGAAAGAGAATGTTGGGTTGGTAAAGAAAATGAGGAGGAAAAGGATCATTATAGATTTAGAGAGAGGTAATAGAAGGGAGAAGAAATAAAAGAGTGTAAATAAGAAAAGAACTAATAGTAGCAAGAGAATGACAAAAAGTATAAAAAAAAAAGGGAAAGTAGGAAGAGATTTTTAGAAGAGAAATAAAAGGGCAAGAAAGAATAAAAATAAAGAACATGACTGAAAAGAAAGAGTAAAAGGTAAAAATTAAAGAACTCTCTCCCTTGCTCATCTCTCCCAAAATGGAGTAGAGTGATATTCATTCATGCCTAATATAATGAATGTTAAGTGAGAAATAAATTCTCTCTGTTCCAACCCTTATATATATATATATATATATATATATATATATATATATTCTCCAAAATTCCAGCATTTGTTACCCATAATTGATTTTGGTCATCTTAAATATAAGAGTATGTGAATTGGAAATTAATTTGCAGAAGTTGATTGACATGAATTTGGCATAAAAAAAAATTCTAAAAAAAGACTGAAGGGTTTGTTGCTGATGCTTAACACCAATTTGTGAGAATACCACATAGCATGAATGGTTTAGAATTTTCTTCTAATTAAGAAAAAAAATCAATATATAAAAAGCATTATAAAATAAACAATGTAAAAAAAATGTCATGAAAATCTAAATCGAAAATACTATTTAAAAATATTGAAGTTGACATGATTTTAAAGTAAAAGAGAAAAAAAAACAAGTGACTATTTAGATCATGAAGCAGCAAAATATATGGGATAAATAACCAAATTTTATTCTTGGTCACAAATCTGAAAAGAAACTGTTGGATATTTCAAACATGTTCAATCAAATTGATTTAAATTTTTTTTATATTCTGTAAGCAAACAAGACATGAATTTTGCAGAAATGCATTTCATTTTTATATCTTTTTTAAAGTTTATCAAAAACTCAAAGACAAATCATTTTGGATTTTTCAGCAAAGTCTGATTATGTAAAGAACTTTTACAAGATTTTGATAAGTTCTGCTTGGATAAAGGTCATTATAATTTTGATTGTACTTCAAATGATATTACCCAATATATTCAAAATGCAAAAATTCCTTGCACAAAAATTTTCTCTCTTAAAACTTTTTTGAAACATTAAAATTGTTTCATGAGCAGTTTTCTCCACAAAAGAAAAACAAAAAATAAAAAAATCTTAAATTTTTTTTATCAGCTAACACAAAAATTGCTAAACATGTTTGAAAAAATAAAAGTAAAAAATGTTAGTCAATTTATAACAATGTCACAGTAGTGCAGCTCAGACTTTTGGCTCAGCAAAAATATGATCAACATCAAAGGTAGAAGAACACAGGCAATGGCTGAGACAACAATATGATTGACATCAAAGGCAGAGAGCACAGGCGGTGGCCGACAAAGATATGATTGAAATCATAGGCAGAAAGCACAAGGTGAAAACAAAGGCTTGAAAGGCAATGATCAACAAAGATATGATTGACATCAATTGAAGGGGTAGAGATGTGTGAGAGATCAGTATTGTGCAAGTTTGGGGCGTTTCTGACAGAAGAAGTGAGAACACAGAGAGAGAGAACAGAGAACTACACCAGTTAACAATTCCCTGTTGGTTTCTCTGTATGTGTGCAATATCTCTCCAGCTGCCCATTACTCCACACCAGTGTCCACATTGTTGATGACAAGACAATGGCTGGTAGCCAGGTAATATATAACACTAGAAGCATTGGTATATAACTATATTTAGTTCACATACCATAATTTACTTCATTTTATTTTTTCTGAAAGGAAATATTTCTTGTAATTTTACAAAAGTCAAATCAGTACATAAGATATTTGTCAGCAATGCTTCCTTTAAATCCTCACCACCAAAGATCTGTTTTCATGATATTCAAGAAATTTCTATCATGAAATCATCAGCAATATCATAAATTAACTATTCTGCTCGTGATTTTTTCCATTAATTTCTAACCCTTCATAATCCTTTGAATTCCTAATTATCATTCATTTTTAATATTAGTTTTATCATATTTCTCTTGTTTTTTATCCCAGATATTTCTATAATCTTTAGTAAGCATAGAAAATAGGGAATAGTCTTATTTCTTATCTGAGTAGTTAACAACTTGAGAGTTGTGAAAAAACACAAGAGACATGGGCTCAAAAAAATGATCATAAAAATGTACAACTGACAATTCCTCATCTAACATTACCTTTTATTCTTAATTAAAATGTGTGTACATTGATAAAGAAGTATATTTTTCTTATCACAAGAAAAAAATTATGAAAATCATTGGAGAAAAGAGAAAATGTATTCACAACTTCCTCTGTACCCTTCAACTGACTGTTTTGAGGAATAAAGGACATTTTTATGTTACTCTACTTAATGATTAATTTCTAGTTATGCTAGTAAGCATTAAAAGACATTTGGTGAGAAAACTTTAAACTGCACCTGTGCTTTTGCCAATTTATCAATAGGCTTCACAAACTTTCATCTAGTTTAAAAATTTTTCATCACTATTTTCCATGTGATAAATAGATTTTAAAATGAAAAATATAAACTGGAAAAACTTAATATTTTAAAAATCAGTTCATTATTGCATTGTCAGGACATGAATGCATGGATGTCAATGTGACAATAAAACATTTAACTTTTTTTCAGCAGTTGAATAATATCGGGGTTCCTGTAGTGCCATATCGCGCATGGATGGCCATCCCTACATGAACCTCCAGTGGGCAACCCTGAGGCCACATTATGCTGCAGGCTGCACCAGTCACCATCCTTCACATGCTGCAAACAGTGACTGACTGATTCTACTCTAGAGCTCTTTAAGTAAACCATTATGAAAACAAGCAAACGAAATAGCAAAACTAAACCAGCTAGCCAGAAAACGCCCAAACCTGTCTGCATCTCCTCAAATATACGAGGTATCTGCACTTTTTACAGCGTAGAAGCATTCCTTTCAAACTAACTCACCTGATATCTTAGCTCTATGTGAAACTAACCTTGACCCTTCTATCCCCTCTTCAAGAATGACTCCAATGTCCATATGCATATGCTTGGTGTTTATGTCAGCGAACACCTCCCTCTAGCTAGGGTGACGTCTCTTGAATCCCTACATCATTCTTTCATGTGCTTCCGTCTCTCACTTCTAAGCTCAGTTAGCTATCTCTTCATTCTCTACTGATCCCCATCCTCCCCTGACTGTTCGGTACTTGATAGCATCTCTAACAATATCGACAAAGCCATTTCTTCTCATGCCATTTGCTTATATATTTGTGTTTGGTGCACATCTATAAATCTACCATCTGCCCGTGTATTGAATACTGCTGCCACATCTGGTCAGGTGCCCCTGCTATTCTCCTCAGGGTCCTTGACAAAATTCAATGGAGAATCTGTAATGTGACCGATGCCGACTTGGCAGCCTGGCTGCAGTCACTCTCTCACCAGCATGATGTGGCTTCCTGGTACTTCTTCTATAAATACTTTCATGGCTTCTGCTCCAATGAACTTAGTTCACTGGTGCCCCCTAGGTATGAATTTGCAAGAGATACTAGATTAGCAACTAGGTCCCACTATTTTACAGTGAAACAGATAAAATGAAACCGCAATTTCTACTCTAACAGCTTCTTTTCTCACACTTCCTACCTGTGGAATTCCCTTCCATATACTTGCTTCCCCGACAGCTACAATCTCCAGGAATGTAAATATAAGGTCAATAGACATCTATCACACTAACTCGCATCCATTCCCTCAAACACTCTACCAATCTACCTAACCCCCATCCTCGGTATCCTCATTCGTCTACCACCCTCCTTCCGACATTTCCTATAACTAACCACTCTTTCTCAGCACTTTCCCCTATGTAACCCACTATGCAGTAGTGGCAGTGGAATGCCTTGCTTGACGTGAAATGATTAAAAAAAAAATAAATAAATAAGTTATTATATTTTTATATATTCAGCAGAGAGATAAAGAAAAGAAACAAATCTCATCAAAAGCAAATGGCAGAAAATATGTGAGGAAGTAGAGAGATGAGTACAGAATTATGTAAAAAGTGAAGGAAAAATATAATATTTATTTAGTATTTAGATAAGCAAAACTTGCTTGAAAATAATACATTACTGTAATTAAGCTATAGTAGATAATATTGCAACTTTAAGCATAAGTATGTTTTGGACAACAAAAAAAAAAGAACAATGTTCTGCATTCATGACCCAGGAGATTTTTTGTATTCCACAATGCTGTGCTTGTCCTTCATCCAACACTGCTGTGTTAGGAGATGCCCGGAACATTAAACTTGAAAGGCATATACATAACCCCCCAATGGAAAATGAGAGTGTTGTATCTAGTTACTGATTTCACCTGTACTCACCACTAGATTGCAGACACATTGACTAGAAAAGCACAATACAAAGGGTGTGTATGAAATGTTTATCAGGAGATGTTTGAAGACTCATATGCTGATCAAAAAGTATGACTTGGTCACGAATGTGAAGCTAGTAAGATCTGACCAGAATAAAGTCAAATTTCACTAGAGTGCCACAGAGATTGCTTGAGTCCTTAAGAAAGGAAGCTTAATCCATCCCACAAATGTGCTGTACTGTGGCACACAAATTAAACTCTTGTCAAATAATGGAAATCCATCAGTACAGCAGTCATTCTGGCATGCACAACATACATTTCAAAATGTATTGTCCATTCTACATCTAGCACAGTAGTTAAGAAAGTGTTTCAAAATTGTCCCAAAAGGCAATCAATAGACCCAGTGCTGATATGTTGGTAGAGTAACAAATTGGAAGTTCACAACACATGGACTACTTTGAGAATGTACCGCACCCACTAGAGACTTAAGCACTATTTGACCTTGATAGACTCTAAACCTACACATGAATGTGAGTCTTATTTGCTAGCTAGAATCTATATTCTGCAATTCCCCACCACATGAACACATTGCAGATAATGATGCAGCATTCAGTAGCAGCAGGAGATGCAAGACATTCATGGAGGAATGAGGTGCCTATCGATGGTTTTGGTGTACACAAGTCCCATCAGGGAATGGGATTATAGATAGGTGTCACAAGACTGTCATGTGGATTGTAGCAAGGAAGTGGGTTTGAATGCAGTAAGCCATATATTGGACAATGCAAGACTGAAATATGGCACCTTGAGACCAACTGAACTCATCAAATCAATCTACACCTATGAGATTAGACTGAAAGATATTGGTGCAGTACCACCACCAAAACTAACAATAAAACATGGTATGTACAAAATAGATGTTGTGTGGGTGAAAGCACACCAGAACCATAGTACCGCCAAATTTGTGAAAGCAATGAATTGACAGTCCATTCTGTTCAATGACATGCCATGTCATCTTAGGGATCTTCGACTGGTGTGAGATCAATTTTCTGTAACAAACAAGGCAGATGATTCTTCCTTGAGTGATAGTGAAGTTAAGATAGACCGGTACTTGTTCAAAACTCTCCAACAGTGATTGAGATTGATAATGATATAGGTGAAACCCAACCCTGTGAAGAAGCAGAAGAAAAAATGGACACTGACAATTTCTTGGTGCTGAGATCATAAAAAGCAAGTAACATCATCAACAAGATTAAAAGAAATGTAACAATTAAAGTCACTCATCTTGTTGGATGAAGTGCCCATATCATGTGTATTATCTGCTGAAAGGAAAAATTGAAGAACATGTCTCAAGCTTGTTGATAATGAAAATGGCAAAATATGCAAATTTGTTATCTGACTAATGATGGAATATTTTAGGTGCCTATATAAACAACTAAGAGTTGAGTATCTGGGTAAGCTGTTCCAATGATCATGCATATTGGGATGAGAGCCATTCATGACCCTAACCATTTGGCATCTTAATTTCAACTGTTGGGAATATTGTACAAAGTCTTCAACTTACACTGTGTTTGTTTGGCATTCAAGATTACAGTGTTGGTTCTATAGAAGCCATAAATTTAAAATAAAAAATAAAATAAAATTATTAGGTTCCATTTATTCTTTAGTATTTTCAAACATATAAAAGTATGAATGAATAAAGTATGATTTTTAGGGATAATTCAATGGGAAAAAAACTCAGAAAAAAATTGGCTGGCACTTCAAACTTTATTGAGTGGCAGTGATTTATGTTTTTGAAGTTCTTCAACAATTGCAAAACCCCAAAATGTTAAACACAATTGACAGTGTGAGAATTAGAAGATCAGAGGATTCCAATGATGTCAAGAAAATATTCAGATATCTTAAATATTGCTAATGTACATTCTTCATGTCATGTGCAGTTTTGTTTGGTAAAACATGAGATCCTATGGGTCTGTTAGCATCCTCTCTCTCTGTGACTTTAAATCAGGAAAAAACTTAAGGCATTGAAATAGCTGATGACAAACACTAAAAAGTAAAAAGGAAGTTAGAATAAGTGTAAGAGTATTTTAAAAAAGTCTATGGTGCCAGTGTCCTAAGTAGGATAATTTCTCACTTATATTAACTATTACCTGCAGCAAGAACTGTTAAGTGGCTGCTTTTTAAGACAGTGATAAAAAAAAAATTGACATTGGCTTATAGTTATATGTATGACGGATGAAAACTTTTCATTTGCAACCAAGCTATAAAAATGTCATGACTGAAATTCCTACCAACTCTCATCAATGGATGAAATAGCGGGATCATTTCCAGACAGACCTGATATTTGAGTAAGTTTTTTGTTTTTAATAATATCTCCCCGAGCAAGGCGGGAACACCACTGATGTGCAGGGGGCTACATAAGAGTAAAAGGATTAGAGGAGAATGGGGAGAAAGACGAACCAGTTAGAAAGGAGCAAGAGAAGGATGGGAATACAGGTGTGATGACTGTTGCAAAGGTGAGAGAAAGGAAAGGGATCTACAGGACAGTGTGGAAAGAAGTAGGGTCAAGTAGTTAAGAGATGAGAATTGACCTTGCATTTAAATTCCTGGAGGTTGTAGCCGTCAGGAAAGCAAGAATAAGGAAGCAAGTTCCACAGGCAGGAAGTGCGAGAAAAGAAGCTGCAGGAGTAGAATTGTCGTTTGCATTTGGTTGATCTAACTGTGAATGGGTGAGACCCAATTGCCAGACTGGTTGCATGAGTAAACACCTGTTGCGGAGGCACCAGTGACTCAAGCTCATTAGAACAGAAGCCATGGAAGTATTTATAGAACAAAGGGAAGCCACCTCACGTCGGTGGGAAAGTGGCTGTAGTCAAGCCACCAAGTCGGTACCTATCACATTA
Source organism: Ascarosepion bandense (assembly GCA_037127315.1). Classification (NCBI taxonomy): domain Eukaryota; kingdom Metazoa; phylum Mollusca; class Cephalopoda; order Sepiida; family Sepiidae; genus Ascarosepion; species Ascarosepion bandense. The sequence goes on from JBBBDQ010000335.1 coordinate 102,561, forward strand.
CTGATTCTCCTTTTGAGCCTGTCAAGAACATGGAAATGAACAGCGGGGGTACCTGATCATATATGGCAGCAGTACTCCATGCATGGACGAATGGTTGATTTGTATATATGCAGAATGGTTTCAGGTGGGAAAAACTTCCTGGCCCGAAACAGTGACCCAACCTTCCTAGCAGTAGATTTCGCTATTGACTCAATGTAATGGTTCCACTTGAGATCAGAGGAGAGGGTAAGGCCGAGGAGGCACAGAGTATTGATTTCAGGGAGACTTACTTTGTCCATGCTTATGGGAGGCAGGAGAGGTTGCCTGTGATGATTGACAGACAACAGCTTGGTCTTAGACGCATTGAAATTTACAAGCCACTTCTTACCCCAATTCACCACAGAGTGTAGATCCCTCTCAAGATCAGAAGCAAGATTGTTTGTCTGTCATGCATGGATTCTTACTGATACGGGAGTAAATTGTGGTGTCATCTGCGTAGATGCCTAGCTTGCTCTTGATCTTGTCTGGGAGGTCATTTATGAAAATAAGGAAGAGTGTCGGGCCAAGGATAGAGCCCTGAGGGACACCAGCATTTGTACAGTAGGGTGTGGAGGCATGTCCATTCAGGACGATCTTCATTATGTGGTTATGTAGGAAAGATTGGATCAGATCATGCAATCGTCCGGTAATATCATGACCCTGTAGCTTGCATAGAAGGCCAGCGTGCCAAACCCTGTCAAAAGCCTTGGAGATGTCCAGAGCAACAGCACAAGCTTCACCAGACTCCTTGAGGGCCTGAAACATGTACTCCGTAATGGTCGTTAGCATGTTGGCCGTGGACCTGGCAAAGCGGAAGCCATACTGCCTGTCGGAGAAGAGTTTATGGACAGTAAGATGCTGAACTATTTCAGTATTAATAATGGCCTCGAAAACACCTTCCCAAAAATAGGTAGAAGGCTGACAGGGCGATAGTTGGATGGGTCTGAGGGTTCACCAAAGTTCTTAAATACAGGAACGACAGAAGAGGACTTACGGCATCTCTTCATCTTAATTTTTTTTATTTTTACTGAATGAATGCTTTCCTTCTTAAATCTTTCAAAATCAGTAACTATCCACTGATTCATGGCTGATATTCCCTTTGGATAAAAATGAGAGGTGCTAGATACAGGAATGAGAACAGGATATACAAATTTAAGGTGCCATTAAACATTACCAAAATGTTACTGAACAATGCCAGAAGGCAAAAGGTGCCATAATATTGTGATAAAAACAAAGATGAAATGAGTGGTCCAAATTAATATATTATAGTAAAAATAAATTCAAATTATCACATATATTTTTCTGCCAAAATTTAATTGGTTTTTGTTACTGACATCAGAGTGTATCCAGTACTACTAATCTTAGTGTGGTGGGGAAGTGAAATGTAGATCATGAGTAACTGGTCCATGTTAGTAAATGTTGATTTTTATCATCATTTGACTAAAGGCAGTGTCATATGGCAAAAAAAAAAAAAAAAAAAAGCATAAGTTTTTATGTCCATACAACAACAGAATACGAAATTAACACTAGTCAAGAGCAAATAATTTAAACTTACTTCATGCCTAAATTCATTGCTTCAGATGTTCCTATCATGCTGATTCCAAGTAGCATATTGTTGCAAATTTTGGCAGCCTGCAGTTAAAAAAAAGTAAAAATAATAATAATACAAATTTCAACAAAGAAAAATCAATTTATCTAGATGAAGTCAAGAATCTGTTAGAAAAATAATCAACTTCAATTTTCAGCTGAACTTTTTCACTGCCATGTATAAAACTGAATTAAGTTTACTGGTGTCATGTAAACTACTAATAGGAATCAGTAAAATTCAATGAATACCTTCAAAGTCATAGATTTTTCTCTGATGTGTATAGGCCAAAAATAAATCAATGATCACTCATTAGAAAGTAAATAGCATCAGTGAAAATCAGATATTGATCAGAAACAAAGCATAGCTTTCAAAAAGGAAGACTTTACATAATTGTTATCATTTAGCACTTAGCAGATAAACAAAAAAAATGAGTGTTTTTTGGGCTGAATATGTTCAATGCTTTTGCTGCTAACTTCCATCTTGTTTTCCTGTTTATATTAAATCCAAATTTCATAACCACACTGTAATGTTTTATAGTGGGTTGAACATAAATTATTTAATAAAGACACGAGTTGAGATTTACTTTGTTTATTCAGCCATATTGGATACATACCAAAAAATAACTAATACAAGGGCGCGATCTCTTATACATTGAAGAGTTCACCTTGTCACATCTCTCTTGTCAAATAAGATTTGTTTTCAAATTAATTTTGTTTCAATTTTTGTATATGTGTATTATTTTTATATTTTTTTATTTTATTTATATATAATGAAATCTTTATATTTTGTTGGGGGTTTTCTTGTTCTTGTATTTCACCAGGTTGTGTCTGCAGTTGTATAGGCTGGGCGTGTTGTGCTGTTGTATTGGTGTTTATTTCTGTGGGATCATTGCTCTGTTGGGGTGGTGATGTTGGCTTATCCTGACTAATGCCCTGGGCTGGTAGATTGAATGTGATTCTTCTGCGATCTGATTATTTCTTGTAGGTGCCTTCTGTTGCGTCTTAGTAGCTTTCCATCGCTGTAGCTACATGGCTCAGTGCATTTATCTATCACCGTTGCTGGCTGCCATGTGTCAATTTTTTGGAGGACAGACACTTTGCTACCTATCATCAATTTGGGAAGGTCTTTTGCATTTCTGTTGAAATGTTGCTTCCTACTATTGATGCTCATCCGTTCACAGATTTGGTTGTCTTTTACTGTGCTTGTATTCAACAAAGGTTGGGATCTTTGTTCTTATTTTCCTGTTGTGCAGGATTTCAGCTGGTGATGGCAACTGATTATCAAGTGGAGTTGTTTTTAGGCATAGGCTAGCCATTTGGTAATCCATCTTTGACTGTTTTGCCTTTTACAGTGTATTTTTTATTGTTTGGACCATTCGTCTAATGAATCAATTTGACTGTGGGTATTCCCATTCTATCGAAAAAGTGTGGCACTCATTCGATACGAAATACTTGGCATTGTCTGTGTATAGGCGTTCTGGTATGCCGTGAACAGCGAAGATTGCTTTCAAGTATTCTATACAGTTTGTACTCATGACGATTTTCATTGTCTTTACAAATGGCATTTTACTGTATTGGTCAGTGACGAGTAAAATTTGTTGACCATTAAACTCAAAAATGTCAGCTGCGATATTTTGAAATGGCCTGGTTGCGTGTTCTTTAATGATCATAGTCTCTTTGGTATTCTTTCTTTGGTGTTCACTGCATATTTCACATGACCTTACCATCATTTCTATGTTTATTCCTCTCCAATAAACACTATTTCTTACTTTTAGCTGACATTTTTCTATTCCTTGGTGTGCATCATGAATTCTTTGGAGGACTGTGTTTTGCATACTTTTTGGTATGACTATGCATTCAACTTTAGTCATTACTCCATCTTGAACTGACAGACAATCTTTCATTGACCAGTAATTTCTTATAAGTTTGGGTGTATCTTTTACATCCTCTGGCCATCCATTTAATATCACTTGTTTTAACATTCTTAATTCTTCATTTTCTTCTGTAGCTACTTGTAATTCTATTTGTTTTTGTACTATGTCGACAGTATGTATTGTTAAATCAAGTTCAATTTCTTCACCTTGTGTTGGCTCTGTTCTTGACAAATAATCTGGTATTCTCATCTCTTTGCCTGATTTGTATATGATCTAAGCATCATATGGTTGTAACCTTAATAGCATTCTTTGCAGTCTTGTGGGAGCTTGTGCAATGTTTTTATTTTGTATGTTTTCTAGTGGTTTGTGATCTGATTCTACTTGGAATTCTTTTCCGTATACATATGCATGAAATCTCCCACAACCAAATACCACTGCAAGTAGCTTTCTTTCAATATTTGCATGTCGTGATTCGGTATCAGTCAATCTTTTGCTTGCGAATGAAACAATTTTGCTGTCATTGATTAAGGTTGAACCTAATCCTAACATGCTTGCATCTACCTGAATTGTTGTTTTCGCGTTTGGCTTGAAGTAAGTTAGGCAAAGATTTTCATGAATCTGGTCTTTCAAGTTTTGGAAAGCTTTACCGTGTTTCATTCCATTGAAATTCAGTATCCTTCTTGAGTAATGATCTCAGTGGAGCTGTTTTGGAACTGAGTTCTGGTATGAAAGGGCTTGGGTATTGGATCATACCTAAAAATTGTTGGAGTTCTACTCGGTTTGAGGGTGTAGGTTTTCATTTAATTTTATCGCATTTTTCCGGGTCTGGGTGTGAACCATTTTCATCTCAAATAAGAACATTGAATTTTATCTGTTTTTGTCTTATTTTGCATTTTTCTTTATTAAAAACAAGACCATATCTTCAGGCTGTATCCTCAATCTACTGTCATGTTCTTCAACTGTTTTGCCGTATACGCATACATCATCAGATATTCCAATGGCTCCATCGTAATCTTCCAGTATTTGGTCCATTTTTTGTTGGCATTTTTTGTCCTGTGATACCTTAAGACCAAACGGACATCTCAAATATTTGTATCTGCCAAATGGAGTATTAAAACATGTGAGCAGACTTGATTCTTCAAGATGTATAGCCCAGTATCCATATTTTGCATCTAGTTTCGTAAAATGTTTAGCACCAACCAGTTTATGAGAAATTTCTTCCAGGGTTGGAGTTTTGTGGTGTGTTCGTTTGATGTATTTGTTCAGAGGTTTTGGGTCTAATTGCATTCACCCAGTCTGTTGGTTTGTTTACCTTTTCTATCACTCCCAAGTCTTCCATTTTTTTCAGCTCTTGCTTTAATTCTTTTCTCATGTGTACGGGATATTTTCTTGGAGGTTGGATGACTGATGTTGCATTCTCAACAGTATGTATTTTTTGTCTCCCTGGGAAGCTTCCGATACCTTGGAATCTGTCAGAGTATTCATTTGCCAGGTCTTCTATATCTTGAACTTGTCTTTTCGAATTGACTGTTGTTATACTATAATTGACTTGTACCAACCCTAACTGTTTGCATGGTCTTAAACCCAATATTGTTGTGTCATTGTCACAGAAAAAATATAGCTTTTATAGTTTCTGAATTTTTATATTTAATTTTTAGAATTATCGAGCCATATCGTTGTATTTTAGTACTGTTTACTGCCCATAGGGTGGTTGTTTCCCTTCTTAGGTTACTCGGTATTTCTCTGTTAAGGTCATTTTGGGGGTACATTTTTTTATAAATCCTGTATGGTATTATATTACCATTTGCCCCAGTGTCCACTTTCATTCTTATTTTGTGTTTTCTTTTCTCAGAATCTTCACAATCTATGCTGGCAAATATTTCCTCTCTGTTGTTGTCATTCTCTTTATTTATGGTGTACAGGTACAAATCATCTTCTTGATCAGATCCATTGTCCACTTTGTATGTTGCATTTACATTTTTCTTTACAATATTCCACTTTACGTTTCTGTTGTGAGGACTTTGGCTTCTGGTTCCATGCGAGCTTCCTTGTCTCATTTTGTTTGGACTGTTTTCTATTTTGTCACATGTGCATTTTCGTAAGTATTTTTCAAAATGATGCAGTCCATGGCATCTTCTGCCTTCTTTGTTAAAAGCATTAGTCTTCTTTTCTTTTTCTGTGATTTCTTCCACATCTTGTGCACAGTTTGCCTTTTCTTATCTCAACCTCGTGGTATAAACCCATTTTTCCTTCACTAGCATCCTTATAGCGCGTGTTACTTTGGGTTGTAGCTTCGCATGTTCTTATGCTTTTGACAGCTATTTTTAGTGTGAGGTTTGGTTTACTAATCAGATTTCTTCTTTCGTCTGAACATTTTAATCCTTTGATTATTTGTTCAAGGAGTCTTTCACATCCTTATTAGTACCGAATTCGCATCTATCTGCTTTTGTTTTTAGTCTGACTAAATATTGTTTCTTCATTTTGCTGGAGTGAAGTAAATTCTAATCGTTCAACCCATTTATTTGATTTTTGAATCATTTGTGTTTCAAAAACTTTGAATATGTTTTCCGAATGTGCTTTTTGTTCGGTTGTTAGCTGGGCATTTTTTATAACCTCTTGACCCTTTGGTCCTGTGCTTAGTAAAATATAATTGTATTTTAATTTTTCTTCCACATTGTTAATAACAAAGAAGGATGACAAAGTCAACCCATTCGCTGAAGGCTTCATGTTTATTTTTGTTCGTCCAGTCTAACATTGGCAATGGAATATTTGAAATCTCCATCTTTTTTTTTTTGTGGTGTACTCACTTTTGTGATAGACTTATATCCATTCTTCTTCTTCTTGAAGTTGTAATCTTGCACATCATTCAGTCATCGCTGCCACCATGTAATGTTTTATAGTGAGTTGAACATAAATTATTTAATAAAGACACGAGTTGAAATTTACTTTGTTTATTCAGCCATATTGGATACATACCAAAAGATAACTAATACAAGTGAGCGAACTCTTATACATTGAAGAGTTCACTTTGTCACACACATACATTTTCTTTTGTCTTATTTGCAGGTGTATTTTTACAAATAAATACAATCATGGCAACAACTATATAATAAAGAACTCTTAAGTCATTTAGACACTAGATTGCTAAACTGGGTAAACCAACTTTATTTTCAAATAAAGTTAATCAAAATCTATTTAAGTATGGTTTTTGTAGATAATATCTCAGAAGAAATGTGTTCTGCATTTTTTTTCTTTAGCAGTAAATTGGACATTAATTCCAGACATTCTGTAGATAGTCATGAAGGCAAGTAATGACGCAAAAACATCCAACATGGTTAAGAATAAACAAATGTCTGGTTGATGAAAGATGAGGACCCACAATATTGAATGGGAATTTAACTTATCAGAAGAAACTTATATTCCTACTTCACCCTACTTTTATTCTACGTAGCCAACAAAGTTGTTGATAAAAAGCAACACTTGTCAAAATTGGATTATGAGTCTTAGTGATGTTATATAACTATCTTTATGCACTCACAATTTTTTTTAAGCATTGCAAAGCAAACAAAACTGTTTATTTGTTGCTTTGTAAAGATAACTCAGAAAAATGTACTTTTGTCAATATGATCAAAAAATGAAAAATACCACTATAGAAGATGACTATCCAAAACATTGGAAAAAAGTAAGATAGATGGCAAGTAGAGCCTCACCTGACCTGTACCTACAGCTCCACAGTGGATAACATTTTTTCCCATCATATCAAGGTAGACTTTAGCCTCAGCAAATACAGCCTCTTTGCCTCCAACCATAAAAGTCAACAGTTTATCTCGAGCAGCATTCACTCCTGAAAAAAAAGAATAAACAAAATTAATTATAATCTTAGTGCATTACTTTGCATGATTAATTCATCCAACAATTTTACTTAAGATAAATTCATGTCAAGCAACTGATATAAACTCATCAGCAATAATTCATAACAATAGATCCTCTTCTTTTCAAATTGTCAATCAAAACTGAAAAAATGTTTATTTGAAAACAATTTTTAGCTGCATATAATACCAAATCTGTTAATATTAATAAAAATAATTATAACTTTTCCAAATTTACAACTAAATGATTAAGATAGAAAAGTGTTTAACCAAAGCTGACTGTACAAATTTGAAGTTTCTCCCCTCTTCATGTAATATCTATCATTTTCCCCACTCTTTATACAATATCTATCATTTTTCCCCTCTTTGTACAATATCTACCTATTATTTTCATTTTTTTGTAATCTATATTAGAATTCTCTTACAAAAAAATAAATAAGGAGGAACATTGAAATAATTATTAAAATGCACATTTACTATGACTAACTTCAGTAAACACTAATTTGATCTTCAGTTGTACGACAAAATGTTTTCTAGAAAATGTTTTTTAGTAATTAAATAAATCTGTAAATCATCATAATTTTCCAAATCATGGTAACAATTTCATGTTGATTGAAATATTGTATAGCAAGCAGGCTTTCACTGTATAAAAACCCTTCCTATAAAACAGAATATATAGTAAGATTTATTATATTTATAGGAGACAAATGCTCATTATCCAAGATAAAGTGTTTGTAGCTATAGACAGTGTGAGCATATCATACTGTGGTGAATGCTGACAGTTTCAAAACTCAAGTGATCTTCTGACCATGTCTTACAATGTCAAATGAAGTGTGAATTTAACAATCAGCATTCACTATTGATTCCTCTGTCTACACATAAAATATATTTGTTTTGTTAAATTCAACTGACAAAGTCTGTCTGCTCAAATATTTATATTTTTGAATAAGTTTTTGTGCAATGGTATCAAAAATGTGTAAAGTTCATATTTGTTTTGTTTACATTTCAGTCATTATCAAGAGCTTGGTGCTGTCAGTGTAAAACAACCTAGCATATTTTGACAAGTCAAATGGAATTATATATGCTACAACAGTCAAATGGAATTAGATATGCTGGAAAAATATGTATCAAATATTTATACATGTAATTATTTTGTATGCATATTGAATATTTTATGTACATGTCACAATATCATGCAATCTTGAAAGATACCTATTTAATCTGAGTAGTTTCTTATGCATAATAATGATTTCTAGAATTTTGAGTCTTTCCTTAAAGTGAGTGTGTTATATAGTATTTTGGTATCTTTGTATAATCTACTAATATTTGTTTGGTGTTGATAGTTGTATTTTGTTTGTTTGTTTGTAATGAATGATTTGTGCATGAATTGTACTCAGTTTTGACAAGTAACAAGTCAAGTTACATGATTGCGTGGTGTATGTCTGCTATATAAGAATTTAATGTTTTGTTAATATTAGAGAAGCTGAATTCATTAACAACTTTTGTTTTATATAGGAGGGAATTCTGAGATCCTGAGTTATTGGTTATAATTAAATTTTGAACTTTTTATAGTCATCTTTAAATCCAAAGTATTTGTTAGAATTGTTAAGTTATAAGTATGTATGAATGAATTATATTTGTTAATGGCTTTTTCACCCTGTTTATAGTTAGGTTGCATTTGATAGAAAAAGTTAATAAAATTATGATTGTTAATTAAAATAATAACAGAATACCTTTGCACTTTTTAAAAATCATTTCTTCATCACAAATAAAATATCAATTTAATTAGTACAAGCAGAAGGCTCATAGAAATTACACAGTGGTAAAGTATATCATGTTTTTATATTAGAGTTTTGAAGAGTTGTTCACCCACTAATAAATTTGTACTTGAAATGGAAAAAACAACACAAACAAAATTTTTTTAAAAATATATATTCTCAATTTTTAACAACATTATGAAAGACAATGGTCTTTGAAGAAAAGAAAAAAAAAACACTTTTTGATAATATTTTTCACTGAAATGCCATGTTATTTGAATTTTTACATTTCGTGTGAATAGATAATTATTATAAGATCTATATCCAAGTTAAAAACTCAGCTTTAAACTTTCTGTCTACCATCTAATAGGTTTGTTAAATATGTTGGTAAAAAGGAATTATGGGAAAGTGTTGGAAGTACTAGGAACAAAATTTATATATACAAAGATGAGAATAAGAGCATACAATCTATTCTATAAAGACAATTTGTCTTTGTATATGTGTGTTGTTTTTTAACTATTAAAACTACAATATTAACCATTAAAAACCTTATATATACTGATTTTTTTTTTTTTTTTTTAATCGTATCACCCTGAGCAAGGCGGTAATGCCACTGATGTGAAGGGGGCTACGTAATAGTGAAAAGATTGGAAAGGAGAAAGCCGGAAACCATATCCTAAACAGGGAACAAGGGATGAGCCTCTTAACCTGTTCAATAGACATGGGTGGAGTGTGAACCGGGCAATAGATCTATCTACTCCAATTGAGAAAAAAAAACAAAGTGAGAAGATTGGAAAAGAGAAAGCCGGAAACCACAACACAAATAGGGAACAAGGGATGAGCCCCCAACCCGTTCAATAGACATGGGTGGAGTGTGAACCAGGTGATAGATAGATCTATCTACTCCAAATGAAAAAAAAAATAAAAACAAAGTGAGAAGATTGGAAAAGATCAGTAGAATGAAAACAATTATTTTTCCCCAGAGATTAAATAAGAGTTTTCTGTTTAAAATTTCCTGGTGAAGGCTGAAGGATACAACGATCGATAACAAAAACTAAGATTAAGATAATAATCGACATATAAATTGTATAAATAACTCTTCATCCCAGAAATCCAGAGCCAAACGTGTTATCAACCAGGATTTGCCTAATAAACCTACAATGAAAAAGAATTTTAAATATAAATAAATGTATAAGTATGAGCTAAGAAAGAGAAAGATTGTGTTGTGTCAATCTTCCCCTTCAGAAGCGCGTAATATTTTTTAAAAATCAACATAGATTTTATCTAAGGCTGATAGATAGATTCCATTTTTAATGCTCTCTGTATTTTTTTACAAATTCTATAACCAATGGAAATCCTATTTTAATTGCCATGTCCTTTTAGATTAATTGTGATCATGACTGTCTCGAAAGTTATTTATTTATTATCTGTGAATTCCCATAGCATCTTTAGAAGCATCGAAAAGACTTCCTGTTGTTTTCTCCCAAATTTCAAATTCAGTGATTTATTTCCCTAATATTGGTTGCCACCCAAGTTTAAAGAATATTTTTACTATGCTTATTTAATCCATAGCTAGGGGAGAAGAAATTTATTCACGCTTATTCCATTGTTATTAGTGCAAAAGAAAATGCAATTGACGAGACCGGAAACTCAACTCTGTCCGCCATCACCACTTAGGCTACTCTTATATATTTGATATCTTAATGCGGGCCAATAAAACTTAACATATGAAAGGGTGGTGAAAAATTCTTGAAGCGACCTTTTTTTATAATCTGTCCAAACGACCACAATTCAGATCTTTTTTGGAGAAGCTCTGATGCTGATCTGATTACTTTTCATTACCCTCGTATAAGACTCTTGTTTTCCAAATTATTTTAAGAAACATAATTGTCATTTATTTTTATCGAAAATACTCTATGTTCCATATTTATAAAATGCTCACTAATAAAACATATTTCTTCTTCTATCTACTGGATAACGCAATGTAGAGGTTTCATCATTTAATGCCTATTTTTTATAGAAATATTAACATGATAAGGGGAGAAATTATTATGAATAATGACAGTTCGTTATATACTTTAAATATATAAATTTACTCGAGCCACAAGATTAGCAACAAGGTCCCGTCCTTTTACTGTGAAACCAATATATTGTAAACACAAATTCTACTCCACCAGCTTCTTTTCTTGAACTTCCCGCCTGTGGAATTCGCTTCCATTCACTTGCTTTTCCGACAGCTATAATCTCCAAGAATTTAAATGTATAGTCAATAGTTATCTCCTATCTCACTAACTTGCATCCTTCTCTCTCATGCTCCTTTCTCCGTCCACTCCACTCTCATCAGTATTCTCATCCTTCTCTTACCCACTTCCTGACACTCCCTATAACCTGTCTCTTTCTCATAACTTTCCTCCTATGTAACCCCTGCAAAACAGTGGCAGTAAAATGCCTTGCTTGGAGCAATATGATTATAAAAACAATATAGTAAAATTGACTGATATTTATTTTTGCTACTTTTACAGATATAGAAGTTGTAGGGATCATAAGAAAACGAGAAACAAGAAATGGCTCTATCTTACACATTTATACATCTACCTTTCATTCGTACACTGAATACTGCTACCAAATTTTTTCTGTCACTCCATATGTATATCGAGAGATATTTTCCTAATCATTTCATCCTAAGCAAGGCAATGAAGCCACTAAGACACAGGGTGTTACTTAATGTGAATGAATGTAAGAAAAAAAATTATGAAGTGCGTGAACAATAAAAGAAAATTTCAAAAGACCGAAGATAACGATTAACAAGCAAGAAACATGATTTACCAAGTTCCGATGAAATTTTTCATGGACAGTTTTTTTTTATTTATAGAGGCAAAGATATTTGTGAATTAAAACGTGTAATAATATTCAGTATTAAAAAATGTAGCAAAATTATGCCAATATTTTTGTTGTTTCCAATTTAAACCAACACAATTCATTTTTTTAATAAACACTGGCAGAAAAATTAATGAACAAATTGTAGAATATTCCATATATTTTGTTTAATAAGAGAAATTTTTAAAAAAATTAATAAACTGATTAATTTAAATAATAAACCAATATAAAATGTTAAACTTTTAACAAAAGCAATAAATGAGTTTCTATTTACATACATTAAATTGCATCATTCAATTATTTTTTTTAAATAAACAGTGATAAAAAATGAAATCAAATTGATAATTAAAAGAGCAGATAGATAATTTATTTAAGAAAAGACTTATTTGTTTTAAAATTATGAACATTTTTCCATGACAAAGATAATTAGCTCACTATCCTTACAAAAGCAAATTTCCACTTGTTACTAATTGGAATAATATTAATTGTAAAAAGAATTTAAAAAGAAATGATAATTTACTGAATTAAAATGAAAAAGAGATTGTTACATTTTTAGTGTACCAAGATTTGTAAAAAAAAAAGTCTGTTGTCATTAAATTAGAAAATAATGAAGTAAAATATTGCATTCTTAAATATTTTAGTAGGGATGGTAATAGCATTAGTAACTTATATTTTAGTGCTATATTTTGTTAAAAAACATTAAAGTTTTAAGAAAAAGTTTTCAAAACTTTGATTCATTATTTCAAACAAAGAATACAAAAATACTTTAAACAGATCAACGTAAATCAATAAAGGATTTTGAGTACTACACAATATTTAAACAATGTCATAGCAAGAAACTAAAATTTTTACAAAAACATTAAATAAGTTTAAAATATCTATTTTTATGGAAACTGTCATTCAATTATTTTTATTTAAATAAACATTGACAAAAAATTAAATCTACATTATCCTAAATGTTTTATTGATGTTACGCATGCTATCTATTAAAATAAATTGTAGCCAAAAATTAAACTGCAAAGAATAGTGTTTATCCTGAATTTGCTGATGTTATTTTGATATAATACCGTGGCACTGTTAGGTCACCCTGCTAGTATAAAGATAATAGATTAACAGTACTAGAAAGAGAATTCATGAAGTAATTGTTTTCATAATGTGCCTATTTAAGAATTAATTTTGAAATTAGTCCTTTAGAAACAGCAAGGATGTTTGTTTTGGTGTAATGGATATCAGCACAGAATGAGAAACTGGAGAGCTGAGTTTGAATTCCAGTAGAAGTTGTTTCATTCACTTACACACAAATAGGCCTTGTACAAAACCCTGCAAATGCTTCCGATTGGCGACAGATCAACTTTATTCTTCAGTTATAGTAGTGATCATAATTACATAATTACTCACATATGAACAATCACCAATGTAAAGACATTTTAACAGGAAATCAATTCTGTATTTGTTATTAAATCTGTAGTTTAATATTATTGCAGTAAAGTCTCCTGTATTGATCACTGACTTATGATTTATATCTGTGACAGAAGTTAAACCAATTCAATTGGTATTCTTCATTTCTAATTTTAAATTTGAAAAAGACTGTGGTACATTAATTGAAAGAAAACTAACCACAAAATTCCAAATCATCATAATTCTATAAACATTTTAGAATTTCCAGGCTTCACAATTGTAGCTGCCTCAAAGCACCATTTGCTACTAAACCCAATGTAAAAATCAGCAGGTTCATTTTCTCGCTGAAGCCAGCCCTGTATTCTTGACTGGCGACCTTATCATCCCTTTGGACAATGTGGCCAGAAAATATAGTTCCTTACTTTTTAGGATAACGTAAAACAATAATAAAGTCTAAATGAGAAGTATGAGACAAAACAGTAAAAGTTAAAATAAGTAAATAAAAATATAACAAATAAACTGTCTTACGGCAACCTTTTCTAAAATATAGGATTTTGGTCTCTGCATAAGAAATAGAAACCCCCTTAACAGTCTTTTGGATTGAGACCTTCTAAGAGGGCAGACGTAAATTTGTTATCTCCAGTGGCAGCACAGTCGTTCGGTACTTTTTAGGGAGTAACTCAATTGCCACAGACCACGAGGTGCCAATGAGGTAATTAACATTTTTTCCATTCAACTTCCAGCAAACCCTAAACAAATTTTATAGTTAATGGAATTTAATTCTTCTAAAGATTTTATTATTATTTATTGCTTTTTACACCATTCCTTACTCTGTAAAAATGTATTGCTGTGGCAATTCAAACGATTCTTGCTGATTTAAACACTTGTTATAAGTTACCTGCTTTTGTTACAACTATTTATGTAAATTTCATTATTTCCTTATTTTTTCGAATTTTGTAATTATTTATCTTTGTGTACATTCTTTCTCCATGTGATCATGTTATTTGTTTGTTTTAATTGCAGTTTTCACAGCTGCACAAGTACTGTAAAGAAATAAAACCTTTTACAATATATACCTGCAGTTTGTCAGTTCTCTCACGCACTTTTCATGTGGCAATGGCAATTAGAGTGAAAACTCGGGCATTAAAGTAAAAAAAAAAAAAAACTTATGCCAAAAACTTCGACTTCGGATTGAAAGAAAAATCGACCCCACATGAGAATTTGTTTCTACACACCCTAAATAGAAGAGGAAAGACAAGTAGAGAACATCAGCAGCTAGGTTGAGTTCAGCGATCGGGCAGAAAACTTCCTTTAACCCACCTAAGAAGAGTAATGGATTAGGGTACTTGTTTGGTTGTTACTGCTACTGCTATTTTGTAAAATCTGGTGGGACTTTGATCTGCAACCAGACCTCACCAACAACAGAAGAACAGGATTAAAAAGGAAAAGAAAAAAAAACTGTATCAAAACAATTAAATCGTGTTCGTTTGGACATTTGAGAAATTTTGCAGCGAAAGCCCATTTTTTTCGCATATCCTTTTGAATTTTTTTGACTTACATGTTTTCTTTCTCTCATTTTCATTGTCTTTGAACTTCTTATTTTTCTTTATTTTGCATTTCTTGTGTTTGTTGCTCCGTTGTAATTGGGGTTGTGCTTTTTATATTTTAGTTTCAGTCGATTTGTATCTTATCTTTATTGTGGGGATAAGAACTGGTTTGAACTTCAGTTAACCCCTTTGTTTTCTTCTATTTGGAAACATGTTTAACACTAGCCAAATGGATTACTTCCCTCCCAATGAAAAAAATGTTAAGTCCCATAGCGCAGCTTCATACAACTCTAGGTCCTCATCATCCCTAAGTCTTCCTCAATAAGAAGAAAACTTGCATTGAGGGCTGCCGCGTTACAAGCAGAGGTAAAATTCCAGGAAGAGAAAGCAGCTCAAGAAGAGGAGATGGAAAGGCTGGAAGCCCTGGTGAGGAGGAAGAAACGAGAGATGACACAGCGTGACCTCCAACACCAGCTAAAAATAGAGCAGGAAAAGATAAAGGCTCTAGCTAATCTTGAGAATCTGGATAGGATCCCACCTCCAAAGTCATCCAGAGTAGAGAAAGAAAGAGCTCCATCACCATCCAGGATACCAGTAGAACTGGATAGACCCATTGTGCCACTAAAGTCACCTACACCAAAACGATCTACAAATATGGAGCCACAGAATGACGACTTTTACATGGATGATGGCCAGTAATTGGTAAGAGACACTTTCACCAAAACGAGGTTAATATGAATACACATGTGAAAATTGGTAGGGGAAATTTTCACCTAAAAGATGGTTGGGGGTTTGGTTAATGCAAATAACACATGCATCAATTGGTAGGAGAGATTTTCACCTAAGAGGTGAGTGTGGGTTGGGCTAATGCAAATAACGAATACGACAATTTAGTAGGAGTAATTTTCACCTAAGAGGTGAGTGTGGGTTGGGCTAATGCAAATAACGAATACGACAATTTAGTAGGAGTAATTTTCACCTAAAAGGTGGTTTGGTGTTGAGGTAATGCAATTAACACATGCAACAATCTGTAGAAGAAATTTTCACCTAAACGGTGGATGGGGGTTGGACTTATGCAAATAAAACATGTGACAATTGGTAGGAGAGATTTTCTCCTAAAAGGTTTTTGAGGGTTGTGCTAATGCAAGTAACACATGAGACAATTGTAAGGAGAGATTTTCACCTAAAATGTGGTTGGGGGTTGGGCTAATGCAAATAGCACATGCAACAATTGACAGGAGAGATTTTCCCCTAAAAGGTGGTTATGTGTTGAGCTAATGCAAATAACACATGTGACAATTTGGTAGGTGACATTTACACCAAAAGGAAATTAGAAAACCACCTTGAACAAATATATAAAAAGGAATGTGACTGACTAACCCTGACATAACGAACCTTTTTTCGCATATTTAGAGTGGAGGTCATGTTTTTTCCAACAGCTTTTGGCTGATTCTGATTTTTTTTTTTTTTTTACTGTGATTAGCCTCTACCAAATCAGCATCTTGTCTACTGCTTTTGTGTGTACCCAAACTTTGCCAGATGTCCAAGAAGCTAACCCACAGAGGGAAAATACATCTCTCTGCAGCATGATTTCAGAGGCATTTGGAATCATGATCCCCTTTGTAATCTCAAGATATTTTCATTGATATACAAATTGTTACTGTAGGCTTATACTGCTCTGTTGAGGGACTCCTACGGCACTGACAATAGATTTCATGATCAAGGGTGCCACATTAAGGCCAAATATCAACTGCCTCAGGCAGTACCATCTCCCCTAATCATTATGGTCTGATATGGCCACAAGGATTTATGAACATGTATCTGTAGGTATGCATTCCTTACATTTCTTTTATTATGCTGCTCAAAAGCCAGAAAAGGAATCAAGCCCTTGTGTTGTTCCAGTTTAACTTCAGGCTATGGTGTTAGCCAGCCATTGATGACCAGAGTTCCTGCTTGTATGCATCTAACATGACTGGGTACAGATTACTCAGAAATTCTGTTTCACAACTAAGTCATCATCACATCTGCTTTCCATTTTCACATTGCAGTCTACATCCTTTATTGATCAGTAAACTCCATGGAAAAATCAGGCTCATCTATTTGAATCATAATGTACATGGAATTTTCTCTGCTGGTGAATCTCACTGCCCCAGTTTACATGATGTTGATGCCACACAATACCTTTATGGCATTGATTCAAACTAGCAGGTCATCTGAGCAGTCTTTCATGTATGACTAGGATGCTGACCTTGGCCAAGTTACCATCTTCAATACAAATACGTCAGTACATGCTTCTAACTTCTTGTCAGTTGTCTCTAAACTTTCAAATTTTTGTATCCATTTCTGGCACTATTCTGCACTCATGATCATGCAAAAAGCAGCCCGAATTGATGAGACACCATTTTTTTGTCAACTTGTTGTGGTGGAATATCCTGTCCTACCCAGCAATAGGTATGGCCCAGGTCATAAAAGACTGTGACGGGAATCAAACAAGAGTAGAGTGCTAGAGGAGGAAAGCGAGCGACTGACTATACTAGACTACGTCATTACATGGGAGTGATGGAAGCTTTCTTCTCACGATGGACGAATACGTCCTATACAAAGACAGTGCCTTCATAAGTGTTCTTCGTGTACATGTATTTGGTTTATTGTACTAATATAAATCTCTATTTATATAGACTCAGTGTTAAGAGTATTTCTTACACTATTCTTTTCTCTTTTTATACCCCCCTCCAGGATACAACACAACTATATCCTTGTAGCAGTCTATTTACATATTGAAGGGCATGTAACTGGCACTGACTTCTCTTGCCTTGACCTGCTTCCCAGACAATTTCTTGATATATAACCCGGTCTGCTATATTTATATCGGTGTGTGAATCTGTGCACTCCCTGAGTTTCCTTCTGTTAAATTCATTGGCTCAATCTTTTTTCAGATAATTAATACTGCTGAATATGATCTGATGTAGAATATGTATTTGAATCCTTTCAGTGCCTTTGTGGCTGCCACAACTGGTTTTGCTGTAGGGCCATTATCCTTCATAATTGCTTGAGCTAGCAACTAATCAGTGTAAGAGTAGAGTGTCCATTCTGGAGGATGCACACACATACTGCTTCACATGCTAAGCCATGCTTTAAGATCTCCCAAAAGATTTAAGCCAACTTCTTGAATCCTGCCTAGTAAACTCTGTGTTTCAAACTGCTTGATTGCAGTGAAGATGTCAGTTGCAAATGCAGTGAACAAGGCTTCCTTATCTGAGTTGCATCAGATGTCTCTTTTTAGCTTAACTGTGCATATATGGCAAAGGATCTGGTAGATCCTTTGCTGTATATGCACAAGAGAGAAAACTCATTCAACCTGTTTAACCCTACACAATTGGTATACCAATTTAACTTTTATACCTATTTAACAACAGAAGCCAGTCTGTCAAATTTCACAATTAACTTGAGGTCAAACTGGAAATTTGATATTTCGCCAAAATAGCTCATAGGCTGAACTATAATATGAGGTCCAATGTAAATAAACAACTCATAACTGAGTATGTGCATCTTTGCCAAAAAATATACAAAGGGTACCAAAGTTTTTTGCTTAACCAAAATGCTCTTTTCCTCCCAAATCTGATGTTTGATGATTTCAATAAAAATTTTGGGAATTAATTTTTGCTCAGAAATTTTCACAACCCTCTCATAAATGTTACAAAGTAGGGTAATTTACACAGAAGTTACAATAATAAAGCAACATATTTTTTACAGTGCTTCAAGGCAGACTGCAGATACAGTGATCTTAGGCAAATATGTGAATCCATATATAAGTAACCCAATAATTTTTATGAGCTCAGTAGAAGTAGACACAGAAAAGTGATAATTAAGTGAAACAAAAACAACCACATTAAAAAAAAAATGATCAAATATAAGTTTGAGTTTTTTCTACCTCCAGACACAGGAGAGTCCACAAAAGAAGCCCCCAACTCCTCAGCTTTGGTAGCAATTTGTTGTGATACAGCAGGATCAATGGTGCTGCTATCCATTAACAATGTTCCTTTTTGCATAGTACTGAAAATAAAGTAAAAAGAAAGATAAAATAAAAAGACCATTGACTTCATGTTGGGTTTTCCATAAAGAACATTCTTAACATGAAGCTCAATTTTAATAAGAGCATAACAAAGAGGATATACCATAGAATCATATAATGAGAAGTTATCTATATCTTTAATTGTCAGTACATGGTGATAATTAAGGAATAAACATTCCATTTTTTTCCCTTTTGAATGTTTCAAATGATAAAGCAAAAATATACAAAATGAATACCTATATACAATATTATATAGATGGGATACTTCAAAAGAAATGCATTTTATCTAATTTTCTAACAAACTATGATAGATAAAATAACTCTGTTGGATAGAGCAAGTTTAAAATTACAAGGCACTATTTTTCCACTTCTTTTTTTTTTAATGCAAGAGAATATTGTCTGTGTAGTCCATCTTTCCTTAGCCTGAACATAGTTTGCTATTGTCATCATTGCTTATCCAATTTATTTTAATTATAATCCAAGTTATATCAGGGTCTTTTCCATATTTCAGTTTTAATTGCCACATGTGGCTTGCCAGTTTGGTACAATATTTGAGGTTTTCTAGTTTAAATGTAGATTTATAATTTATTCTATCTGATTTTAAAACTGTCTTTGGTAAATCCCAAATATGTTTTACTTTGACCATCTATGTCATGTACGTCTACTTTGTAAATAACCCCTTCTGCATTACAAAGTACGTTAAGTGGGTATTTGTTTTTGCCCCTGGAGTTATATTCTTTGTTAATGATGTTATATTGTATGCTGTTATTTAGGTTTCTGGCGCTGTGTTTTTATGTAATTTTCGAAATTACTAGTATAACTAGAACTTAATTTGATTAAATTCCTGCTGAAAATTTTATTTAATTCTGAATTTTTTGAGAAGAATTTATTAATTTAAAAATAAATTGTCCTATCTTGGAATTTACTTCTAAGTTAAATGGTGGGTTGAACCAAATAATGTTTTAATTTCTATTATTGTCTTTTGTTTGTTTGGCTGCAGTTTGTGTTCTAAAATATTTTTATGGACAGATTTTTTAAGGCAATTTCATAAATTTTTTTTAAAAAGATTGCTTTGTTTGAAGAATTTTTGATAGCCTGTGCTCTATTCCTTCATGGATGTGTCTGATTATGCTTATGAGATGCTTAATCTTGTGTTAACGTACTTTAAAGTTGTGTTTGTTTTCATATATGGACAAACATGTTTAAAATCAGCAGACCACCTCTTAACCATTGTTTCTCATGATGAAAAGTTTTAATAATACTTATCAAGACATTGCTTTGTTTGAACGGTATTTTTTCCTATCAGAAAACATTGCTTTATCAACACATGAAATTCAGATTTTTCCATTGTTTTGAAAATTTGAAAACAGCAGCTTCACTTAAATAAATGTAATTTATAAACTATTACACTGAATGGGCCCAAATTTTGTCACATGCCATTGGAAGGTTAGTACTTCATAAAAATCATATGGATTTTTTTTATTAGTGGTGCCATCTATATGAAAAAAAAAAAAAAAAATATATATATATATATATATATATATACACACACACACACACACAAGTACCAAAAAATGCAAATAAATATATTCTAAACAATTTCTTTTTTAAATTCAAAGTAACCTGGACCTTTACTTTTTGTAGTTAACAGTGAGATAAATGTTACTTTGAATTAAAAAAAAATGTTTAAAATATGTTAATTTATATATATTTCCACCACCACTGTTCAACCACCACTGATAAGGAAGATATGTATAAAGAATAAGAGAAATAACTTGATGAAACATGTACTCATTGGCAGGATACATAAAATCAAAAGATGAAACACTGATGATAGACAAAGAAAAATATTTCAAAACACAGATTGATTATTTGTTTTACCACCACATCAACCCCTGTTGGTCATATAATGTTGAAATTGGATTTTTTATTCAAGAATGTTTCAAAACGTTTTCAAGTGGTTGTGAGGTTTTTAAAATTGTTTTCAAAATATCACATGTCGTATAGTTTGGAAGGATTTAAAAATATAAGTAGTATGGTTCAAAGTCCAAGCTCTACTTCCTATAGAATTTGGAAGCATTTTATTTTCTTCAGATATCCTATTACTAGGGTAGTAGCTACATTTTGAAGAGCATACTAAAATTTTGTGCTTGGTAATAGTTACTACATATTTTTTTTTAACTTCTTGCATTCTATCACAATATGCTTGACGATGAGAAATTGGTTGCATTGGGTACACTAAGATGTAGTTTCTGCCTTGAACATGTGTGAGTGTATCCAATTCTTATCCTATTGAGTACTATGTCTTGTCTATGGTTAGCCAATGGCTCTATATTCTTCTTTCTTATTGTCAACTGATATTCGTATAGTTTATTGTTTGAAAACATCTGCCAAATTGCTTGCCATTTTCTTTTGATGGGTTGTGTAATTTTGTTTTTATAATCGGTATATTCAAGTTTGATGTTGGTTATTTTCATTTTCATTGCCTCTTTTGCCAGTGTGACTGATTCATAATTTCCCTTGATACCTACATGGCTAAGAATCCAAGCCAATATTATTGTTTTGTGCATTATTAAGTGATGAAAGGTTTCTAGGATTTCTTGAATATAGAGATGAATTGCAGTCTTTTCTTTAATTACTGATAAATGAGATAAGAAGTCTGAGAATATTATAAACTTCCTATCTTTTGAATTTTCCATTATTTGAAGAGTCATTTTAATGGCTTGTAGTTCAACTGTATAGATGGGTGCATTATTTGGTAGCCTTTTTTTTTTAGGAATTTGTCTGTGATGCTGCGTTAATTTTTGATCCATCTGTATAGAATAGTTCATAGTCAGAATATTTGCCTCTTAATTATTTGTACATATTTTTGTTGTTTCTTTTTTTCTTTGTGCTAATCTTAGGTATATATGAAGTTTAGAGATTGCCTATAGAGCTATTTTATTAATTGTGACTGGTGTTCTGTTGTCAGGATTTTTGTTTATTTGTTCTAATGCTTTGTTAATTCAAAGTTCAAGTGAAGTGATGGCTGTTGGTTTATTTCTGTAGAACTGGATATATCGAGGTCCATATGTTTTTGGGTATGCTATGGTATTTTTTTTTTTTTATAAGCGTTTCACCCCGAGCAAGGCATGTCACTGCCACTACTGCGCAGGGGGCTACATAGAGTGGAGAAAGGCTGATTAAATATAGGAAATGTCAGAGGGTGGGTGATAGGTGGGTAAGGATACTGAGAATGAGGGTTGGGTAGATGAGAGTGTTCTGAGAATAGTTGGGAGTTAGTGTGATGGGAGGTGTCTATTGACCCTACATTTAAACACCTGGAGATTGTAACTGTCGGGAAAGCAGACTTGTGGAAGGGAGTTCCACAGGCAGGAAGCGCGAGAAAAGAAGCTGTTGGAGTAGAATTTACGGTTACATCTTATTTGTTTAACTGTAAAAGGGTGGGACCTAGTTGCTAATCTAGTATCTCGTGTAAATTCATGCTTAGGCGGCACCAGTGATCTAAGCTCATCGGAGCAGAAGCCATGAAAGTACTTGTAGAAGAGGCACAGGGAAGCCACATCACGCCGGTGAGAGAGCGGCTGCAGCCGGTCTGCCAAGTCAGTATCAACCACGTTACAGATCCTCCTTTGTATTTTGTCAAGAAGCCAAAGGGGAGCAGCAGGGGCACCCGACCAGATATGGCAGCAATATTCAATACACGGGCGGATGGTAGATTTGTATATGTGCAGAATAGATTCAGGTGGGAAAAATTTCCGGGCCCTGCACAGGGAGCCCACTTTCATAGCAGCAGATTTGGCAATGGATTCAATATAGTCATTCCATTTGAGGTCCGCCGAGAGTGTAAGGCCAAGGAGGCGTAGTATTTTACACTCTGGGAGGCTAGCCTGTCCCATGCTAATGGGAGGTAGATGCGATTGTCTATGGTGATTAGTTGATAACAGCTTTGTTTTGGAGGCATTGAAATTTACCAACCATTTCCTACCCCAGGTCACTACGGATTGGAGGTCCCTTTCAAGTACGGCAGCGAGGTTCACTTTGTCGTCCAGACCTGGTTTCTGATCGATGCGAGAGTAGATTGTTGTGTCGTCGGCATACATGCCAACTTGGGATCTAATGGTGTCGGGGAGATCATTAATGTAGATGAGAAAGAGCGTGGGACCTAAGATGGAACCTTGAGGGACGCCCGCGTTCGTATGGTAGTTTTGGGAGGCATGCCCATTTAATACCACCTTCAATGTGCGGTTAGAGAGGAAAGACAGGATGAGGTCAAACAGATGTCCAGTTATCCCATAGCTCCGCAGTTTGCACAAGAGGCCAGCATGCCAGACCCTGTTGAATGCTTTGGAGATATCCAAGGCAACGGTTCGGGCTTCACCATTCTTGTTGAGTGCCTGGTATATGTACTCGGTAATGGTCGTTAGCATATCAGCAGTAGACCTGGTGAAGCGAAACCCGTACTGTTTGTCAGAGAGAAGCCCGTTGGCCATAAGATGCTGAATCACCTTGGCGTTGATAATGGCTTCGAAAACTTTGCCAAAGATTGGAAGGAGACTAATAGGACGGTAATTGGCGGGGTCTGAGGGTTCGCCAGAATTCTTAAATATAGGAACTACGCAGGAGGACTTCCAACAGGCAGGAAAGCAGGAAGCAGATAGGCAGAGGTTCTAGAGTTTAGAGAGGACAGAGGAGAGTTCTGGGGCACATTTCTTCAGTACTATGACTGGGATTCCGTCACTGCCGCTCGCTTTGTGTGGGTCAAGTTGTGCAATTATCTTGGCGACCAGCAAGGGTGTTATGTGGACGTTATTTAGTTGAGCCTTAGTTCTGGGTGGGAAGTCTGGTGTAGGTATTCCTAATGAGTCCAGTGTCAAATTGGTTGAGAATCTACGGGCAAAGCATTCAGCCTTGTCGGCTGGGGAGGTGAGAACTTCAAATTCATTGATTAGTGGGGGTATTGAAGTCTTGTTCCTGCTGAGCACGCTTTTGCAGAGACGCCAGTAATCTTTGGAGCCAAACTTAGAGGATGCTATGCATTGCCTAATTCTGGTAGCAAACGCCCTCTTGGCTTCGTTCAGTACTTTTTTACACTTGTTCAGTGCTGAGGTGTTCCAGGGGACGTCGCAGAGGAAGTCCCTGAACGAGCCCCAGTCGACTCTTTGGTAGCAGTATGATATTCTGCTGGTCTGGTTTTCTTGGGTAGAGTTAGTGCTGATTGATATGTTTATGGAGACTACGGCGTGGTCAGAGTTTCCGTGAGGGCAGAGTTGCCTGGTAGTGCAGGAGTCTGGGATGGAGGTAAAGTAAAGGTCGAGTAAAGAGTCCCTACCGTTAGGGTTTTTAGAGAAACGCGTGGGGAAGTCCACCACTTGCGTTAGAGTTTGGGCTATTGAAAAGTGCATGGTGCAGATCCCAGCAAGGTCGGTGGCTGAGTTTTCAAGCCACTTGGTGTGGTGGGCGTTAAAATCGCCAAACACAAATATATGGGCAGATGGGTGAGAAGAAATGGCCCTGTCGATATTAGTAGAGATGCTATCAAGTACCTTACAGTCAGAGGAGGAGGGGGAGCGGTAGAGGAAGAAGAGATAGCTAACCGAGCTTAGAAGTGAGAGACAGAAGCACATGAAGGAATGATCAAGGGATTCAAGAGATGTGACCCTGGCTAGGGGGAGTTGTTCGCTGACATATACACCAAGCCCATGCATATGGATATTGGAGTCCTTCCTGAAGAGAGGAAAGTAGCCAGGAACGAATAGCTCTGAAGAGGGGATAGAAGGGTCAAGGTTAGTCTCACATATAGCTAAGATATCAGGTGAGTTAGTTAGAAGGAAAGATTCTACACTATTAAAGTTACTGCGAATACCTCGTATATTTGTTAACGTAACGCAGATAGGTTTGGGCGATTTACGACTAGCTGGTTTAGGCTTGCTATTTTGTTTGTTTAATTTCATGCTGGTTATAGTTGTGGATAGAGAGAGGTCTAAAGTAGGGTCAGATGGTCGTTCATTGCAGCAGGTGAAGGATGGTGAATGGTGCCGCCTGCAGCATAATGTGGCCTCGGGGTTGCCCATCAGAAATTCATGCAGGGACGCCCGTCCATGCGCGAAATGGCACTACAGGAACCCCAATATTATTCAACTGTTGATCAGAGCAGCCTCTCAAGACGCTACGCAAGAGTTCGGGCTCCTAATTACCAGTCGGAAGCAGCAGCCAGGAAACTGCCAACCCAGGTACCCTCAGAATGAAGAGACATTGCCACCATACTCACCAACTGCAAAAAGCTTCCAGCCGAACCGACATAAAGACCGAAAAAGAGAGAAATCAACCGGGAACCCCTTCCTAAACAAGAAACAAGGCGATCACCTCTACTCCTGTCCAAAAGAAGGGGGTGGAGTGTGAGACCGGGTGATAGAAGGTACTATCTACTCCAATTAAAAACAAAGAAAGAATAAATGTGTGCCTGAAGTTAACTAAGTTTTAACTTGGATTGTAGTTTTAGTGCATATTGGAGGTATAATTTTTTCCATCTCAGAGATATAGGTGGTTCATTAGCTTCTATCTAGAGACTTTGTATGGGTGAGGTTTGGAAGGCTTTAAAACTTAATGTCAGTCCTTGATTTTGTATAGTTTGTAGATTTTTAAGACCTGTGACACTGTAAATAATATATCCATAGTCTAATTTTGATCTGATTTGTGACCTATAGATACTGAACATTACTTTTTGGTCAGCACCCTAATTCACTTTGATATTACTTTTAGAAGCTTCAAAGCTTTTTGACACATTTGTTTAAGGTAACCAATGTGTGCCTTGAAGTTTTTATCTAGTATGATTCCTAGATATTTCATTTATTGGACTATGGAAGTGTCCATTTAATTTGAATTTTGGATCAAGGTGGTAGGCTTGTTTTTTGCAGAAATGTATACAAACAGTTTTTGTTATGGAGAGATGGAAACCATTTTTTTATTTTGTTTAAACATGTTTGTACATATCTTTCAAGGGAAGACATGTTTAGTGATGAGTATGATATTGAAAGAACATCTACATATAGGGATTTTTCAATTCCTGTATTAATGGTTTAAATAATACTTTTTATTTTAAGACTAGATAAGACTGACAAAATGCAACATCGAGGTACTCCTGCTTCCTGCTTGTGGGTGTCTGATGTTGCGGTTTCATTTCGTACTTTGAATGTTTTAGTTTGATAAGAAGTTCTGGATGAATATTTTTATGGGGAAGTTCTTGGGAAGTTCATAGGAGTTCTATTGGAGTTCAGTAGAACTACTAGGCAGTTGATATAGTCAGCAGTTTGCCGAATACTAAAGAGTCAGCTTTCAGTAGATTACCAAATTCCTAACATTTTGGTTGCATTAAGTCGATTAGCAACAGACATAGCACGATTATAACCTTCAGTGTGAAAACTACTTCACAACATAATTGGCGACGAAGATCTATGAATTCACTCGGAAGAAGGGAGAAAACTTGTTTTTTCTCAAGGCAAAAGTTGCCACAACAAAAATTTTTCGAGGTCACACGGAGTAGGAGAGGAAATCTTTTCTCTCATGCCAAAGAAATTTGGCAAATGAAGATTACCAACATGACAGTTGGCCGAAGAAAATTGCAAAGTTACAAATACTTTGACAAGATCATGAAGTCACAAAGCAAAAAAGTTTTTGCTCAGAAGACTTCAAAAAAGCATGGAGTAGTTAAAAAGAGACAATTTTTGGGCAACGAAATTCGTGCATGTAAAAAAAAAATAAATAAGTAAAAAATAAATATATATTGTTGTATTCTCAATATACTGTTGCTCAATAGGTCACAAATTACGAATTTATCTGACTCCCCCTCAACAACATAAGACATGGTATAAATTTCTTGCATAAAAATTGAGGAATTTAAGGGTTTATTCCAGGAATTTTTAAAATTCCAGATGGAACAGAAAGCAAAAATTCTAGAACAGCAAAGTAAATTCAAGAGGAAATTTTTGACAAGCAGTTAAAATTTCAACAACATACAGTACAGATGCAAATGGAATTTCAAAAGAAAATTCTGGATGTAACTAAGAAAAGGGAAGTGAAAAATATTCAAGATTCTTTTCCAGAGAATACAGTTTGGAACTCGATCGAGACTATCACATACAATACAGACGAAGAAGTAACTTTTGAGGATTATTACAAAAAATACGCAGGCGTGTATGCCGTAGACTGCTATTTGTGGTCAGAAAAAAAGAAGTGAGACTTCTTTTAAATAAGTTAGGAATGTCTGAACATACCTAAAAAGACCTGTGATTTAAAGTTTACCAAGACGGTAAATATATTAACAGAACTTTTCAGCAAGAAAACATCTCTGTTCCACAAGAGATGGAAATGTTTAAATTTAATGAAGGAGGACGAACAAGATTACATAACATATGCAGCAAATGTAAACAAGCATTGCGAAGAATTTAAGCTGGCCGATTTGAGCGCAGACAATTTCAAGTGCTTGGTATTCGTTCAGGGCCTCATATTAGAAAAAGATGCAGTGATGAGAAAAATGGTACTAACAAAATTAGAAAACATCCCAAATATTACAGTACAGGATTTGGCAGAGCATTGTACAAAACAGGTTAGTGTAAAAAAAAAAAAAAAAAAGGAAAAAGATTGAACAGACTGGCATTTCACACATAAGGAAAGTACGGTACAAAGAAGAAAGTCAGTACAACAAAAAAAAAATACTAAAATTGCAGATCATCAAACGAAAATACCAAGAAAAAATAATCAAAAACTCCCAAAACCATGTTTTGCTTGCAGTGGATTACACTGGTACAGAGAATGCAATTATAGAAACAAAAAAAATGTTTCAACTGCAGGAGAATTGGTTACAAAAGCTCGCACTGCAGAGCAAGAAATAAAGACATAAAAATAAAAAAAGTAAAGTCCAACCAAGTTGAAGATGGAATAATGAGAAAATTTGTTACAGTTGAGATAAACAACAAAAAGCTAAAAATGCAACTCGACACTGGGTCGGATCTGTCTATTATAAATCTAAATACCTGGAAGAAGTTGGGGAAACCAATGTTAATAAAAAATGAATAAAATTATGAGGTCAGTGACGGGTGAAAAGATACAGTTCATCAGAGAATTTGTCACAAACGTCACAATAAATAAAAAAACGCGAAAAGTCAGAATGTTTGTCATCAAAGATACCACAAATTTACTTGGATAATAGAATTCCAATTATGGGATCTATTAATTAATTCTTTTTGTCATAAGGTAGAAAGCTTAAACAACAAGGCAGAAAAACTCATAAGTAAACTTAAGGAAACATTTCCTACTGTTTTCTCGCCAGGTTTAGGAACATGTACCAAGATGGAGGCAAAATTCCAATTGAAAGAAAATGCTCAGGCGGTATTTAAAAAGAAAAGAAATGTGCCATTTGCCTCTATTGAATTGATAGATGTGGAATTAGATAGACTTGAGAAAACTGGTGTACTTGAAAAAATTCAGTATAGCGAATGGGCGACACCAACAGTATACGTAAAGAAGCCCTACAGAAATTCTTACAAGTATACAGGATTACTCCAAATAATGGAACACCAGCTTCACAATTGCCTGCTGAAGTGATGTTCGCACATAGGGTTAGATATGTATTTGACAAGTTATTGCCCAAAAAGTTAAAGCTAGACAGAGAAAGATTTACACACATAAAAAAATACAACTCGGGTGAAAAAATTTATTTTAAAGTCTACAGACAGAACAAGAAGTACATTAACCAAATCAGAAGACGCTTTTTGGACATGGTTGACAGCTGTCACATGGAAGAAACGCTGATGAAGGTAATTTATAACACATTCAAACTACCAACACCACCAACAATTTTACAGGAAGTACACTGATCCAAAAGAAAAAGGAATGAAATGGATCAATTACAAGTGGATCCAAAATGTAGGAGATATACTGAGTTTTTGATGAGAAAGTGTTTTGTTTTTTTTTCTTTCTCTTCATTCATATTGCTTGCAGAAAATAAAGTTTTACCCCTGCAGAGTAAAATTTAGGAGTGGGGGGTGTTATGTGACAGTTCTTTAGAGTTCTATTGGAGTTCAGTAGAACTACTAGGCAGTTGATATAGTTGGCAGTTTGCCGAATACTAAGGAGTCAGCTTTCAGTAGATTACCAAATTCCTAACATTTTAGTTGCATTAAGTCAATTAGCAACTGACATAGCACGATTATAACCTTCAGTGCAAAAACTACTCCACAACAGATATACTCATTCTTCCTTTTATTCCCATCTTGTGCGTGTCTTTTAGGATACCATACTTTCATATGGTGACATAGGCTTTTACAAAATCATAAAATACTGATAGCACATGATGACCTCGAACAAAACCATCACAAATAAAGAAATCAAGCTATATAAGTTGATCATTAGTTCCTTGGTTTTTTCTGGAATCCACTTTGGTAGCTAGATAAGAGCTTGTTTCTCTCCAGGTACCACATTAATTGAGGATTTACCATTCTCTCTATCATCTTTCAAATGTAACTTGTTAGTGCAATGGGTCAGTATTTTGTGAGGTTGGAATGGTCTTTGCTGGGTTTAGGAACTGGAACTCAAGCCACAATTTAGGAAATTTGTTTGAACACTATATATCATTGAAAATCTGGAGAAGTTTTAAGAGACTTTTCTAGCAGGTGTTTTTATAAATTGGTAATGAATTTAATCTGAACCAGTTACAGAGTTTTTTTTTTACTTTTGTTTATGGCGTAACACTGTAAGTGATCTTATGCACACATGTCAAACCAAGTATCAACCGATCCTGGAATAGATATTTGAGGAATATCTTTGTGTGTATATCTTTTTTTCTTTCACTTAGGAAGGGCTAAGAAAGAGAGGAAGAAAGAAATGAGCGCTGGGGTAGCCAGGAGATAAGAGAAAGGCATTCATGAAATGAAACCACTGACATGATAACAATTGAACAATGACCAGAGGTCAAGATGGCCTTGCAAAGAGGGAGAGAATTCTGTTACTTTCTTCCTTGTTTGTTCATTTTCTCCCTTTCTCTCTTGGAGAAGGAGATAAAAGAGCAACTGAAAATGGAATTATCGGTCAATTTCGAAAAAAAAGGCCACCCACTTAAGAATGGATTTGTAATTGGCACTGATGTACTGAACACAATGTATGTGTATAAACTCCTTGTTAATTTTATGAAGATTTCCTTTGTTTATAGTGGCTCCTAGCTCTATCTAGATCATCGATGCAGTGGATTTTCAGTGACTTTGAATCCAGACTGGCTTTGTGATTAATCAAGCACAATTTAAGCAGAGCTTGGCTTGGAATGAAATGATTGATTATTGATTGGCCGCTAGATTTTAGACATAGATATAAAGAACCATTGGTGTGGGGGGCTCACAAGAAAACTCAAGATGTCATCTGGTTTTGTATTTTTAAAAAGGTCTTTTAAGTTACTTCTTTGATAGTGTTTTTATCGAATTTGTCTGAAACAGTTACAGTTTAAGAGAATGGATTTAACTGTGAGGGGTACTTTGCACATTATGAATATTGGAGTGTCTTCTATTTTTAGGAGGTGGGAGTGGGTAATGTGAGTGTAGCCAATGCAAAGTTTGTAAAGTATCACTTCTTCCTTTCTGTAACCTGCTAGCCACTCACTGGTGGTGTCTTGTATGGATGGAGCTTGTATATTTGATCATCCCATGATTTTTACCATTCGTCATGTATGAATTTGTTAATAATTATGTCGGATTTCTCCATGTTTTGACTGCTTAATAAATTTGACTTTATATATGCCTATATGTTTTCAGGAGCCAACAAAAAGAAGTGTTACATTTTTGAATTACCCAATAATAAATCATTTTTTATTAGATAATTGGTTGATAATTAATAATTGATAATTGGTTTATTAGATAATTGGATGTGCGTTGTGGTGCAGTGGATATTGGCTCAGAACGAGAAATTGGGGAGCCGAGTTCGAATTCCAGTTGAATTCATTGCATTCACTTATGCGCAGGTACCCTTGGGAAAGGTATTAATCCATCTCTTCCTTCCAGTTATGGGTTAAATAACAGGACAGATTGGGTTCTATAGCCTTGGCTGGTAACCAGTCTACTGCAGAAAGTAATGGCAACCTACTGCGGAATAATCTTCTGCCCAGTCAGTCATGTCTCTTTCAAGACCTGATTGCCCAAGCGTGTTTCACGTATGGCACTTCACTGACTGACTTGGTTTTATAAATTTTGCTATATGTGGACATCGTCCAGAACAAATTGGATACACAATCATATATTGATCAATTAGAAGACAAAGATGTAAGTCCCAGTGACATGTATTTCTCAACCTCTCACCTTCTCCTCATGCAGTGAAAGAGAGTCATGATAAATAACTTCCAATCTACATTAACACACATTTTTCACTCTCTCATGCTGCATTCTATATTTCTCCTTTTTCCTCATGCAATGAATAAAGAACCAGACATTAAAAAACAGACGACAATTTTATCAATGCATCAAAATATTTTGGTTTGAGATAATTTTGTTAATTCAAGTTTTACAATCGGTTGATTTATATTTTTGAGGGGATTTTTAGCTGCTCCGTACAGGAAACGGCATTATTAAGCTTTGATTGCATCAGGAATCTGTATAATTTGATTAGAGTCTTTTTGTCAGCACCTCAATCTGTGTGGGCCATGGTTCTCAGAAGTTGGATTGTTTGGTTGCATTTAGTTCTCAGATGTTTAGGGTATAAAAGATAGTTTTGAATCAAGAATAATGTCTAGAATTTGTGTTGATGGGTTATGGGAAGCTCAGTATCATTTAGTATCAAGATAGGGTGGTTGTGCATTTGTCATAAATGCATGCATTTGATTTTCTTTGAAATTTTGAATCTATTTTACATGGTCCATCTTGATATTTTGCTGATACATTGGTGCATTTTTTCTTTCTATGATAGTCATATTTTTGGAGCTTTAACAAATGAGAAGTCATCAATATACAGCGATTCATTGATATCTGGGGGAAGACAGATTGTTATCTTATTGATTTTAATTGCAAAGAGGATCACAGATAGGATGCTACTTGAAGTACACCTATTGTTTACTCATATTTGGAAAGTTCAATGCTGTGAAAAGTGTTTTATGAAGATGGGGAGTCTGCTTCTTAGGCTGAAATCTTTGAGTATGTTATATGGCCATGATGTGTCATAGGTTTTTTCAAGATCAAAGTAGACTGCAAACAAATATTCCCTTGTCAGATTAGGGTATCTATGTAAACTAGTGGGTCTATGGTACTTCTTTTGGATCTGAAGCTTGTTTGTAGGTTTGAGAGGAGATTGATGTGGTTCCTCAGATTGAACAGTCTTAAATTGATTATTCTTTTGAGGGTTTTGAATGAACAATTGGTTAAAGCAATAGGTCTATAACTGGTAGAGTTTGTGGGATCTTTTTGTTTTTTGAGGATAAAGATAATTGCGGCTTGCTTCCATAGGGTAAGGATATGCCAGAGATCCAGATATTGTTGTATATATTTAGGAGATATTTCAGATTATTGTTGGGAGGTCTTTAAAGGTGTAGTGGATTTCATCCGAGCCAGTGGCTGAATTATTGGATTTGGATATTGAGTTTTGGAGTTCGGTTAGGGTGAAAGGTTGGTTATAGCTTTCAGTTTTGTCAGTGGTGAACTTTATGTTTTTTTCTTTTTTTTGGATCTAACTTGATTGAATTTAATGGGGTAGTTTTTTGTTGATGATGCTTGAGTAAAATCTTCTGCAAATAGGTTGGTTATATGTATTTTGCTGGTGTTATTTGTTTTCTTGAGAGAGATGATTTATTGGAGTGTTGATGTTTTTATTTGATATTTTTTTAATAAAATTCCAAATTATTTTGGGGTTGGTATTGTGATTTATTTTTGAGGTGAAGGTTCTCCAAGAGGATCTTTTGGCTTTTTTAATGGTATGTGTTAGGGCACATTTAGCCCTAATGAAAATTTTAAGAAGTTATTGACCAGAGAGGTGAAAAATAAGGGTTTTAGTCACATTTCCTGTTTGGAAGCTGAGCATTCTGGGTATGGGCAGTTTTGACCATGACACCAAGGTGAGTGGACCCTTTTCCAAGGCCCACATTTTATCATTACATATTTAGAGGCTTCAGTCAAAATCTTTCTTGTAATGAAATTAATCAAACTTTGTTAAGAGTTATCTCCTTGTTTCATCCTTCTATTTTTCTCCACAAAAGCACTTTTTCATCCCTTGGGAACATGACAAAATTGGCGACAAGGTACATCTGAACAACACAGAGACACACACACACACACACAAGGATGGATTTAGCAACTTTTATAACAACAATTACATTTAATAGAATTATTTTCTGAGAGATTTTTGGCATCCAGATCAATGTTTTCAGAAACAAAAATATCCAGATCAATAGAGGCAGTAGCACATTCAATTACAGAGATTCACTATAACTTGGCTGATAAACAGACTTTATGCACATGATTTAAAGAACAGGTGGACAACTCTAAAGTCAGGCTCCTTTTATGGAAACTTGAACACTCAAAACATGATCATTATGCAATCTATGTTTTACTGAAACATATGCGTGACAACAATTTCGATGAAACAGTTGAGGCACTACGCCAAATATTTGGAGAGCAAACTTCTCTTTTCAATAGGTAATCTAATTGCCTTAATATTACAAAGTGTAACTCAGTGGATTTTGCTATATATGCTGGTATCATGAACAAAGAATGTGAGAGTTTTAAAATCATCTCAATCACCAATGCACAGTTTAAATGTTTAATCTTTGTATGTGGTTTGGGGTTGGTATGTGATGCAGACATTTACATAAGGTTTCTATCCAACACCGAACAAAACCCTGATATTACTCTGCAGCAAGTGGCAGTAGAGTGTCAATGAGTGGTGAATCTTAAACATGGTTTGATTATGATACAACAGTTGGTACCCCCAACAATGGTTGCAGTAAGTACTGTTCAAAGACAATGCAGTACTACACCACAGACAAGAAACCTCCATCTGCTTGCTGGAATTGTAGCAGATGGCATTTTGTTCAATATTGTTCATTCAAGCTACATTGTTGTCAGAAACCTAACTGAATGGAACACAGAGAGAGATTCTACATCTTGCCATGGTGCAAACCAACACACTGCAGCCACATAAATAGTCAGCATAAGAAAACACGAACCAACAGTCTGGTTGCAAATTTTCTCCCAAACTCTAATTCAAACTGCAAATATGTAGCGGTAAAACTGAATGGCTGTCCTGTTTGTCTACAAATTGACACAGCCTTCGATATAACACTTATATCGCAAATACTCTGGAAAACCGTAAACTAGCCTTCACTAACACCAACCAGTCAGTGCAAAGTGAGTCTGGAGATTGCATCCATATCATGGGCGAATTACCATCAACCATCATGCTCAAGAACAAAAGAGTGTCTGGAATTATTTACATTTTGGACTCAGATCACAACCTACTGGAACTTGATTTTATTGAATCATGGGCCTTCTGGATACTCCACTCAGTTGTGTGTGCAATGTGGTATCCAGATCTTCATCACAGGGCAATGTTACTGACCTGACCAAACAGATAATCAGTAAATTTTCCACCAATGACCTGGGATGCTGCACTCAGGCAAAAGCTACATTCTCACTTAAACCATCAACTAAACCTGTCTTCCAACCCAAACGATGAGTACCATATGCTGCCTTGCCACTGATAGACAAGAAATTAAAACATCTGGAAGAAGTGGTAGTTATCATACCTGTAGCATATTTATAGTGGGCAGCACCCATTGTAGTGGTTAAAAAAGCTGATGGTTCAATTCAACTGTGTGCTGATTTTCCAACTGGGTTCAACACAGCACTTGAGAACCACCAATACCCATTACCAGTCTGAGATGATCTCTTCATACTCAATGGCAGAACCTTCTTTGCAAAACTAAATCTGACACGGGCCCATTTGCAGGTGGAAGTTTCTAAAGCTGCCAGAGAACTGCATACCATTAACATGCATCATAGATTATTCCAATTTACAAGGCTCCTTTTTGGAGTAAAAACAGCTCAAGAACTGCATATATAGATGCTAATATAGTTGTTTGTCAATCAAATAATGAACAGGTCAGTGATGTTCTAAAAAGTTCCAGTTTTACTTACCATTAATAAAATACCTGGGCTTTATATTTGGCAAAGATCATCCAGATCCTGCAAATGTTACAGCTATTCAACAAATGCCACCCCCAACAGATGTCAGAAGTTTATGTTCATTTTTTGGATTGGTGATTCACTGTGGTAGTTTCCTACCTTCACTTCACCAAATTAAGTCACCCCTTGTCAAGCTGCTGGTGACAACAAATGGTCCTGGATCATAGATTGCCAATCTGTGGACAAAATCAAATCTTTGTTAAATTCTGACCTACTGCTCATACATTTTAACCCAACACAAAAGATTATGGCAGCTCATGTCTCAAGTCCTGGTGTAGGAGTAGTGATCTCATAACAGACAGAACTGAGAAAACCATCAGGTATGCAGCTACTGAATGTAACTATAGCCAAGTGGAAAAGAAAACTCTTTCACTAATTTTTGCAGTAAAGTAATTCCATAAGATGCATTTTGGTTGTCCTTTCATGTTTCTGATGGATCACAACAGACAGACACTCATTCAACAATTGCAATCCACAGATGACTATTTAGCCTACCTGAGACACTGATCTTAGACAATGGGTTACAAATTATGGGTCTGGTCAGCAGAAATGGACACCAGGCACCATTCATAAAAGTAAAGGGCAATACATCTATGATGTACAAGTTGGAAATCAAATTTGGCATGGCACAAAAAACAAATAGACCAGATACACCAAAAATGACAGTTAGCAACAGTACAACTATTCTCTTTGATTTACTGATGGACACTTTTTAATTGCAATCTCCTTCACCCACCATTCAGGAAAATCCAAAGGAGGATTAGAGACCTCACAGACAAAATCACAGTCACACTAGAGTGAGACACCTTCAAGTTGATTTTAAGTGTGTGCGATATGAATAAACACTTAAAACGGGGAGATGTTAGGACACAGTTCCCCCCTTAATAAAAATATTAAGATAAGTTATCCCCTTTAAACCAGCGGGGTGATAAATGAGAGCTTTTAGTCACATCTCCTGTTTGGAAGCAGAGCAATATGGGTGTGAGCAGTTTTGGCCATGACATTAAAGTGAATGGACAGTTTTCTAAGGCCTACATTTTATCATTACACATTCAGTGGCTTCAGTCACTGTCTGTTTTGTAATTAAATTAATCAACCTTTGTTAAGAGTTATCCTTTCCTTTCAGCTTTTTATTTTTCTCCACAAAACCACATTTTCATCCCATGGGAACATAACAGTATGTCATTTTAGCTCTTGGTTTATATTTGATTAGATTTTCTGATAAAGGGTTTATTTTGAATTTCCTCAGAGTTGCTTGACATTTTCTTATCATGCCTTTGTGAACCAAAAGAATTTTAGAGAATATGGGAATAGTTTTATTAGCTACGGTAATGAGAGTGCTGGTAAAATGTAATATTATTTCTTCTCAATTTGTATTTGTTTCTGGGATTAGTGCAGTAAGACAGTTCTTTATAGGATAGTTAATTTGCTTTTTTTTTAATGTGGGGTTTTTGGAATTGTTTGTGGTCTTGAGTTTTCTGTAAATGGGTTTTCCATTATTATTGAATAATGGTCACTGCCACAGGGATCTTTGTATACCTACCATTTATATTCCTGGAAGATTAATTGGTCAGTGAAGGTTAGATTTATGGCAGACAATGTACCTGATATGTTATGGAAAGGGATATATATCATTCAATGTAGTTAAATGGTTTAAGCAAAAGTAAACGATTAGAACAATCTAGTAAGTAGACGTAATGAATGGTACTTATTCTATGCAGTATCCTGAAATGTAGGTGTAGTCAGTAATCGTAGATCTCTAGTTGAAGACCTGTAAACCTCTAGTTGTAGACCAATAGATCTCTGGATGTCCTCACTTTAGTCTTTATTTATGGCTGACACCAGCCAATCACATTCCAGTGAGGGGAAACCAAGGTGTATACACATTCATTACCTATTCATTACATCACCTCCTGCTGAGCTAAATTTTCCCATGAAATTTAACTTCAATATTTTCTTTTTTTAGGGTCTGGACATAATTTATTGACTTTTTTTCTAAGTCTTTTTCGCCTCAATCCTCCTTGCTGTGGTGGTGTTTGACACCCTGGTACCTGCGGCCTTGAGGTCGGGAATACATCCATTGGCAAATGTTGAATTTTTGGAATGGGAATTTCAAATGTATCAAACAGGACTTCCATTGGAATTTCTTTGGTGCTTTCTCTAACGTCTGTAGTGTGTCTGGGTCTCAATTGATTCTAATGTTTTTTGCACCAAAATTTTCCCCCTTTTATGTCATATATGATCTGTCCAATTATTTGGGATTCCTTCTTCCCAAAAGATTTTTCCAGCCCTAAAGTTCTTCAAAAAATTTTTTTCAGCTGGCTTATATGCTTTAGTTATCTGGTTTTTTTTTTTTTGCAATTTTTTTTTTTTTGCCGGACTAGGCAACATCCTGTTGAATACAGAGTATTTTCCTTGCAAATATTAACTCTGCTGGCAAAAATCCTGACGTCATATTTGGGTTTTACATGATTCTATATACTGCCAAAAATCTTTGAATACTTTTTTCATTTGTGTCCACATGTTGACTTTTCTTTAATGCTCGTTTAAAGGTGTCCACGAATTTTTCCACCTGTTCATTCGATCTTGTGTGATGTAATGGCATTGTCACATGATCAATGGACAATGATGAACAGAATTCCTTGAATTCTCTTCCTGTAAAGTGCATTCCGTTGTTGCTGACTAAATTTTAGGGATACCAAAGTGAATAAAAATTTCATTAAGTGCGTTTACTGTATTTGTTGCAGTCTGGCCACTTAGGGAAACTGTCCACAACAATTAGATAATAAGATCCATTTATGGACCCTGCATAGTTGATATGCAATCTAGTCCATGAGACATTTGTCTTTGGTTATGGTTGAATCTTTACCAGTGGATCCCTTGCTGCCAGTTGACATCCTCTGCACTGTTTTGCCAAGTTTTCTATGTCTTGGTCCATCCTCGGCCAATAGGTATAGCTTCTCATCAAAGATTTCATTCTCAAAATCCCTGGATAGCCAGTGTGAAATTCTTTTAGAATTTCTTTTGCAGAGTAGCCAGCATTACAACTCTATCTGCGTATAGTAATACCTGGTTGCAGATTGAAAACGGTGACACACTACTTCCTTTTTTAGATTTCTTGATTAGCCAGACTTGCTTTTTCATTTTTTTAATGAAATCATCATTCTCTGCTGCTTTTTTCACATCTTGTAAAGTAACTAGTAGTTCTCTAATAGTGTTGCAAACCATACTCAACAATTCACTTTTGTCATTTAGTGATGCTATTACTGTTTCTTCCCATGGTTCCATATATTCAGGTATCAATCTTGATAACCCATCAGCATGACCTAGCTTCTTTGAAGGTACATATTTTATTTTGAAATTATAATTCAATAGAATTACACTCCAACACTGTAGTCAATTTGCTGTTAGTTGGTATACCCTTTTTTTTCCAAATATTGATAACAGCAGTTTGTTATCTGTCTGCAGAACTCTCTTTCTATTTGACTGTAATTTTGTTCAGCAGGCAGTAATATTTTCGAAGCATGTGCTATTGGCTTCTTAGATCTGTCCTCGAATTCATGAAGTAATACAGTACTTAGTCCCTCATTACTGGCATCTGCTGCTACCATAATTTTCCTCTTTGGGTCTAAATGCACTAACGATAGGTCTGATAATAGACAGCTTTTTATTTTTTTAAAAGCCTGCTCATTCTCTTTCGACCATATCCACTTTGCGCCCTTTTTCAACAACTCATTTAAAGGAGCTTTCATATCATACACTTTCGGAATATAATTGCTATAGTAGCTTACTAATCCCAAAAATACCTGGAGTTTAGCCACATTATCAAGTGCTGGCATATTTTTTTGTAGCCTCAGCCCTTTCTGGATCCAGTTTTCTTCCTTTACTGCCTATGATCTGCCCTAAATATTTAATGTTCTTTAAGAAAAACTCACATTCTTCAGCACTCAGCTTGAACCCATATTCCTCAATTCTGAAATACTGCTCTAATATATGTTTTGTATTGGGCCTTGTTTTCACTTTTAATCAAAATGTCATCTAGATATGCAATTACATACTCCATACCAGCCAACATTTTATCCATAATTTGCTGGAATAGGCTTGGTGCTATATTCAATCCAAACAGCAGACGATTTCATTTAAACATTTCTTTTTGCATTTTTATTGCTAGTTACTTTGAACATTCTTCACTGACTTTAACCTGAAGGTAAGCCTCCGCCAAATCCAACTTTGAAAGCACTCTACCTCCGTTCAAGTATCCTCAGGAGATGGTAGAGGGTACGCAAGGCCTTTCAAACAGTCATTTAAACCAATCGAAAAATCAGCACACACTCTGATTTTTTGGTTTTTCTTTTTTATATATATGGTTGGAGATGCTCAACATGAGTAATCAACTTTTGAAATTACGCCACTTTTCTCCAACCTTTCTAATTCATCATTTATTGTGTCTAGTGTTAAAAATGGTACTTTTCGCTTTGGTCTAAAAATTGGTCTGACATTTTCTTTCACTTCAAAGTTGACTTCTGTTTTTGTGCACAAACCTAATCCTTCTGAAAAGACGTGCGGGAATTCTTTTTTCAAATCCGTAATAAATCTTTCTGTTTTTGTCGTCTTATTGTTCCTAATGAAGTTAACTTTGTTACAGAAAGCATTTACCAGTAATTCCCACAAGTTAAACAGTATGGTCCAATCTAAACCAAAGAGGTTTTCTGAACCAGGGAGCACATATACTTTTAATTTGTGAATTTTTCCCATGAACAAAATATTACATTTTAATTCACATTTAAACTTCAGTTATTTTCCTGACACTCCCCTAGCAATTTTGTCTGTGTTAGTCAACTGTGGGTAACCAATTTTTTTCCATTGCTTGTTTATTACAGAGATGTCACTTCCAGAATCAAGCAATAATTTTACGATCTGACCATTTATTTTTACATTGAGGTATTTTCTTCTTTTACCCTCCTCAATTTCGTTTTTCGAGCAAACTACATTCATCTTTGCTCATGACTGCTTTTCCTTTTCTCTGCTTTGCCCAACAATGAGAACTTCTATGGTCTACATGCCCACAATTAAAGCATTTTTTATCCCTAAAGAAACAATCTTTCCTTATATGCTGTCCTCCACACAAACTGCATATCATTTTCCCTTCTTTATTTTGTCTCTACTTCTGTTGTCTTACAGTTTGTACTTGCGAAATGCTCTTCTCCTCAATCCAAGTGTTGTCTTTCTTTATATTTATAAGTCGTTGACATTCTTCCCTTACTTTCTGTAGTGTAATCTTTGGATCCTTTTCCATGATAGTGAGGATTCTAGATCTAATTTCTTTGTTCTTTGGTATTGTTAGGCCCTGAACAAAAATTAGACACTTGATCATGGAGCTTGACAATTCCTTCAATTTAAATGACTAAGACTGTGCAGTAACCATACCTGCATATGTGATAAAATCATCATCCTCTTCTTTTAAGATGCTTAGACACTTGTATCATGTGTGAAATATACTGTCTCTTTTATCGAAAATTTTTGACAAAATTTCTATTGTTTCAGTGAATACAATTTCTTCTGGCT
Source organism: Ascarosepion bandense (assembly GCA_037127315.1). Classification (NCBI taxonomy): domain Eukaryota; kingdom Metazoa; phylum Mollusca; class Cephalopoda; order Sepiida; family Sepiidae; genus Ascarosepion; species Ascarosepion bandense. The sequence goes on from JBBBDQ010000335.1 coordinate 143,333, forward strand.
TCTTTGGGAGGATTAAATTCATGTATTTCATATTTTCTTCAGTTCCCAACTTCTGCAACAATAGTGTGATTTTTTTCCTTGTCTGACCATTGTCTGCATTGTCTCATAAATATTGTTTCAAATCTACGAAAATAAAGCCAGAAACGTTGAACCATTGTCGGGGTCGTTCTTAAATTCAGAGAGGGAATTTGCAATTCCTTCCGCGGAACAAATCTAGAACCCAGTCCTTTTGTTCTCGATAATACGTTTTCAAAAAGTAACGAATTATTTTTTGCTGTTGTTTGAATAACTTTTCAAATGTTTCCTGTTGTTGCATAATTGTTGTTATTGTTGGAATTGTTGCTGTAAAGTGCCTTGTAGCACCTTAATTCAACAATTTGTTCCATTTTGCCAACATATTCAATTTATGTATACAAAAAATCTTCCAGGTCCAACAAATGGGGGAGGGGTCACTTTCTTACTACTGTAAGCATTGCCAAGTTTTTCCTTTTCTAATGTTCCTCGTTAGTATGTGTTCAAACAAATTGAGGAAAAACTTACTTTCTGTAAGTTTCAACGAGTATTTCTAATGTTCTTTGTTAGTATTTTTTTTTTCTTGTAAAATCATTTCGATTTCTTCATCACCAACTGATATGTCCCAGAAAGGGATATATATATATATATATATATATATATATCATTCGAGGTAGTTAAGTGGTTTAGGCAAATGTAACCAGGTAGAACAATCTAGTAAGTAGACATAATGGATGGTACTCATCGTATGCAGTATCCTGGGACATAGGTATAGTCAATAATCTTAGATCTCTAGTCAAGACCTGTAGACCTCTAGTGGTAGATCAATAGACTTCTGGATTTCTGGATGTGCTCGCCTTAGTTTATATTTATGGCTGACACCAGCCAATCACATTCTAGTGAGGAGGAACCAAGGTGTATACATATTCATTACCTATTCATTACATCAGTACCTGAAGATGGGTCAAGGTGAATTAGACAGTTCTGATTGCAGAGGCATAGGTTGTTGTTATTGATGATATTTTCAAGAGTCTTGCCTCTTTTGTTTGTTCTTTTACTTCCTTATATTATGACTATAAAGTTTTCCATTAAGATCAACGGTTTAGGGAGTTGTTTTATTAAATTGTTTAGCCATTTTTCATTTATGGGGTCATGAGGTGGGATGTATTGATCAAATGGAGACAGTTTTGTGTAAAATTGCTTGTAAGTGAGAGTCGATGTTGATTTTTCTTTGGGGTATATGTTTCCTATATGTGATCGATACTCCACCCAAAGATCTCAGTCCAGTATCATGTATATAATCATATCGCTGAAAGTTTTTCACAAATATTTTGTCACATTTTTTTTAAAGCTTTCTTGGTGGCATGGTGGTAGGTTTCCTTCGGCTATTAATGGAAGTAGCTCTTAGCAATTTACTTTGTAACCACGGCAGTTCCATTTGATGATTTTATGAGTCATCCTTTTTTAGTCTTTGTTGTGCGATTGAAATTTATTATTTTGGTGTAATTTTGGTTTTAGTGCTTTTGTTTGGATTCATTTATTCTACTCATATTCATGGTTTATACACATTTGGATCCGGTTTTATTGGGGCATTTTTGATATTTAGGGTTCTTCTGTTTTGAGGAGTTTTTCTTTCATCTCTGTTTTTATTAATTAAAACCTGTTTTTTGTTTCTATTAGTGAGGTTATTGTTCTATGTTTGCTATATTCCCAGGAGATATTTTTTGTGGTTAATGATAGACTTTCGGTGTTATGTATATTGGAGTGGGAGGTACATTAGTTTTGGAATTGGCAGTATGGATGCTTGGGGTATGTTTTTGTTTGATTTGTGTATTTTTTTATCTTTAATTTCATTAGTCTGGGGTTGGAAGTTCTTTGGATCTGGTTCAATAGTTGAAAATTAATTTTGTTTCAATAGTAGGTCTGAATAGATTTTTTTTGTTACATCTACTAGTAAGGAATCATTTGCTTTTTTTTTTTTTTTTTTTTTAATCAATTTTGGTTTTATTACAGAACTGATAATTTTCTCTGTGGTGAAAGGGGACAACTTAGTAATTAGGGTTTCTTCTGTTGATTCTAGTATGATAACTGAAGGAAAGAGTGTCTCATCTGAATTATTTTCAGAATCAGTTTCAACATGTAGGCACTTTAGGGTCTGGGATTTTTTTACTTGAGTTTCTTTTTTTTTGAGAATCCATAGGGATTTTTTAATGAGTTAATGTATTGTGCTCCTCACCCACCAGGGAGTCCTATAGTAGAAAATGTCAAGGACGAAACCCATTCACCTTGGCAAATCAGGGCTACACAGTATATTCACACTGAGTAAAAGAACCAATAATTTGGAATCACTAGTTTGGTAAGATTGGGCCTTTCCGACTGCTGCAAATCATGTGGCCACTTAGGTAGCCTGGTCGCAGACTGCTTAGTCATGAGGATCCTGTTCTAAAAGCATCAGAGGTCGTCACCCACAGTCAACAGATAGCAGGGGCCTTATCTCTCCCTGCAGAGGTACAATCAGTGTATTCTACTGCCCCAGCCAACAGTTTCGATTTGGAAAGAGTTGGACAAGTTTAATGATGATTATGAAGGTACAGCAACTCGGAAAACTAACTGAATGTTCTCATAAGAAAAAAAACTCCCAAATTTGTTGGTGAGAGCCTCACACTCAATACTGAGTCCTTCACCAAGAGCTTTGAGGAAGTAGTGCTACCCTGGGTCAAGAGGGTGGCTGCTGGAAGAGCCTATGTCTGTCAAATGGGACTGCACCATGACACACAAGCAGGAACTCCGTCATGACTGTCAGACAGTCTCTGCAACAACATCACCGTTTACATCTGGCCACCTCTCTCTTTTTGTATATATGTTACAAACAGAAACAGGGCTTGTTCCAATGAGAGAAATTGGTATAGAAGAAAAGTGTGAGAAGCCGTGAATGTTTTCTTTAAAGTGTAGATCTATTGTTATTATTCTTGCTTTTTATATGATAATATATCATATATATATGTCTCCATAATGATATTTATGTCACTACATGTGTTTCAAGTCTAAAGTTGACTCTTCAGGCGAATAAACTTGTGACTTCAAATATATCGAGATCTGCTTGTTTTCTGATGTCCAAGGTATCATTTATAAATAGATAAGTGGTGAGCAGGTGAGAAAGGTCAAATGCTTGCGGTGTTGTTTTTTTTTTCACATTAGTATATTAAATTTCTCCTGTCACCTTTTGTTGGCTATAAAAGACTTTTTACTGACTTGCGTAATTTGATTTTGTCTTTATACTTCAAAATTGTTTTCATTGATTTTGATTCAATTCTGCTCTACAAGTCATCTAGTTCTTTTTATTGTTTTTGGAATACTATTCGAATTTAGTGTGTGTGTGTGTTTTATTTTTAAGTTTGAATTTAGTGTGTCTGTATGTGTGCCTTAGGATTTTCATGTTGTTTTGTTGTAGGAAGGCTTGTATTTTTTATAAATATTTCTTCCAGTATCATGAGCATGTCATAATCTGCATTTTGGTAGATAAGCATTTACTTCCACTGCATTCATGTAAATTGTGGAAGATGCACAATTTCCTGTTATTGGTTAATTTAATGTTACTTCTGTGCACAGATACTCTTTTATTCAGGCCTTGTGTCACCACAACATATATTTTGTGCATTCATCACATTTTAAAGGCATAAATTACGTTTTTTAGAATTGCAGCACAGATTTGTTTTTATTTCAAATGTGTAAGGATCTTATGGAACAACCAGCCAGTAATCAACTAGAATAGAAGTTGTGTCTAACTGACCAAAAAACCACCAGGGCTAATTGGTAGGTGGTTTAAATAATAACCTGGGAGATTCTATTCTATTACAGGCAAGTCAATTCTGTAAGCATTGATTGGCTGATAATTTCAGTGTGTATATTGAGCTCCATAAATATTCAACACAATATTCACACTCTTGAATGTTCACCTTCCTACAAGGAGACAAAAGAAGACAGCCATGTTGAAAGGTAACTTATTTGACATCTCCCTCCTCTCCCCACTGCAAGAGCAAAGTGGCCGCTGGGAGGGGAATCAGTTCTTTATTGCCTGGTCGATTATATGGGAGTAGCCGGGATAGAGCCCTTGGGATCTTAGTTCGTGATAACTGTGACTGAGTAGGGCCTTGGGATGCCAGGTCACTTTGCAAAGTAATGCTGCCATTTCCAGATTTCTCATCAGATTGATGTGGCCTACATATATCTGTGACTGTCGCTCCAGAGGACACAGGACAAGGACTTGGGATAGAGGTCCTGACTGCAGATGCCTCAAGTTTCCTCAGAAATCTACAGTTCTGCAGGGTTATCCTACCTGATCCTGCAACTCTAAGCCTATATTGGTGGTTGGGCAGTTTCTACTATTCACCCATTTATGTCCCATCGATGGCTATTTGGATTTTGAATTGAAACTGTGTCTCCCTCACGAAGTGGGGATAAGTTATGTGCAGTACAATTGTACCTGTCAACAAGGTCTGCATTGCGTTTAGATAATGCCTTTTCACGCCTTCGGGCTGCAGCTATCCACTCAGAGTGTGGCTGATATAAATGTGGGTGTGATGGTATAAAATTCCGAAGACATCTATAAAGCAGGAGTTGTGCTAGTGACAAGCCAATGCCTTGGATAGGGGTGTTTCTGTACTGCAAGATCACTCGGGCTACCATATCATTGTCCAAGGAACCTTGATGTCCTGTGCAGTCCTTTATGAGTCTTTTTGCAGTCTTGACTGCTAACTCTGCTTGCCCATTAGACAGAAGAAATCCTTTGTTTAACATCTCAGGTTTCTAGGAACTGTTTGAATGAGTAAGCTGAAAATGGTGGCCCACCGTCAGTACTGAGTTCCTCAGGTGCACCATAAGTTTGGAATACTTTCTTGCAGATGGATATCAACCTAGAGGCAGCTGCTTGTCCTGGCTTGATGCTGTACAAAATGAGCCATCCAGTGAGTCTGTCTGCACAAGCAAGATATGTGAAGGATCCAACACAAAACAAGTCCATCACTATTTGTTGGAAAGGCCATTCTGGTGAAGGTGTCATGTGGATTGGTTCACGCGGTAGACTTGGGGCATTTCTTGAACAGATAATGCAACTATTCCTATAATGTCGAATTAAGGCATTCATTCCAGGCCAGTAGACTGACTCATTAGCACGTGCTTTCATGCCCACTACTCCTTGATGAGCCGAATGGAAACACCTTAGTATGTTTCTGTGTTGGGAGGTTGGTATAACTACTTTCCTGTCCAGGAGAATTAAGCCATTATCATTGCTGAGGCGGTTACGAACTTCCCAATATTCTCAGACTGTAGGCAGTGTTGCTTGACGACTGTTTGGAAAACCTTTGTCTATGGTCCTGCATTACAAGGTGTATTGTGTGTCCTTCTGATCCACATGGCGAATGTGGTCAGGGGAAGTTATGGCAGGGTTATTATCTAATTGAGATATGGATGTGAGGGCTGTAGATGTCATTGCTGCACAAGTCTCATCTGATTCATTGACGTCCGTAGGGGTAGGTTATTTGGGAATGTATCAAGCAGGCTCTGTATCATAGTGACAGGATTGCGGAAAATAGCATCAGAGGCCCCATGCCATTTTCCGAGGCAGTGTTGTATGGTGAAATGATATCTCAAGCTTTTCTCCTTGAGCCGGAATAAGTGTGAGTTGTCGATTTTGTTGAGATCTCTATCACCAAAGAGTCCTTTGAGTGGCTAGTGGTCGGTCACCACTATAACGTTTGGGCAACCCAGTATAAACGTCCGGCACTGATAGCTGCTGCTTCGCCTTCTATAGGTGCATATCTTTGTTCGGCATCCGTACAAAATCTGCTTCCAGCAAACACAAGATGCCAGCCTTCAGGACAACAGACTGGGGCACTATCGAGTGTACATGTGCAGTGCTTTTGAAGAAGTAAAAATCCCATACCATCTTTACTCCAGTCAGGAGCTAAGCAGGTAACTCTGTTGATGTCAAATGTTGAGACACCTTGCCTTACTAGCTTAACTATAACTTGCTTTGATTCTTGAAAATTTCTTTCTAGGGTCTGGTCCCAGGTGAATTTTGAATTCTTTTTGACAAGCTCTCGAAAGGGTAGCATAATGGGACTTAAGGAATATGCCCAGGCAAGTTGGTTTACCAGACCAAACCAAGATCTTGCATCCATGATAGTTTTAGGAACAGGGAAATTTAGGATGGCATTAAGCATAGATTCAGAAGGGGATACTCCTGACAATGTTATCTGCAGTCCCCCAAACTGAACTGTGTCTTTACAAAATTGAAATTTGTCTTTGTTGAGTACAATCCCATTTTGTGCGCATCTCATTAGAAAATCAAAGGTATGATAGAATGCCTCTTTGATGTTTGTGTCATAGAGCATATCATCAACCAATTTGACTTTTCTAGCAATGTTTTTTATAACCTCATCGTATCTGTGCATGTATGCATCACCAGATGCCAAGTAGCCTTGAGGCATCCTAATGTACATAAACCTTCCTCATTCTGTTATAAAAGTTGTAAGTGGTTGAGATTCCTCATCTAATAGAATAGAGTGGTATCCATTGACAGCACCCAGCACTGTTTTCTTGGTATTGGGTGGCATCTGCAATGCTAGCTGGAAAGGTAAAGCAGTGTCGTGCGTTTCCCGCTTGTATTGTGAATTGAGATGTTGATAGTCAATGGTTTGCCTCAGTCGACCATCCTTTTTTGTTGTAATCACCATCGTGCTGCACCAATCTGTAGGAGTACCAACAGGCACTTGTTTTAATATGCCTCTTTCTATGTCTTGCATTAGAGCTTGCCTTACCGGTTCTTTAAGGTGGTAAGGAACAGGTATAGGTCTGTGCTTAGCTTTAGGGACTGCCCCCTCCTTTAAATGGATATGTGCTTGTTTACCAGATATGGCTGGGAACTGTCCATCAGTCTTGAACGCTGAATTAGCAAATTCAGCTAGTAACAACTTTTTCAGGTTTACCACATTTTCTTCATTTGTTGGGAAGGGAGGTTCATTCAGGCAAATTGAAAGTTTAAAGATGTGTTTTTGAACTTTAAAGTATTTTCCTTCTATTATTATGTTGCATACCCTACATCTTTTTTTGTTGCATTTTGTGACCCCTTGCGTTGTGTGTTGCTCAAATTTTGATGAGCTTCATATGTTTTTTAAATTTTTGTGTTGGCATTTGCTTTTAATTATTTTAGTTGTCTTTAAGATTTCTTTTATTTTATCATTTTTGTGGAGTAATTTTGTGTCTTGATTTTTGTAAATAATTCTGGGTTGCTTTAGTGGGTGTGTAGAAACGTATGCGAGAATGTGTTCTTTTTCATGATTTTTTTTGTTTTTTTTTGATTCTGTAGAGTTTTTAATGTTATTTCTTCCGCTAGTTGGAAACCCTTGATTAATAGTGTTTTTATGAGTAAGTCTAGAAATGGCAATTCTTTATAACTATATTCAAGTGTGAACTTAATTTTGGAATGCAGGTTTTGGAGTAGATTGTGTAGTTTATTTATGTCTCCCCCATGTCAATCTCCAAAAGATAAACCTGTTTATTTATAATTGAAACAAAATGAATTCTTGACAATGGCTAAAAGTATAACCGAAAGCACCCGAAAAGATTTGGAGAATTTTACATAATTTGAATTCTGAAAAAAAAAAAAAAAAAAAAAAAAAAAAAGAAAATTATATGAACAGATGAAAAATTATATAAAAAAACTTAATGATAGTACCTTGTCTGTCATTTTTAATGAAACCTGTATAAAAGAGAAATTGTTGCCCAAATACACAATATTATATATATATATGCCTCAGATTATTTAGGTAGGCATTGACAAAATTACAGAAATAATAAATGATATATACGACAGTGGTAATATAATGGAAGAGCTACATAGATCTATTTTCATAGTGCTGCCTGTACAAACGAATTCAAATTTCATCAAACAATCAGTCTAACAAGCCATATAATCAAATTTATCATTTGAATTCTGATGAAGAGAGTGCATTGCATAGTTAGAACTGAAAAAGAACAAGAACTGGACAGTTTCATTAAAAACACTGCAAAAAGAAATGTGATCTTTATGATCACAATGATATCAGAAAGAACAATACAAATCAGAAGGATGTATATCTACATTTTATACAAAAATATTTCATATTTAAATCCGAAACAAAAAAAAAAAAATTAGGCAAGCTTAATTTATCTGGGAAAAATATTAGAATAATTCAGAAGTTATACTCAAAGTAAACTGCCTGTATATGAACAGAAAATGAATTCAGTAAATATAAAAAAAATAGAAAGTGGTATAAGACAAGGATGTGTCATCTCACCAGACTTATTCAGCTATAACAGTGTGGTGATCTTGGGAGAATTAAAAGTACTGCTGGGATTCATTACTGACTGTTACAATCTCAACAATGTGGCATGTATTTTCTTGAATCAGGTTCTTTTCAAAATATTTAAACAACATACTTCTGAAATAATGATGACACTTTTTTTAATATATCTCTGTGATACTGATTTACCTAATCTTGGAGATAAACTAAACAAAATCAAACATATGATAGAATTTACTTATGCTACAGAGACAAATACATTTCCAAGACATCATGCTACACTTAACAATAGCCTAAAACTTAGATTTCATCATAAATCAAATAATAAAAATGAACTTAAAAATTTCTATTCTTAATATAACAAAATAAAATTCAAAATAATCATCAGATTCTATTTAAGAGCACTTAAATCTCTACATGAAGAAAAATACATTGAAAATAATTTGAATATACTAATTATTTCATACTCAATGCAAACCAAAAGCTCATAAAATATTTCAAAATAGAAAATAGGTTCTCCCTGACAAAACCCATTGGATTAACTGCAAAGAATTTAGTTTAATGATTATATGAACACAAAAGAGATTTTTTACAAAACACATTAAATGTATTAGTTGTTCATTGTAATAAGAGTGACCACAATTTTACTGTAAAAAGGCTACTTTAATTAAAAGATAAAACAATTTTTGAAAGAAAGTGTTTTCGTTTAGAAAGTGCTTTAAATGCTAGATCACAAATAGTAAATTTGCATCCAGGTTCTTACATTTCATCATTCTTGGTAAATCTTCTATTATAACAATGGGAGATATTAAATAACAAAAGTGATGAAAACATAACAACAAAAAGAACCAAAATGTAATCAGCTAGATTATATACCCAAAACATTAGGAGTGGAGTGAATCCCAGCATCCCCTTTTTCTTTTGGGCACATGTGTAGCTGTATCAATATAAACATTAATTATACTTGTTTTCTTTATAAACTGTTCTTGAGATTATATATATATATATATATATATATATATATATAGATAATATGATAATTTACATATTGGTCCTTCCCGAAACCAGAAACCGTCTGTGACCCGGGTTTCATACACATAAGTGTAATCTTCAGGTCGCTGGAATACAAGGCTAAATTATCTCAGAGCATTTATACCCCAGATGAGTGCACAATGTTAAAAATACAGGGAAATTTGGAATATATAGTCACTATAAAGTTGGAGTAAATCACCAGATATGCTTGGATTTGGTTTCATTAGTAAAAATAGAAATGGCGAACCATGAACTGGCAAACGTGGAATATTTTACAAAAACTGACTTGAGATCTGCCTACAACCAAATTCAGTTGACAAAAAAATTTAAAGAAGTCACCACGATCAATACCTCTATAGGCCTGTTAAGGTGGACTTGCTTACCATTTGGAATTAAAACATCTAATCATGTATTTCAAGAGGAGTTCAAGGGAATATTGTTAGACAAGTTAACTAACATGATTATTTACCAAGATGACATGGGGGTAGCAACGAAGACCAAACAAGAGTTAAAACAAGATTTAATCAAATATTATAGCGATTAAAAAAAGCCAGATTAACCATTAATAGAGACAAATGCAACTTTGATTGCAAGAATTTGGCATATTTGGGCTACCAAATATTGAAGACCGGTATAGCACCTGATGATAGGCTAACAAAAAAGATTATGGATGTAGCAACTCGAACCAAATAAAAGGAATTGGAATCCTTTTTAGGCTTGATAAATATTTACAAAGATTCATTCTGAAATACAGTAAACTAATTTGTAAAAAAGAATGGACACAAAGATGAAATAACACTTTTATGACACTAAAAGCAATGATGAAAAAGAAACCTATAACAAAGGTTTTTGATCCTAAGAAAGAGATAACGTTGACCATAGATGTGAGTGAGAAAGCAGTTGCTGCCATCTTATCACAGGAAGATCATTTTATATTTATCTAGAAGATCGACAATGACAGAGATAAATTACTCAAACATTGAAAAAGAGGCACTAGCGATTGTTTGGAGTATGAAAAAAAGCACAAAAGTTTTTAAGTTGGACAGGAAGCCATTGGAGTTTATTTTTAACCCAAGGAAGAAATTGCCAAAGGTTACGTCGTTGAAAATTTTATGCTGGGCCATTAAAATCATGACATTTGATTTTGACATTGTGTGCATTGAGGTACAGTGGATATCGGCTCGGAACGAGAAACCGGGGAGCCGAGTTCGAATTCCAGTTGAATCCATTGCATTCACTTACGCACAAATACCCTTGGGAAAGGTATTAATCCGTCTCTTCCTTCCAGTTATGGGTTAAATAGCAGGACAGATTGGGTTCTATAGCCTTGGTCGGCAACCAGTCTACTGCAGAAAGCAATGGCAACCTACTGCAGGATAATCTTCTGCCCAGTCGGTCACGTCTCTTTCAAGACATGATCGCCCAAGCGTGTATCACGTATGACACTTAACTGACTAATATGTCAAGGGAAATACCATCTTTCATGTAGATGCTTTGCTGAAATTATGGTTTGTAAAAGAAACAGATGATGAACATGAAACTGAGGATGACAGAATAATTCAATGAGTAGAGATAGATGTACTTTTGGTCAATAGGTTAAAAAATGAGACCAAGCAAGATCCAGTATTGAGTAAAATAATCAAAAGAATAAGGAATAATAAGTGGAACACTTGTTCTATATCAGAGTGTTCATTTAAGGAGATACAACATAAGTTAACAGTTGAAAATGGAATTATATGCAATAGTGAAGTGATAGTAGCTCTGCTGATGTTAAAGACAGACATATTGAAAAGGGTACATGATGACGTGCATTGTGGCATCATGGTGACATACAGAAGATTAAAATTACAAGCATAGTGGCTCAGTTATGCAAAGGATATCCAAAATGCAATGAAATTAGAAGATTCAGGCAATGAACTTCATCCATGGCCTAAAGAGACACAACTATGGCTTAGAGTAAATATGGACCACACACCCATCAGTAGCATAGAATCATTTCTCATAATGGTGGATGCATACTCTGGTTGGCTAGAAGAAATCAAGGTTAAAGACCAGAGAATGTCCACAGTCAAACAAGTTTTGAGATGTATTTGCAAGGAATGGAGTACTGCAAATCTTAACAGATAATGCTCCCGTATTTTGGAACAAAAATTTGTGAACATAGTTTAAGTGGATAGGCTGCGTGCAGTATATAACTTCTATGCACCATCCTCAATCCAATGGAATCGTAAAGCAGATGGTACAAGCAGTCAAAATGATATTGAAGGCATTCTCACCCACCACTGAAAACACTGAAGTCTATCTAGCTAAAATGTTTCTCCATTATAGGTTGATACCACATGCAGAGAGAAGTTGAGCCCATCAGTCCCTATGGGTAGTCAGATTAGAGCCTTCATTAACATGTCTTTCAACACAAGGGAGAGAGAGTATAGTACAAAAGTGACAATCCCAAAAATGTTAACTTCGTTTTGCAGAGAGGCTTTAACTGAGAAGGGGCAGTATGTTTTAGCTCATGCAGATCAATTAAGAAAAAAGATTGTGTTGGTCGATGAGGAGATGAAAGACCAAAGTCAGGAGTAGGAAGGTAACTACAATGAGGAGGCAGAGCAAAGTACAGAAACACAGGAGCAAGAAGAGAGAGAAAGCCACAGTAATGAGGATGAACAAGAAATGGACATAAGTGGAGAAAAAAAAATGAATGAAGAAGCAGATGAAGAAAGACCAAAGTCGCCAATAAAAAGAAGAGAGGAACAAAAAGTAAGAACTATAGAAATCAAAAGTAATTAGATACAGCAAAAGAAAAAACAAGGGGATACGACTACTCTGATTCAGGGAGGGTGTGGTATCCTATGCAAATCAGCTGAGTTGTATTTTAAGTGCTAAGCCAATAACTGTTGGTACTCCATTATGTCATGTATTGAGCACCGAAACCAAGATATACCAGACATAGCACTTTTTCTGCAGAATCTTTCTTATATATTTATAAGTCTAACATTCATCCTTGCTTTGAATATTGCTGCCACATCTGGTTAGTGCTCTTGCTATGTATTTAGAGATTCTTGATAAAATCTAAAGTAGTTCCTACAATGTTATGGGTCCTGGCATCTCAACCCTCATTTGCTTCCCCACTACCATAATGTAGCAACCCTATACTTTTCTATAAATATTTTCCTGGTAATTGTTCTAATGAACTTTCCTCTATGGTACCAAGACTGTATGAATTTAAGCCCAATATTAAAGTGGTGATAAGGTCTCATCGTGTTAAAGTTGAAATGTCTAGATGTAACGATAAGTTTGATGCTCACAGTTTCTTCTTTTGCACTTCTTTCTTGTGGAATTCTTTTCTAACTTCTTGCTTCATCCTCATGTCCACTTTATTTATGCACACACACACACACACACACACATACATATATTTATATATATATATATATATATATATATATATATATATAAAGTATTAACATTATAGTGAGCACTTTACGACCAAAAACTGCTTGCTAAAAATCGCTTTTTATCAGTAAACCACTAAAAAAGAGACAAAAAAATATCTTGGCACTAAGCATCATCACAACACTATATATATATATATAGAGAGAGAGAGAGAGAGAGACAGAACACTACTTTGTCCTCATGCATTGAAAACCATAAGAACATCCAGTGTGTGTGTATATATGACTGACAATATACAGTGATTAGGACTTTTATTTAATTTTATGGACTTTTTTTATTATAATCATTTAACCCCAAGCAAGACAGTACTTCCACTGGTGTGGTGGGGGGTTACATAAGAGGAGAGTGAAGAGAAAGAGAAAAAAGTTACAGGGGGTGTCAGAGAATGGTAAGAGAAGGATGAGAACACTGATGTGAAGAGAGCTGCATGAGAGTAGAGTGGAAGGAGAAAAGAACATGATACAAAGGCTGTCAGGGAAAGGATGTGAGTCAAAGATATAAGAGATCACAATTGACATTGCATTTAAATTCTTAGAGATTGTAGCTGTCAAGGAAGCAAGTATACAGAAGGGAATTCCACAGGCAGGAAGTGTGAGAAAAAAATGATAGAGTAGAAGTTGTGGTTAAATTTGATTGATTTCACTATAAAAGGGTGGGACCTAGTTGCTAGTCTAGTAGCTTGAGTAAATTCATGCAGAGGAGGCACCAGGGAGCTAAGCTCATTGAAGCAGAATCTGTGAAAGTATTTGTAGATATGAGAGAGGGAAGCCACATTACATCGGAAGAAAGTGACTGGAGTTGAGCTAACAGGTAGATATCGATTACATTGCAGATTCTCCATTTTGTCAAGATGTGCAAGATGGATTCAGATTAGAAAAACTTCTTTGCCATACACAGGGAGCTGACTTTCCTAGCAGCAGATTTAGCTATGGATTCAATGTAGTCATTCCCCTTGAGGTTGGCTGAGAAACTTGAACTGAGGCAGCACAGTGTTTTGCTTTCAGAGAGACTAGCCTGATCCATTCCGATGGGGCATAGGGGTGATTGTCTATGATGGTTAAAGGATAGCTGCTTTGTTTTGGAAGCATTAAAATTTACGATCCATTTCTTAACCCAGTCCATCACAGATTGGAGGCCTTTTTTAAGATCAGCAGCGAGGTTTGCTTTGTCAGCTTCAGCAAGTTTCTTATTGAGGTGGGAGTAAATGATGGTGTTGTCAGCATAGATGCTTACTTACATCAGAGAGATTGATGAAGATCAAAAAAGCATAAGGCTTAGAATAGAGCCTTGAGGGCCACCCATGTTCGTAAGATAGTATCTGGAAGCATGCCTGTTCAATACTACCTTCATTACATGATTTGAAAGAAACGAATGGATCACATCAAACAAATGTCCAATTATACTATAGCTCTGTAGCTTGTGTAGAAGGCCAGCACACTAGACTTTGTCAAATGCTTTATAGATATCTAGGGCAACAGCTCAAGCTTCACTGTTCTTATCAAGAGCTTGGTATATATACTCTGTGATGATCGTTGGCATATCAGCAGTAGACCTGGTGAAGTGGAAACCATACTGTTTGTCAGAGAAGAGGCTGTGAGATGTTGAACCATTTCAGCATTGATAATAGCCTCAAACACTTTGCCAAAAATTGGTAGGAGGCTAATAGGGTGATAATTAGAGGGGTCTTAAATACAGGAACCACAGAGGAGGATTTCCAACAGGCAGAAAAGCAAAAAGCAGAGAGGCAGTAGTTGTAGAGTTTGTAGAGGATAGAGTTCAGAGGCACATTTCTTCAGGACAATAATTAGGATTCTGTCATTCATATATATATATATATATATATATATATATATATATATACATATACATAAAGTGTATAAAAGAAGTCCTAAAAAAGTTCGTATCTGAGCACTTTCTGCTATCTTTTTTTAGCCATTATTGTCACACTATTTGGTTGTTAGTAATTTTATTACTAAGATATATGGAGAGGTATCCTGATAGACATCTCATGAAAAGAGTTAACCACTATAAAAATATTCACATGGATTGAAACTCCATTAAAAGTTGGATGTCTAGCCAGGGAACAAAACTCATTTAGGTGCTGACAGCTTGGTAAACATTACCCAAGAGAGGGGAAGACAACCAAGTTGGAAATATAATTTATCAACCCCATACTCTGCACTAGTTCGAGGCCAATACCAATAAAAGTGAATGCCCAAAGAAAAATAGAACAGAGAGAGATCAGAGATTTGAGTGGTGAGGATGGATGGAGATTGACCACACGAGACTACTGCCTGATGTAATTTCAACACACCAGCCTTTAGCCAGACTTACCAAGAAATCACCAAAAATCAATTGAACAAACTTTGTTAACCATACTTCAGTCAACCTATACCAGTTTAACCATGTGTTGCATCTGATTTGGGGACAGTTTGGATTGACAACCCAGCATGTATACTATTAATGAGATCATTGTATAATATTCTCGAGATAAATTGTAATATTTCTTTTTATTAATCATCCCTCTCCAAGTAACTATTCAATTTCTTTTTATTGTTACTATATGCTTTCACTCTGCTCAGACTGAGCCAGGGTGGGATATTGATGACAAATCTCGTCTTGTCTGTGATCAATTAATAACAACATGGGAGCAGAACAGACAGAGGACTAAAGAAATCAAATCATTGATTAACCAAAGTGTTGAGCATTTTGGATCGAGCCAAGGTGAGAAAAAGAAGGTATTTGTGATTTTTTATAAACCATAGAATGATAGAAAGGGGGCGTTAAATTTCCAAGGATAATTTTTATTTTTTACTTTTAATTGAATATGTGGATTTTTGTTATGTATGTGTCTAAAGTTATAATGTTTTATTTTGCAAGCACAGCATGTGGTGGCCATGTTCATAGTTAATGTTGAGTGATGTCTTTTTCCATTTTTTTTACATGTGGATGAGGCTATTATACTTGTATTTTCTATTAGTATGTTTTGGATGGAATCAGGTAGGTTTTAGTGTGTGTTTAAAGGAGTCCTAATGGATAAGGTAGGTGTAATGTGAGTTGTCTATATAGGCATGTAGTAGTGTGACCAAAGTAATAATTTATGAGTTTGATTGGATCAGAAACAGTTGCTTAAAGAGCATTTGAACTCATAAATAATGTTAGTTCTTTGTAGTTTTGATTTGTGGGAGATGTAGTGGTTGATTCAGATCTAAAAGACTTGCTTAAGGCAAGGGCTTAAACGACCACTCTCCTTGCAGCACTTATAATAATAATAATAATAATGTCATATCTTGTCTGCACTCCCACATTTTTTTATAAATAACTAGAATAAAACATTTAACCAGTGTTGTAAGACAGATTCAGAACATAAAAAGGCCTCAAAAGAAACCAACAGAGGCTTTTTGTGGCCTTGCCATTCAATGCATATTATTTTTCAGTTGCATTTTGAACAGAGTGCGATTGCCCTCAGACAAAGGCCACAACTGAGATGCAGCTGAGAAAATAAATATGGAGAGGTGCCCAACCCTGGGGAACAGCTACCCTCTTATTGTACTAGAGAGAGGAATCAGTGGTCGCCACCAAGGCCAGTCCAACAGATACCAAGGCTTGGGAAATTTTTGTACCTGACTCAAGTAGCTCAGATGAATGACTAGGATCAATGTGTAGTATCTGCTCCAGCAGCAGCAGTTGAAAGCCAGCTTACAGCTACAGCCACCAGCAGCAGTTCCAGCTAGCCAGCCAGCCATCATCATAATCTCCAGTTTGCTATCAGTCATCTCTTCAGTAGCCATCCAGCTCCTGCTGCTCTAATAGGTTTCCTTCTTCAGCAGCAAACGATATGCAATAAACTGTCCTTTCAGAACAATGCTATTCTCACCTTCTGCATGAGTTTGCAGAGTTATTTTTACCTAATTCACTGTACAATTAGTTTTGTTTATGTATCATTCTTTAACAAAAATAAACTTGGAAATATACTTTTTACTCAAGTCTTTGCTTTGTTGTTGCCTTCTGTCATTCAATATTTGTTTGCAGGCCAAATATACCACCCGCAACAATATCCTCACAAAAAAAAAAAAAAATACTTATGTTACTGTAAAAGAAATAAAAATCAATTCCAATATTGTCATCAGATTAGCTGACAAAACTAACATAAATGTAATTTTGGACAAAGCTGATTACCATAAAAAAATTATAAAACATTGACGATCAAACTAAATTTACCAAATTAAACAAAAACAATGAGACCCTAAAGAGATCAGTCAACAAATTGATAACTTCTAACAATGTTGACATAGCTTCCTTAAAAATCCTAAAAATCACCAGTGACTACCAACCAAAATACCTACATGGAAAGATAAAAATGGATACCCACTATGACCAGTCAATTTCCAGATTCCAAGTCCTATCTACAAACTATCGAAATTCCTTAATAATATCATTACCCCTTACCTATCTATCAATTATAGTACATCAACCCATGAATTCCTTCAATTCTAAAAACTCTACAACCTTCCCAAAGTATTTTAACATAATTCAATGTTGAAAATTTATTTACAAACATCCCTGCCAATCAAACTCTTGCCATAATCCTTGACTTTGTATATAAATGTAATTCCATTCCACCTCCATCCATCAAATATTATTGCATGTCCGCGCAATAAAAATCCCTTTCTATGACCAAAATGAAAATATTTACGCCCAAACTAATGGTGTTAGTATGGTAAATCCTCTTGGCTGTGCTTCTGTTATGTATCCCACCTGGAACAAAAAAAAAAACAATATTGAAAAAACACAAAATATATGTCCATTATATAGACAACATTTTTGTTTTAGTGAAAAACAAACAAGAAATTGAGAATCTGAAAACCACATTTGAAAAAAAAAAATTATATCCCTAACTTTATCTATGAACTTAGTCAAGAAAATGAACTCCCATTATTAGACCCTCTCAAAGAATTCAGTAATAACACATTCACCAATTCATCATGCAAAAACCTACTAGCAGAAAATCTTGCCATCTTATTTTTACAAGTGAATGCTCACTTAGATATAAGCACAGGAGAATTCATCCTCTCATCCACTTTTTCTTAAAGAACTCAGTAATGTAAAAGAGACACTAGTTAACAATGATGTTCCAAACTACCTGATCGACCAGCAGATTAGACTGTTTCTTTCTAAAATAACTAATAATGATGCTGAACATAAATGGATAAAAACAATTTATTACCATCTTCCACAAAAGCCAAATATATGCTAACTATAAGCAAGATGAATTTCTCTTAGAAATGTCAAAGAAATACACAACCCCAGTCAACCCAAACAAGACAATTGTAGTGGGATTGGCTAGCTAATAATAATTAGCATAGCCATAGCCCTATATATATATATATATATATATATAAGATATATCTATATATATAAAAGGCAATCTGTGAGTGTGTGTGACTGTTCCCTATGCACGCCTACTTTTTTAAGCTATGCCATTCAAATTTTCTAGAGACGGGGAAGCCATGTCAACACATACTTTTTGAGTTTAAGTTCAGCAATTTTCCCTTTCACACTTTATGGCCAATGGAGCAGATTGTTTACATTTGCTCCGTAAAACATCTAAGATGGTTGCTGAATTACGCCACAGAAATTAAATCACACGTGTCAAATGTGACTAAAATATTTTTTATTAAAAAAAAAATTAAGCCTTTATATTTAATTTTTATTCCGACATTTTAAAAATTCATTTGGTCAACAAAAAATGTGAATATTTTCCCCATAATTTTGAAACAAAAGAAATATTTTTTACAAAAACGTGTTTTTTCAAACAAAAACAAAATATGTAAAATAAAAAGTGGCATCTTCTCCTACTACTAAGATGTTCTGAGTTGCACGGGCAATGCTGGGCTATGATGCTAGTCTGAGATAAGAGAGGCTAGAGGAGTCACACTAGAGATTAACGTCAAATGAGCAACTATAAACATCATAACAAAATGGCGTCACCAAATAAAACTATGTTGGACTTGGAAAACCCGGAGGGGTTACAAATTGACTGAAGTGTTTCAAGACAATGGCCAGGATAAAAAAATTGAAGGACAACAAAAACCAAAAACAAATCATTAATTTATCTTTGGTCGTTGCAGGGTTTAGAGCTGTTAAACAAGTCTCATTGATGACTTACCCTGAGAAAATTGAAACTTTAGACTTGAAAAAAAATTAAAGGAGAGATTTTTAAAGTCTATCCAACCCAAAAAATTACTGAAAGGACCAAGTTTCTGGCACTAAGACAAGAGACTAGAGAACCTGTTAAAAATATCTCTTTAGAGATACTAGTAGATATTGTGAATTTAATGAACTTGGACAAAAGGAAATGACTATAGAGGACAAATCCAGCTTCAACTCATAGAAGGTTTAGTTGATACTGCACAGAGACTTTGGAAAGACTACATTTACAAAATATAACTTTGGAAACCACTTTTGAATTTATACAGCAGTGTGAATTGATTGATGAGTATAAGACACAAAGAAACCAACAAGAAGAAATGATAGAAGTAGATGTTATTAAAGGAAAATAGAATCAAAATGCAAGTATTGTGATTATAAACATGAACTAAAAAGAGAAAAATGTCCTGCATAGGGAAAGATATGTGACAATTATAAGAAAAAGAATCATTTTAAAGCTGTCTATAAATGGCAAAGCAGCAAGGTAAAAAATGAGGAGGTACAACAAAAGAAAAAAGAAAATGGAAGGGATGTTTTTGCCATAGAGGGGAAAAAAAAGAATACCTTCAAGAAGATAAAGTTGAATGGTACCTATTTAAATATGCAAGCCAGCACAGAAAGTGAAATAACCCTCATTCCAAGGAATTTTTGGGAAAAATTAAGAAGACCAAAGTTAAGAAAATGTTGGATAAAATTAAGACAGTTTGATGGAACATTTATCAAAACTTTAGGTTCTTTTCAAGGGACAATTAAAATAGTGAATAGAATTGAAACAATCATCATCATAGTAATGGATTTTATAAAAAGTCAGGGCATAATAGGTACTGATTTATCCAATGTTGATAGTGTACAGTTACTGAATGCTGTCAATAGTAGAAATGGTGAAACGGGAATGTTAAAAAATTATAGAGCAAGCATTATGCTAAAGCAAAGTGTTACACCGTCATATTTTCAAAGTCATAGGCTTCCCATACATATGAAACCTAATGGTGATTTTAGAGAATTACAAAGTAGGTGTGAATCATAAAATTTGTTCAGATTCATATCCTATTCCAAATGTAGAAAACATATTGCATTCCTTTGCAGGAATGAAATATTTTGCTAAAATTGACTTAAAAAATGTGTACAACCAAATCCAAATACACAATGAATTCAAAGAAGTTACAACAATAAACATGCCCATAGGCTTTTTAAGGTGGACACATCTACCATTTAGAGTAAAAACAGCAAGTTCAATTTTTTTCAGAGAGCATGAAAAATTTACTTGAAGGAAAAGTAAAAAGTATTATAATTTACCAAGATGATATTGGGTTGGGCACCCATACTGAAGAAGAGTTAAAACAAAAATGAAATTAGTAATGAGTATACTCAGAAAAGCAGGAGTGACTTTAAATGTGGATAAGTGTATATTCAAGTGCAAAAGGTTGACGTTTTTGGGATGTTGAATCTCAGAGGAGGGTACTTCCCCAGACTCAAGCTTAATTCAAAAGTTTTTGAATGTTTTGCCTCCAAGTAATAAGAAAGAGTTGGAGTAATTTCTTGGATTAGCTAATTTTTATAGCAAGTTTTTTGCCGAAATATGAAGAAAGAATTGAGCCTTTTGCTGAATTACAAAAGAAAAATAAGATATTTCAATAGATTGATATTCACCAAAATGCTTTCAGTAAAGTGAAATTGGCATTATCCAGGAAACTGTTTGTAATGATTTTAACCCTAAAAAAAGAAGTCACATTAACAACAGATGTGAATGGTCAATCTGTGTCAGCAATTTTGTCACAGGAACGATGCCTGGTGATGTATCTGTCCAGGAATTTAACGGCAACTGAGAAGAACTATTTTGATACTGAAAAGGAGGCTTTGGCTATAGTATGAAGTATGACCAGAGCAAGAGAATTTTTGTTGAGAAAAAAGTTTTTACTCAGGTCGATCATAAATTGCTAGAGTTCCATCCCAGAAAAGAATTGCCGAAGGTCATGTCCTTGATGTTATTAAGATAAACTATGAAGTTGATCGTCATTGACTTAGAAATTGAATACATGAAAGAAATACAATCCCACATGTACATGAACTGTCACAACTACAGTTTCAGGAGGAGCAACATGAGAAAAATGAGGAACTGGAAGAGGGAATGTCATATTGGATGGAGATTGATGCATTGCCCATGAATAGACTCATAATGAAGACCTTACAAGATCCAGTACTGAGTAAGATTCTAGAAAGAATAAGGAACAACAGATGGAGTAATTGTTCCAAAGCAGAAAGATCATACAAGAAAGTCAAACATAAATTAATAATAGAGAATGGCGTAAATTGCAACAGAGATTTGGTGGTACCACTAGAAACTTGTCAAAAGCAGGTAATTAAAAGCGTACATGATGATGTGCATTGTGGAATAGCTGCTACACTAAAACATTTAAAATTGGAGGCCTGGTCACACTCACGATGTGGAGACATGTTAATAAATGTTCCAAGTGTGCTGAAATAAAAAAAACTTTTGACCGAGCAAGATACATTTGTGGCCAAAGGAAACTGAACCCTGGTCCAGGGTTCACATGAACCATACACAGGTGAATAGTATAGGATGGTTTTTGATATTGGTGGATGCGTTTTCAGTCTGGCCTAAAGTTTTTAGGGCAAAGGATATAAGATTGGAGACTGTACAACAAAATTTATGTATAGTTTTTGCTAGGAATGGCATGCCAATGACATTGGTAACTGATAATGCTCCAGAGTTTTGTAAAGAGAACCTATGTACATGGTTAAGAAATATTGGATGCAGACCATATAAAACCCCTCTTATCACCTGCAATCAAATGGAACAGCAGAGAGAATGGTGCAAAACATAAAAATGGGCTTAAAAGCATTCTCCCTACAGCATGAAAAGATCGAAAATTTTCTACCAAAATTACTATTAAGTTATAGGACAATACCTCATGCTGGAAGATTACAAAGTCCGTCCACCTTAATGGGAAGACAGATAAGAACAATATTAACCATGTCTTACTCAACGAATAAGACGATATGGTACAATGGAAACAAAAGGCAAGAAATAGTAAGATTCATAATGCAGAAGGGAAAAAATACAGCCATGGTTTTCAAGAATGGCAGAGGCTTATTGGTGCATGCTGACCAATTAAGGTGGTGTCAAAACAATGAAGACTCTGAGACAGAAGATGCTGAAGAATTAAATGAGAAAACACAAGAACAGGATAATAGCTCAGAAGAGACAATGTGTGCGCAGGAGTTTTCTGAGGAATCAGAAAATGAAGCAATAGATACGTATCAAGAGAGAAATAGCTCGAGATCTCTTACAGAAAGAAATCCTCTTGAAACCACTGAAATGGGGAGGGGATATAGGAGAAGCAGCTGGTCAACTCAGGGAGTTAAAACTAAAAGGTTCCAGGAGGTGTAGTGGGATTGGCTAGTTAATAATAATTAGCATAACCACACCCCTATATTTAAAACAGTTAACCTTATTGAAAATAAAAACATAATACATCAAAACTACAAGAAACCAAAATTATTTATGAGTTCAAATGCTCCTTAAGGAACTGATCACACCATGATGACTATTCTAAGTGTGAACTTATAAGCAGTTTGAATAATCTGATTGAATTTTCTCTTTGTCTTCAAAACCTAAGGCCAATGTGTGTCAGTACATATGTAGAAGATCCCTGAATTGCATGTGGACACGTCTGTCAAAAACCAACATCCAGGTTTTCCTTTTTAGCAGCAGTACAGCTTGGCATGTCCAGCTATGAACCTCTCTTCTCATGATCTGGTTTTTATCAACCGTCTTCTGTCAATAAAAGTGATGAGAAAATCAGAAGTCAACAGCTGGCGAGAGACTGCAACTTATAAAGTTGTTCCTTTGACATTTTGCTCCTCAAATTGTATAGAACTCGGCATGCTGTGGTTTCTGAGGTACCATTGTGTCACTTTCCCCCCATCTATTTCCACCTTTGCTTGTTACGGTAAAGTTCTTGGGAGAGTAAATGGTTAGGTGTTTCCTTTCACCTTGACAGATCTTTGCCGTATTTTACAAAAAGCTGTTTCAGCCCCTATGGCAGATGGTGAGTTTGACCTTAGGCTAATTCACAAATTTGATGGTTCAAACTGGGATCTCTCTATTGTTGAACTGTTAAAAAAGGCTAAACTAGTTTGATCTATGTGGTGTGAAGAACATTGACAATGTTTTGTCATTCCAATGACAAAACATTGACAGGAGGCATGTTTGCTGTGATACTTTGCAAGAAAATCAAAAAAAGGTGTAGGCTGTATCAGGAACATAGGTTGCTTTGTAGCTAGGTGCTTGAATTCGAAATAATTTGTAGATATATACTTGGCAGATCTCCACAGGCTTTCGACCCTGTATGGTGGAGTGTTTGCCTATGGACTGGTGAGAATGTATTTGTAGCAGAGTTCTTGGAGCAGATCAGGAGGGTGCTTCACGCCATCTCTCAAATGGATACAATGAATATCAAACAACTGTTATAGCAAGCCAGAGCCATACTGAAGGATGATGTGCTAGCAAAAGGATTGATTCTGGCAGTTGCAAAGCCTGAGCAATGAGGTACAGACTTAACTTCTGCTAATGATCCGCAGAGTGATTTTTTGCCACAGATGTGGTTTGCTAATCACTTGGCTAGACATTTGAGTCAAGGAGTTGGGTAAAGTGGGAACTGGTGAAGAGACAAAGTCACTTGTTGCTATTGCTGTGAAAAACTGGGTCATATATTGCAAAATACATGGGGAAATGAAATGGACACCAGTGTCAAACTTCTTCCCCACACTGATTCAAATGTGGCACTGCCTGTGTCAACATATTTGTCAATGGTTAATGGTGTTCAGCTTTCAATAACTCTGGCTGCTCTCATTCAATTGTTAGTGCAGAGTGAAGCACATGTATGTAGAGACAATCAGTAACAGAAGCATTAATATCCACACAGACATTGGCAACTCAACCATAGTTTAAGTTCTTGTGGTATGTGATAAACCACTAGGGTTTGGCCTGCTTGCCAGAATTAGAGACATTATTTTCCATCAATATTCATGCAAACTGGAGCTGTATGCTTCTTCAGCAAAGAAACACAAACATGTGCAGTAATCCATATTGACCAACCAGACTTTTCTGTGGAATTTAACCACCAGCAAATAATCTGGACTACAAAATGGAAGTAGACAGCAAATGCGGCACTGATCCCATTATGCAATAAGGTGTTGGAGTACCTCGTCTCACAGAACATTAGGAACAAGAACCTATAAACAAAATTCCCAGACATGGATCACCAATGGTTGGCTAGTACCATACCAATAATAGAGACTGGGGCCATCCAAGGGCTTGGTACCATTAATGGCCATTGTGCAACACAAAGGTAAGTGTATTTACAGTAATAGACTATTACGAAGCACCTTGTATAACTCATTATGGTTATATGTATGTTAGTTATATAGAATGTAATCCATTAAGCTTGTACTATAATTGTCAGTGTGCAAAAACTAATGAGTTACTCTTGCAAACTGTACATAGTAAGTGATTTTTTTATTACATGTTTAATGAATGTAGCCTTATGTCAAAGTTTATATAGTACAAGAAATACCTATAATGCATGATAAGTCATTATTTGGTTTTCTGCAAAAATCTTACTGTTAATTTAAAATTTGACAAAAAATATGTCTCTAATAAAGTTGAAATAATTCAAATACTAAAAATTGTAGAAAAAAAAAATAGCAACGTATGCCGAAGGTAAAAATGCTTTCCTGCTGTATGCTATTTTTGTAGAAAAAAAATGTCTCCCCACTAAATAAAGTCAGAGATCTCGTGTAAATGAGCTACTTTTAACAAATTGTGGTTCAATTATCACTGAGTGCAATGGATTGCATAGAATAATAAGCTAATCCATTTCCATGCTCTATGAATAGCAAACTGCAAAGAGCCCAACAAACTGCTAAAAAAGCGATTGACTTTTCCTACTGGAGACAGAATCTTAGGAAGCTGTATGTGAGTACAGTTAATTTTATGACTTTTTGAGGAATTCTATTTGTTCTTTTAGATTTGGAGATATAACGACTCCAACATTTACTGAACTAAATGAATATAGTTTCCCTATGGAAACACTTAAAAACTAGTTAACTAGAGTGTTTTTGGTCCTTTTCAGTAAGTCCAGTAAGAAATCAACAATGACTGGTGAAGGATGATATAGACAAATCAAACTATGATTCTTTTTGGAAAATTGTTTTTTAGGGGAAAGGCAACAAACAAAGATTTTTTTAGTTTTACAAGAAATGGTTGGCAGCATTATCAAACTTGTTCATTCATCTTATTACTGGATTCACTCTCCAGCTCATACCCGCCAGACTCAAACTGGTCCCATCCAGCATCTCACCACCAAGAATATTGGTTAAATAAATTTAGCTGGTTGCAGAGTGCTTAAAAAAATTTACTTGGTGCCAGTCAGGCTTGGTGCCAAATCAAACCAAAAAATAACAGCAGTGGAGTTTGGTGGGGCTATGGATAGAGGTGGGGAGGAGAGAGAAGGGGTAATAGACCCCATCCACTACCCTCTTTGTACAGAAGCCATCAATCAAATTAACAAGCAGTCTGTCAATTGCTATGGCAACTGAACAAACTCTTAGTAATGTAACAAAGAGCACAAAGAGAGAGAGAATGAAGTGCAAATTAAATAAAAAGTGGAAAATGAAGAAAAAATAAAGTGTTCATAAGGAGATAATGTAAAAAATGTGAGAAGAAAAAAAAGCATTAAACACATTTTTGAAAAAGTTTTTCCCCTCCACCCCTTAAATCCACAGATAAGCAATAAATACTGGATCAGAGAATACAGTGTTGCTGCCCTTAATTTCAGATTTACATTTTCATGCAGAGTATATAAAGAAGCAAGCATCTGATTTAATCTGATGAATGCAGGCTTTGCTTGAGCTATAAAAGTAAAACAAGGAAAAGACAAATCCTTCAGACAAACAAAAAAATTCAGCTAATAAATCTATGTGAAACTGTTCTTTACTTTCTAAGTAGACACATTTACTAATAAATCTAATTATAACCCCATTGTTGCCTTAGCATAGTAAAATAGTTGGTACTTGGATAGTACTGAATGCAGACAAAAATGAGTTTTATGGTGTACAGTGAATAATCAAGTAACATCCAACATGCAGTTCACAGTACATCCAGATGCTTGTGGATTTGGAAAGACAAGGAGGAGACATCAAGTACAAAATAGGCTACTTGACCATCTACATATGTTTTAGATAAAGACTTTTATGCTCTGAAACATACCCTGACACTGGTGTGTATGTATGGAGGAGTAATCACTTTTCTGTTATATGTAAACTAACATTAAAATAGCAAAATTATGCAAAACAAAAGTAATACTGAAATTTCAACCAGAAGAACTCTATAGTAACCTCATTTTTGAAAACAAGTAGAGCTGCCATGAAAAACAAATATAGCATTTGGATCATTATTATACACTGATACATATCATTTCTTGTCTCAAATATTTAGACAAAAATTATCTTTCGATCATGTTAAGGATACACAGTGGAACATCTTAAAAGATTTACTATTGACAATATGAAAATATATCACCATGGGAAAAAAAGTAGATGACAAATGAAATTTGCAACTTACTGAAGCACTGACAGCAGATAATGCCAATAAATGGTGCAGAATCTAAACAAAAACATAAGATCAAGAAAATAACTGGATAGAAAACACATCTTTCACTCACAAAATTTCCAAAGAAGAAATGAAATGTATAGAATAAAGACTGATTTAATCATTTTCTATGATTTATCAACGCTTTAGAGGTGATTTAAAGCCAGAAAATATTTTTAGATTCTAAGAATTTTTTTCTGAGAAAATACTGATTTAGGGATATATATCAACCCATACCTTGAGGAAGGAGAGGTGGATTCATATCTTCCCCAAGGGTATTTATGTGTAAGTGAATATAACAACCCCCATCCATCTAAGTATTGACCAGGCTCGATATTGCTTAACTTTGATGATTGTACAAGAAACCAGTATTCAAAGTGATATGACCAAGCCCCCCCCCCCACCAAAACAAAAGAAAAAGTAATGCAATGGTGGAATAAATACATAATATGCAACAAAAGAGAGAATATTACAATACATAAAAAACATGGAAGAACCTAGGGTACTGAAGCCTAAAGTAAGGAGAACAATGACCAAGATGAAGAGAAACAAAGCAGCTGAATCTGATGAGATCATTACAGAGATGCTAACAGCCTCAGATGATAACTATACAACAGTGGTGAAATACTGGAAGAGCTAATTGAGTGAAGTTTCAAAGCAAAGCCAATAAATGTAAGTGGAAATGAATGCAAACTTCACTGAACAATTGACTTGATGAATCGCATAAGAAAATTGATAATTAGGATACTTATGAATAGAGCTTGGAACAGAATCAGGCCAGATATAAACTAGAAAACAATCTAGTTTTGTACAAGATGCTAAAATAGCAAATGCTATATTCATGAAACAGAAAAATCAGAAAGATTGATACCTGCATTTCCATAGATTTCACAAAAGTATTCAACAAAGTAACAAAAAATATCTTGAAATAATTGGAAAGCTTGATCTACACAGAATAGATATATGAATAATCCAAAATCTGTTTAAAAAAAAACAAACATTTATTTGAATATATATTGGTAAAATCACATGTTTATTCCTCCTATTTACCTGGCAGCTTTCAAGAAGATTGCTATCTTAGAGCTGCTACAGTTGATAGTTTGAGCCACTATCTATACTTGTTATTCATATACAACCCTGTTTCGCTCTCAATATGTCTGCATGAAAAATGAGAATTTAAAAATTCGGCACTTACTGCATAAAATGTTTAGTCATCTTCCATTGGGCTTCTTAAGTTTCTAAGGCATATGTTTATATTTTTAAATATATTCAGAATACAGACTCCCAAGTTGCAGAAAATACTGTTATATTAAACTGTTTAACTGAGATGACTTTTGTATCATTCTGTATAAACAACACGACATAAAATATGTTGTTGACAAAGATCATGTACATCGATGTGAAGTAAGCAGTTTTTGTTGATTAATGTGAGCATTTGATCAGATAAATGGTAGTTAAGCTCTTGAGACATTGTGGTGCTTGCATTACCAATATATCAAACATATCAAACATAAATAAAGAGGTGTTTAGATGAACACGCTTCTCAAAATTTAACCAAATCACTAAACATAATAATTTTCAGGAGAAAATCTTTTTGGTCAAGCTGAGAATTATTCAACACTTTTTTTTTTAGACACACATACATGTAAATATGAAGCTATATATATATATATATACACACACACACACAAAGTAGAATCCTTGGTATTTGGTAAGGTAAATTCCACAGGAGATTGAATCCAAAGAGAACTCAGTATTAAAATTTATTGTTAAATTAAACAGAGTATTATAATCAAGAACAATTTAGTATATTTTTTTATTTATTTTTAATGTTTTTAATTTTTAATATTGCTTTAATGTTTCTAAATATTAGTTTCTTTATTACCACACTATTATTACTACCAATAAGTTTTATATAATAATATAATACTACTATTATTATTACAATTAGAATTAATAAGAAAAACTAACAATTAATTTTTCTAGCAAAAATTCAACCCCTAAATTTTAAGTTTGATGGCCATACATCTAAAAATAGACAACTAGCAACCCAAGTCCAAATTCATTGTTTTCCTTAACTATGGTTTTTTGTAAATCTAGGCCAAGGATGCAGCATGATGCTAAGATTTAATACATTAAGTTAAACACCCTTTCCTTTATTCTTTTCTTTCCCCTTTTTCTTCTTTTTCCTTTTTCTATTTCGTTTGACCTTTTCTGGATAAATTTGAACTATTCATTGTTGTATGAATTTAGTCTGACAAGCGGTGATATGATAAGAGAGCTGCGAAATATAACATTATCTCTGGGTTTATAAAAATATCCAACTTTTTGCTTGAAAATATATATATATATATATATTTTCTAACTTTTCTTCTTACCAAAGAGAAAAGTTAGAAATTATGCTATTCCCAACCAAAAACAAACTGTTGAATGAAAGAACAGAAATTATAACTAAATGCATCCACACTAAGAAATATCTCTAAGGTTCATACAGCCATGAATAAAAACGCCATAATTTGTTTTAATTTAAAAACTGCGTGTTCAAAAATTCCCTGCTATGTGAGCATTCAAATAAAACACTGTTACAAGAGTGTTCTTAAAACGGTAAACGAAAAAATCAGTGATTAAAAATCACCCGAATACATCACTCATGGTAGAAACCTAGGTTGCATTATAACTCCTTTAAAAATGGAAAATATTCAAACATTCTACAATATAATTGTATTGGACACTTTTTAATACAAATGTGCACTGGAGTGACCTTCACTAGAGATGGTCATGGCACTGGTCTAACCGTATTATGACCAAAAACTAACTATTAAACAATCAAAATATATATATATATATATATACGAAATCCGCCATAAAAGGGATTAACTTTGACATAATTTTTAATTTATTTGTTTGAACATTATTTTTAATGGATATTTTTATAATTAAACAGTTTTACATATTTATATCTACTGGCCTGAAAAATCTTGTTAGGAAAATATGCTGGAGGAATTACTGTCTCATTTTAACAGATATATTTACTAAAATTACACAAAAAATATCTTGAAATACTCAAGAGTAAATTTATTCTATAAAATTGCCATTAACTTCAACCAAGACCTCCAGACGACTTTGCAATCACCTGCATTTCTTCTAGACAATCAACTTGCTGAAGTTGGTGAATGCTGCCATAATCCTTACCTTCAGTTCATTGTTGGTGCCACAAGGAGTTTTGTTAGTCTCTTGCTCAAATGTCCCCTACACATAATAATCAAGGAGGTTGCAGTCACAGAAGTGAGATGACCAGATGTAAGAGGTGATATGGTTGAATAAATTATCTGACAGTCATGACTAAGCTCTTCTGCTTATGTGGCATGGTGCAGAGTCCTGTTGCTATAGAGTATTCCAGCAGCCACCCTCTTGACCCAGAGTAGAACTACCTTCTCAAGGAACTTTTTGTGAGCCACTGTGTTGAGTCTGAGGCCCTGTCAGAAGATGAATAGAGGCATAACATCATTATCACTAGTGATCACTCTATACACCTTGATTTTGACTGGATATATCATCCAACTCTTTCTGAAATCTCTGCAATACCTTCAGATTGACACTAACACTCTGAAATGTTTGTATTGGAGCTGTTTGCACAAATGCCAAGCAGTACAAAATTTCCAAATTTCTAGTAGAGTGAACAGCACGATGGTGCTGTTTTTCCTCACAGACAGTGCTCAACTGACCCTACTATACTGTGCAGTCAACATAATCAACACACACGATTCATACATGAAATAGCGACAATTTATACATTGCACCCTGTACATACATGTGTGTGTGCATGTGAACTGCCAAGAAAAATGTTGATATTTAAATTTACTGTAAATTGTATGATTGGCTACAGAAATATACTGATATATCTAATCTAGAAAAATAAGTAGTTCAATTGTTCTTTTAATGAAGTTCTCTAATTTTTATGAGAAAATATATTCATATATTTTTTCATATTATGCATGTGTATATAAATAAAACAGCTCTTAAATCTTTAATTTGGAAAATAGTTACAATTTATGTTTCTATGCTATTCCACTTTCCTGGAAATCTGATGGAAAAATGATTTTTTTTTTCCTGATATTACCTAAAAATTCCTTGCTCTCCAGAATAAACAGCTTTCACATGTGGACTACTTGGCAACATTGTAACAATTTTGTTGGCTTTAGATGCTACTTCTGCAGGACTTTCACCAACTGCAGCACCTGAATAAATGAAAGAAAGAGAAAGAAAACTGAATTTGGATTAAGTCAGAATTAGAGTCGTATTACTCAAAATATTAACTACAGTGCTTTGCCTTCCCCGGGACAAAAGACTGGAGAGGTAACATAAACCGTGGCACAATCTTATACAAGCAACTAACATGATTTTTTCTTCACAGCCAATAAATATTTATGACTGCATGAGAATGGTAATAGCTGATATAATTTTTTTATATATACATAAAATATATCAGAATGCCAAATTGTTTTGTTTTTGATGAGAAAAACCTAATAAGTGGTAAAGTCTTCACACTCTAAATTTGATACGAAACTTCCTTAACTTTATTATTATCATAAAGGTGCAATGAACAATGTCAAAACAGATAGTGATTTTTATTTAACTAATCAAAGACATTTATTCTGTGCTAAACTGAAAAAGAGTGACCACTAAACAATTTTAAATTATTTTTAAAATCACATATTAGAATATTCATACTATGTCATTTTCATGGAACCTTGAATTTAGAAAGACAGGACACTCAAGAATTCCACCATCTGAATAGAGATAGCTTAAGGCTCCAGAATTACACCATCAAAAGAGACATGGCCAAGTGCATGGTTAAAACAGTTCATTCTGTGGATCAGTTCAAGCTGAAAAGTTACATGCTCTGGTTCAGTGGAAGAAAATGAATTAGCAAATAAGACTGGTAAGTTTTGTTCCATAGAGAGATCTCCATCCTACTACATCAAATATGGAAAATAAAATGGGAATAATCTACTGCCAGAATAAAGTATCTGGTAGAAAATTCTGAGATAAGTTTACTAAGTACAATAGCAGACACCTGAAGAGGGCAAGAGTGTACAATAGGTAAAAACATTAAAAATATAACAACAAAGACATGTTTAATAGTCTGAATTGGAAGACATAATTCCTCATGTAAAACCTTTTGATACAAATTAAAGCCAAGCTATGGAACCATTGCATTATAAGCATGCCTGTAATCACTTTAGAACATCTATTACAAACCAATCACAAAATTAAGTAAAACATTTTTACCACGTAAGAACAAGATTGAGCACTCCAAAAGAAGATAAGAGAAACATCTTTATTAAAAGAGCTATGCCCTCTTCATTTAATTACTATCAATGTAGGAGTGTAATTACCTGCTTTTTTCAAAGAATTGCAGGCTTCAGCAGAGATGTCGTATACAATCAGTGATTGTCCATTTTTTAAAAGGTTTTGTGCCATGTGTCCTCCCATGTTGCCAAGTCCAATAAAGCCAACTGTAGCCTGAAAATAAATGAAACAAAGAAAGCAATTCTTTAGTCATGTCATGTATGAAAGTGTGTGTTGATTTGTGGTTTGAAGTATGCAGTTGAAAATAAAGAAAGGAAAAAGATATTCTTTTCTCTTCTTTAACTACAATGCATCTGAGGGTTGGCAAATAAGACAAATAGAAGAAAATGAACAAAAAAGGTAGATATTAATTCTGCTTTCCAATTACAAATGATTTTGACTTCTCTTTGAGCAATAGTGAAACAAATAAACAGATTAAAAACTAAAAAACATAAAAAACAAAGATCTTCGCAATATTTTTAACATCAGTGAAACATTAGAAAATTACCTTCTTTCTTCAAAATCTGACAAGAGTTTCCATATGAAAAAAAAATCTTATCCTCATCTTTGTAATTGAATTATAGCTTAAAAACATTTCACAATTATTGCCAAAATGCAAAATTTATAAACAGTTCTTGTAAAAAAACACAACACAAATTATATATATCTCAAAGGACTAAACACACACCACTTACTTGCTACCTAGGTTTCAAATATGCTGGTCTCTTTAGGCAGGGTGTAAAATTACTATGGAGGACCTTGTGATCAAGGCACTCTATAGACATTTTCATCATAGTGAATTGTTTTCTTTTTTAAGATTCTCAGCAGCCCTCATTTGTGCACGTGTAGCCAAAGGAACATAACTAATTTGCTCCAATTAAGTCCTAAATGACAAAACATTATATATATATATATATATATAGAGAGAGAGAGAGAGTGACACAAATACCATCATGGACACTTAATATATTATACAAAAAAGCAAGTAATATTAATGACAATAAATCTACTCTTTAAACAAAATGTTCATGGCGTCTATACCAATTTCTCTTGTTGGAACAACCCTTATTTCTGTTTTTTATATATATATATATATATATATATATATATATATATATAAATAAAACAGGCTTGCTTATATTTAGGAAAGATAGCTTAATGGTCACTATCACATTTTTTATCATGAACTTTCCTGAGAAAGTCCATAAAATTTGATGGAGAGCATATGGTTAGGTTGATAGCTGATGTTGATCTTGTACCTGGGTGTAGGCCTATATGCAGTTGGTTATTAAGGATGCCTAGAGCAATAAGTACATAAATTCTAGTAGAGATTTCTATAATTTTACCAGTTTGATTGGGGTTTTTACAACCCCACATTCTGCTGTGCACATTAAAATCTCCCATCAGTAGAAAGTGGGTGGAGAGTTGGACAATCAGCCTTTCTATTTCCATCTTATTCAGTCTATATAGAAAAATATAAATTGAACAAATAGTGTTTGATGAATTGAAGTTTTTACTGCCATGGTCTATAGATATGTATTTAATTGAAATTTTTCATGGGGAATGGATTTTTTAACCAATATTAAATACTCCCATTTGGCTTTTTCTCTATCGGCAATACAATTATTTTGTGATAGGCTTCATATTATTTAAAAGGAAGATATTATTTAAAGCAGATATCCTGCAAGTATACTATATTTGGACTGTAATCTGTAAGGAGTTGTTTGATTTTCTCATAGTTTGGCTTAATAACTCTACAGTTCCATTGTATGATGCTTGTGTTCCATTTGTCCATTTGAGTGGTAATTATTTTTATGAATGGATCATAAGGATCACTATGTTTTTGGTTTTAGGTTCATATATTCCATCCTTTCTATACTGTTTGTTTTCCATTTGTGAACCGAGTATTTGTTCTTGATTATTTGGGTTCTTTTAATTATTTTTAATTATCTTTATGTGGTTTGTCGTCCTGTTTATTTACTTTAAATTCTGTTTTTTTTATTTTTGTCTTGTACTGAGGTTTGACTGATTTTTGCTGTGTCAGTTTTCTGTTTGTGGAATTTTCTATTTGCATGTCCTGTAATTGAGAGGTTGTTGTTGTTAGTGAATTTTGTGTTGAATTTATATTGTTTGTGGTTAGTTTTGGTTCAGTGGTAGGGGTTGTTTCCAAGTTTACATGTGATTTTAATGTTTTCAATGTTTCTCATCTAATTTGTTTGATATTAGATTTTCATGGGTATAGCTTGATGCTGCTTGAATAATTTTTGTATATGATGGTCTATTGAAGTTTGCTTCTGACTAGGGAATTTTTTTCATGTGTTTAATCTTTAATATATCTTTTACTAGGTTTCACAAACCCTGGAAGTTGCTGTATGATTTTGTTTTCAATTAGTGCATTTGATCTAATTTTCCACATACTAGTTTCTTTTACATTTATTCTTACCATATCCATATTTTTGGTAATTGAAGCATCATAATGAGTTTGGAATATGTGTTTCTACTTTGGAAACTGTATATCCAATTTTTATTTCATGTGGTGGTTCTAGGGCATCAAAGTGTTGGTAACTATAATTCTACCTTTTTTTTTAATAGATATTCTTGTTGTGTCTATAATGTATTGTTTTTTTTTAATTTCCTCTAGTGTATACAATGAGAATTCAGTGCCTCTCACTAGACCTTTGAAAGAATTTAATGATTGGTGTGGGTAGACCCTTACCTTTATATAAAAAAATTTAGTCAGCCTTAGAGCTTTAGCATAATGTTTTTCTTTTGACTTCTATCAGTAATATATTAGTTCTAGTTGATTTCTTTAAAACTGTTTATGGAGTTATCTGAAATGCTAAAATTTTTTTCATTACAAAAGGTGACAACTTTGGTATTCGTTTGTTGTCTATCAGTTCCATTACTATCAATTTCAAAGATTTGCCTTTGATTTTCTGTCATTTTCTGTCTTTATCAATGTGTAGTCTCTTTTTGTTTATGTGTTCCTATGTTGGTATAATGTTTGATATGGTAAATGCTTTTTTTTTTTTTTTTTTTTAAATCATTTCACCCCATGCAAGGCAGTAATGCCATGGTGTGCAGGAAGCTATGTAAGAGAGTGAAACATTACATTAATTCAGAATGGGCAAGAGAAAGATGAGAATACTAGTGTGAAGAGAGTTATGTAAGAGTAAAGTGAAAGGAGCAAGATTCGGAGGGTGTCAGGAAAGGAATAAGATATGATACAAGTCAAGGAGATAAGAGATGGTGATTTACGGTGCATTTAAATCTTTCGAGATTATAGCTATCAGGGAAGCCAGTATTCAGAAGGGAGTTTCACAACTGGGAAATGCAAGGAAAGAAGCTGTTATGGTAGAAGTGGCGGTTACATTTAATTATTTTGACAGTAAAGGTTGGAACCTTATTGCCAGTCTAGTTGTTCAAGTAAATTCGTGTAGAGGGGACACTAGAAACAGAGTAAACAAGGAATAAAGAATACAAAGATTGTAGATGTTAAAGAAACTAAACAATAGAGCAATATAAGAGAAACTCTAATGACAATATTGCAGATTTGAACGACAATACTGAAAACCAGATAGAAACAAAACCATTGAATATAAAGTGAATGGATGGAAAGACTAGAAAAAAGGAAAAATTATGAGCACACAGCCTTAGTTAACCGAGAAATATAGTCATTGGGTAAATAGGAGGTGATTAAAGAACCTGTCTGCATCAACTGGTACAGCCTCATCAGATATATGTCCAGAGTTACAAACATCAAAGGTAAAATGGTGCATCTATGATGATCTTCCTTAATAGTACAAGAGAATAAGTAAATGAGGTGAAAGGAGTAATAAGTGCTTATGATAATGCATTATTTCTTTGGCATGAGGCAAGTAGACATTAATTGGTATTTGAGCAATAAATGTGAAAGATTTTATATTCTGTGGAAACAAACATTTCAAGAAAGATGTAATCTTAGAATTAAAAAGTTCAAAGCAGGGACTCATGATAATGGAATATTCAAATTTTTGAGACTGAATGTTGAGTGATCCAAAAATGGAATCAAGATCTGTAGATATCATCCATATTCCCAACAGAAAGAAAGTTTTTTGAGAAAAAATGATGGGATGAATCAAGATGAAAAGAATGGATTAAGCAAACTTGATGGTCAAATGATGTGGGTATCTACTTATGTTTTAGAGATTATGCAAAAGCATCTGATAAGGTATGGCACAAGAATCCATTTGAGCTCCTGGGAAAATTATTTATTTAGAAGGGATATTAGAATAATCTAGAATTTATACTGGCAGCAAACTACCTGCATATGGATAGAAAATAAATTGGGTAGCTATACAAAAACAGAAATGAGTGTGAAATAACGATGTGTCTTCTCTCTAGATTCAACTTTTACAGTGATGCCATCTTAAGAAAACTGGAGAGCTGCCAGACATAATCTTTACAATATAAGATATGCAAATACACTGTGTTGACAGTTGACTTGAAAAGAAATTACAGGACTTCATAGAGAGGGTGGTAAAAGAAAACAAGAACAAAAGACCTAACAACTGCCAAAAGAGAGAAAGTATGGTCATCAGCAAGAGAAAAAATCTAAGATTCAAGTCAGAAATTGGAGATATAAACATTAAAGAGCTGTAGAAGTTTAAATATCTGGCAAGCATTTTAACAGAAGATGAGAATTGTAACATACATTTAAATAGGCATTGGTGATGGAGGCATTTCAAAAAATAAGTAAGCTGATGAGAAACAACATTTTTATCAGAAATAAAGAAAAGTGCTGGATTGCTATATGGTATCCATTCTCTTATATGGCAGTACATGTTGGACAATTTCCCCAAGAATGAAGAAAAAATTAGAATCAACAGAAATGTGGCTCTACATAAGGAAACTAAAAATCCCATGAACCAAGCAAGTAAGCAACGAGAAAGTCTTAGAGAAAATAACAGAAAAAACAGAAACACAGAATCAAGAAAAGAGAGCTCAAATTTCTTAGATACATAACGAGAAAGACTTGTTTACCTGAACTGCTTTGCAAAACTGACAATGCATCTCTGGTAGATATATTGAATTTAACAAATGTTGTTAGTGATGGTTGTCTGATGGCTGATATGGCAAGAGTTGAGGAAATCCAAATGGAATGGGTTAAGGATTGTGAGAAGAGATTGCAATCTGTCTCACAAAGGTAGGTGTTTCCTTTGAGATACTGAGAGACATTTTTCTTCAATAATTGTTTTAATATTTATATCCAATATCTTCAGAAGTTAATGTTGAGTTGTCTCACACTTATTTTATATTTGTAGACAGCTGTGTCCCTTATCTTCTATAGCACACAGTTTTCGTTTTATTTTTTTAGAATAAAGATAACAGACAGTTAACATTTGTTGTGTTTACTGTCATGTGAGATCAAAACTGACAATTTACACTTAGAATCAAAAAGAGACAGTTGAAGTTTCTACAACACAATGATGAACAAAGGTTCGGATAACTTGACACTGGTAACACATATTAAAGGCAAGAGGAGAAAAGGGAAACAATGAGTAACCTCCCTAACAAGCTTGTATAAATAGATGACAAAACTTAGATACAAAGTAGGAGGGCAAATATTATTCAAAGCTATGATTATCCATGCCTTCAATGCACACAGCACATAACAGAAAATATATGTATAAACATGATAAGATATCATTTATATATTGAAATGTGTCTGACAAAAAAGGCCAAATAGAAAATACTGAAGGCTCTAATATTATGTAAGGATAGTTTGCCAGTCTTCAAAATTAACATTCAGATCCTTAGTTTTAAATAGCCTGTGTATCAACCACTAGCATAAAGAAAAAATAGATAACTATACTACATCAAACAGACCAGTATGTGTGTGTATATATATATATATGTTTTTTATTTAAAATTAAAATTACATTGTGACATGGAAATTTCTATGTTTCAAGACTTATTTTGTCATCAGGCAATGTTTGATAATAAGGTGAAAATGATTTCCATTTGACTTTAGAAAACAATATGTTTGCTATTTTAAGGGTTAATATAAGACAGAAAAATGTAGATTTTACAAGCGTGTTTAATTTAACTAATCAGAATGAAGGTCTATTTGAAAATATAGGTTTTTAGTTGGGATATGTGAGAATTTTTCTTCCATGCTTACAGAAAAATGTCATTTTATTTGGCTAGAGTCTAGACTGCTTACATCTGGTAAGATGAACACATTAGCTACAAAAGTAATTCTCTTAGATTTCTATGCATCTCAGCTATTTTAAAAACAAAACAAAAAAAAACACTTTATTTTTTATCTGACTTGAAGGGACTTTTGGTAAGATTAAAATATTTTTATTCAGTTCAGAGTGCATTTTTCTCATCAATTATTCATATATTCTTAACTTGCATAAATTTTAATGTCTATTAAATTAATATCATACCATAATACAAAACAAAGCACTGATTAATTGATATTCTTTTATGAAGAATTATTAACCATATTCTAAGGTGAACATTTTGCAATGTTTACATATGACATTAATTTTATTACATTTATTGAATAGATCTTTAATTTAAGAAATTTAATAATGTATAATTTTTCATATAGACACAGAGAGCATGGATTGTTTAAAGACTAACATATTCTAGTTTTTTAAAACTTTTTCCATTTTATTGTGGAAGTTTTATTGATTTCTTTTAAATGCCAAAAATATAAGTAATTGAACATCCCTCTTGAAATAGTTTTGGTATTAATAGTTTATTTGATCAACTTACATATAATCATTTTCACCATAGTTATTGGACATTGCCTGATGAAGAGATAAATTTCGAAACAAATTTCTGCAATGTAAATTAAATTAATTTTAAATAAAAACGATTTTAATTATATTATGCTCTACAATCTATGTTGTATTGAGCACTGAAAAAAAATGCCAAAGAACTCGAGATTCTAAACATGTTGGTTCTCTTCATCTGGAGATATATATATATAGAGAGAGACAAAGAGTGAGATTACCACTGAGTGGTTACAGTGTTTCATACCTGAATACAATCTTCAGGCTATATTTATACACATACTATCTTTGATATTGAGCACTTTTACTCATAAACTTAGTATATCTTAAAATTATATTACTTGTCATATAATTTGAATTGAAACTCAAGTTGATTTAACTGGAAAGTAAACTGTGGCTTGAGATCAGCTTGACAATGCACTAATAGAGACTCTGGGGTTAGTTTTAACTAAAAGTTATGACTGGTTTAATGAAAACAACCAACTCAATATAGAGATTTTCTTAAATAAGAACAAGATACAAGAATGTATGTTACAAAAAGGAATGTCTATGAGCATCCAGTAACATTATGAAAGGAAAATTATAAAATCAATGGTCTATATACAGGGGCACAACAATATTTTTCGGACACTTTGAAAAAAGTACTTCAAGGTGGTTACTAGTGCCAAAAACTTTTGAGATTGTAAGTATGTAGTTGAGGAGTGAAAATCCACTACTAGTGTAATCATTTTTTTTAGTTTGGCTTTGATAATTTTAGTTTTTTGTGATTTTTGCGAAAACTTGCGCGACAATATTTTTCGGACATGACAAAAAAATCCTATTTTATTAAGAGCTAAGTTCATGTATATGTTGCTGTATGCAAATTTTCTGCTTGTACACTTAGCTGTCATCATTAGAATCAATTATCTGTTCTATTTCACTGGCAAAACAATTAAGTTTAATGAGGTAAAATGCATTCAAAAGAAGTCATTTGTTTGGCACGGAAGAAGTGGGATGATGGCCTCAGCATCAGAAGGATCGCCATGGATTTGAAGCTGTCGAAATCAACGGTCGAATACATGCTGAAGACAAACTCTGAGTGGAAAAAGAAGAGAGGACAGAAAAGATCAATTGGCAAGAGGACTGAAAGGAGAATGAAGAGGACTGCAACACGGCTTTTGACATCTGGAGAAAAAGTTACAGCAAGAAAAGTGAAGGAGAAATGTGAATTGGATGTAAACGTCTGAACAGTACAAAGAACGCTGCATAGGATTGGTTTGAAGTATGCAATGGCTAAGAAAAAAATTACACTAACAAAGAAACACAAAGGAGCAAAAAGGTGGTTAACAAAGCATGTTGACTTTAAGAAGGTTATATTTACTGATGAGAAGCGTTTCAAGTTTGATAGGCCTGATGGATGGTGTACTTGGTCGAGAAGGAGTGAGCCTGCTGTACTGAACAAACGACAGATGGGAGGAGGAGGAGTTATGGTTTGGGGTATGATCTTTGCTAATGGAAATATATGGTTGGAGTGGCTGAAAGGACGACAGAACAGCGACAGCTACAAACAGTTGCTGGACAAGAAAGCCCTACCAAGGATAAGAAGAGAGATAGGGAATGATTTCGTTCTACAGCAAGACAATTGCAGCATCCATGTGTCAAAACTAATGAAAGAATGGATGGCTGAAGTTGAATATGACTACTTTGGAATGGCCTGCAAAAAGCCCAGATCTAAATTTAATAGAAAATGTTTGGGAAATGCTTGCACAACTTGTCTATGATGGACCTGAAATAACGAAAGAGGCTCAACTATGGGAACGAATACTAGATGCCAAAAAACAACTAATAGAAACATGTAGAAATGTTATTGTGCATATGTTTGATCATTATGAAGAGAGATTGATAAAAGTTATTGAGAAGAAAGGTGATATTACAGACTATTAACAGTTTTTCAACGATGTCCGAAAAATAATGTTGCGTGTGTTCTGTAAAAAATTATGAAAAATAAATATTTTTCCTTACCTAATCGATTTTCTTCCATTTTTATTACAGGTATTGTCTTTATATGTTTATGCTATTCTATTGAAGGAATTTCGTCACTCTATGATACTCGGAAAGTCGAATACTAAAGTGTCCGAAAAATATTGTCAGGCCCCTGTAGACCTTGTAAGATGGAAAACACTTGGTGGCATAATTTAGCTGCAAAAAAATGCAGGCTGCTGCAAATAGTAAGAATAGTAAAGAGTAAAAAGCCATTTTTTGTAAAGTCTAAAGAGACTGGAGATAGTTTAGAAGCACATTTCTTGAAGACAATTGCAGAGATACCATAAAATTTTCATGTCATGTAAGGATATAGTTTGAAGATGATAGCACAAACCATGGATATTAGTTTCTTATAGTACGAAGGTGTCTGGAGTGTTT
Organism: Ascarosepion bandense; assembly: GCA_037127315.1. Lineage (NCBI taxonomy): Eukaryota > Metazoa > Mollusca > Cephalopoda > Sepiida > Sepiidae > Ascarosepion > Ascarosepion bandense. The sequence goes on from JBBBDQ010000335.1 coordinate 184,597, forward strand.
CAAAAGCAAAGATTCTACACAACAGAAATTGATATAAATACAAGAAATATTGTAAAAAGAATGGTTGAGAAGCATAGGTGATTTTTTTTTGCAAACTGATTTACTTCTATTTTTATTAACTGTTGCAGTGGGAGGAAATTTTCAGATGAAAAAAAGCCAAAAATAACAAACTCTCCATAGTCTAAGGCAATATAAACTGGCTGAAAGGTGGCAAAGATTACAGAATAGTGTAACCTCAGGTTTGCCCACCAGAAGTAATTGCTGGGACACCTCTCCCAGCATGACATGAAGCTGCAAAAAACCTGATATTATCCATCTGCAGGAAAGTGCAGTCTCTCTAAGCAACATCATGGCTATTTGTTACCAGTTTGAATGCAGAAACTAGAAAAGTGCCAATCTGATACACTTAATATGAAGAGATGTAGACATTAGTCAGTCATACACCAGTTGCTCTCATTAAGGCCTCAGAAGAAGGAATTGGTTACTGAATCCTAAACAGGAAACAATAAAGCTATACTCCAGCTCAAAGAATGAGGAATGGGTGTGAACAGAGGGATAGCTGAACCTAGATACTCCTATTTAAAAATAAATAAATAAATAACAGGCTTTGGAGAGATTTCATCAAAATCCACTAGATATCCAGCAAGATAGACACTATAATCAGCATTCTCACACTTTGCTGACTATGCCATGTTATTCACCTTGATGATAACAGAATACCCTAGAAAATGCTCTATGGGGAATTGTTTTACAGCACTTAACTCCAGAATAAACCAAGGAAATGCTTCAAAGAATGTTTCAAAGACTTTCTTGAAGCATGTCAAAAAAATCCTGAGTGATAAGCTGCAGTTTGTGACTGAAATAAGTGGAGATATAGAATTCATGGCACAAACATCTTTCAAGAGCCTGCATTAAGTTAAGTAAATGTCAAGTGTATAGCTAGGAAGGAGAAAATCATTAATACAGTATTTAGATGTGATGAATTTGGCTGTGTATCTTTCCTCATTGGCAACATGCAGAGTCATATTGGTAGATGTTTGATAAATTATGATCAGTACTATAGCGGAAATAATTTAACATGCAAAGTGTGTTAGAGAACTAGCAGAAACCCCTTGTCTCTCCTGTCATATAAAACCAATAAGCAAGCTGAACAGACTTTACAAAATGGGCCAGGCTATATGCAAAACAAATTAGTTTGCCACTACTGCAATAAGCTTTGCAAGTCACTGCTTTAAGAGCCATTGTTTTTCTCACAAGAACAAAAATCATTGATCAAACTTATCAGCAATGGCCATACTTGTTTCATGAGTTGACAGACCTTATATATATATATATTCGTCATCCACATACAAGCCTGTCTCGCTCATCAGTGTGTCTAGATATCCATTTGCTTCTGACCAGGATCGAAACTCAACCAATTTGGTGTCAGTCGGAGTCACTAACCCCTAAGCCATAGGGGTTAGCGTATATATATATATATATATATTGTTACATTAGGTTAATATTTTACCCTCACCATATATTATACAAGTACATTTTTAGTACACAAAAAATTTGCGATGAAATATAAGATCAATATGTTTTTTTTTTCATTATTTTTAAATACGCAGATTATAGAATAATTTCTTTGTAACCAGCTAAATCCAGTTCTTAGAAAAGAACCTTCCTTTCCCTCATCTCCTGTCTGAACCTTGATTGCAGGCCATACGAATGCTGCCTGTCTAAAGTGCAAGTGACCTTGATAATATTCAAAACACAAGCGCCTACTCCTTTTTCATGTATCCACATGTGACATAACTTACAATGGTTTTTAGTTTCTTTGTGCACGCCAGCACATAGCGTTGGCACTTGGATATCAGTTTTTGAAGAAGTCAGATATCAACACACTGGACTCAACTGTTTTGCTGTCTTATAAAAAATTGAATGTCACCAAGTCACCTAAACATCCTGAAGAATCTTGAGTGGTATTATTAAGTCCAAGTCATTTATATTTCCTGTGATTCACCCGCCTGAAATATTCACCATCATCGGGGAATTGAACTGTGTTATTCAAATAATTACTAAAGAATCTTTTTTTTTTTCAAATTATATTTCTAGTACTTCATATAACAATTGATTGACGTCGATCCCGACAAATATGTAAGTTTTTTTTTTATGTTTCTATATATATTCTATAATCTGCTGTCTTTAATGTTTTATATATTTCGCCGTCTAGATATGTTTTTTCCCCTCATATCTTTTGAATTAGTTTTGTTTTCTTTTTGTTAATTTAATATTAGTATAGTTTGTAAATAAAGTATTTTTATAAGATATTCTCGTGTCATCTTATGTTATTCTGTGTCTGCTTATTGTTCATTTCTCATTGTGTTTAATGTTGTCTAGAATTGGAGAGTTCCTCTCTCATTGTTCTTTTAACAATTTATGATTGGGATATTTTTTGTTTACTTTCTCATTGCATCCCGGCTATCGTAGTCCCAACGAAACCCAGGGCGTAACTATATATATATATATATATATATAGTTGATAGTAGGATGAAGAATAATAGCTGAACAAAAATGGATAGAATGAGTCTGGCATGTTTTAGACTGGAATTATGGTCAGATGTGTTGTGGTGAACTACCAGTGTTTTTAAGATGTTCTGAAAAAAGGTCCCTGTGATAATCTTATAGTCATTCTTTGAAATTGACAATGTTTTGGTGATGAATGTCATTTGGGTGTTTTATGCAATTTATTTGTATATTTTTGCTTATGGTTTATTGTTTTTGCTATTCTGTTTAGTGCTGACGATAGGATTGCTTTAGAGGTATTGTTCATTTATTCTTTTATGGTATTGGTGTGCAAAAAGTGATAAGCACAATGTCAACACAGCCAATGAAAATTGAAACCAAAATCAGCATTATTCTCCTACCAAAGTTTCTGATAAAGCTAAATAAATAGCAAACATTAAATTTAGAAACTTTTCCTTATTTGGTTTGTACACAATTTTATGTCAGGTGTCAATTTTCAAGAAGTCTGCTTAACTCCTATGTGTAATAAAACAAAATAAATTATTGGTCCTTGGAAAGAAGTTTCAACTTCAACCACCCAATAAAAATAACAGACTATGGATATCAGCAATAAAGATTACAAAAAAAAAAAGCAAAAGTTTGGTCAGTTAAATTGGTTTGCTATATAAAAATCAGATTTCAGTTATGTTGGTGAGTTGAGCATTATTCTGAAACAAGAAATTGTAGATTACAGTCAAAGCAGTAGAGAAAACAAAGGAAATGTCACAGGCAATTATTCCAGAATTGAAATAAAGTTGACTGCTAATTTATTTTTAAATACTCAAAAGAAAGTTTGTTTTTTTTTTCTATCAAAAAGCAAAAGAGAAAAGCTTAATGCATATGACCAATGAAAAGAGATAACTTACTCTGTTGTGATATTAAAAAAAGGCAGGTTTAACAAAGTAAGAGGACTCTCAACTTTCAACAAATGGAACATTTTTGGATGAAAAATATTTTCTTGAAGGATATACAATTGGATTGTGGTACCTTGAAGATGAAAATTCTTTTAATGTTTTTGAATATGCCAAACTGTTTTATAGAGTTAATCACACATTCTAACCTTTACTAACACCCATAATTAAAAGTTGATACATTCAAAAATAGGTTTTATTAACAAAATATTTTTCAGTTTTAAGTTTATTTTTTACATTTTTACTGTAAAAAGAATATAATTTTGTAGAGTATTGCTTTGAAATGTCTATGTTATGCTAAATAAACTCTTTAAAATGAATCTCAGTCTTAATAAAATATCCCAAGTTTTGATATGTTATACTTTGATCATGTTGGAGAAATGTTGACAGGCAGCTATACCCTCCCTAGAGGTGACCTGCAAGAGTATAATGCCAAGCTGTTCCACTTCCTTGATATAAGTTGTATACCCAATTAGATGGTTGTCCTTTTTGTTGTCTCATAAAAGCTTCCAAACCAGACAGAGAAATATTCTCCCATGCATCCTGGCAGGCTTGAATTTAAGAGAGACAGAAAAGAAAATGAGAAATAAAAAAAAAAAAAAAAAAACTAGTAGAAGAAATATGGAGCAGTAAAAATCAATAAATACATATGGAAAAAAATCTCACAGAAAGCAGATATGGTAGTTAGAAACACAACGACCAAGAACATAGGTGACTGGATTTCTAATTGTCCAATGTGAGAAACAGAGAGTGAGCAGGAGAGACATGTGTTGCCATGGTCACTGGCACCTTGTCATTGTGTGCAATTTTCTGCTCTGTTGGGCTGCAAACACTGAGCCATTGCAGAGAGCACTGTCACCAAGATTGTCAAAGAACTGTCAGACAGGCAAGAGGAAGGAGTGGCGAATAAAGTTGATAGGGAATAACGGGTTTGGGGATCATTCAGAGTTAATTGACAATGAGATCGGACATTTTGTGACCCAGCATCTTGTGCTGACATCTGGTAGATTGCAATCAACGGTGAATGTCACTCAGTCAGCAATTTTTGTAGACCAGTTCCAAATCAGCACCTACACACATCACCAAATCCAAGTCTCTGGATATCAGACTTCTAAACCTGTTCATTCCCACAACCATGCCACCTCCAGCTTCATGCCAGTGCTATTAGATCCTGCAGACTGAGCATGAGAGATGAAAAGTGGATAGATGGACTCTTGAGAACTAAAGACAATGGGATTTTCCAATTAATCAAACATGGTTTCAGGGTCAAAAACTGCAGATCATAAATAAAAAATTTTAAAATCCATTAAAAAAACAGGAGAATAACAATTCAACAATTGTATGTGTTTTTTTTATGATATATCTCATTTTTATCATCATCACTGTAATGTATAAATTTTCATAAATTATTTTTCCCCAAAATGAATTAAAAAAACGCATAAAAAGATTTGAAAAGTTTTTAAATATTTATTTTTCTTTTATGATCATATGAATGTTTCATGCAATATCATTCTCCAATATTGTTCAGACACTCAAATATTTTTTACATAGTTTTATTTAGAATGTTATGGGTACATGGTGTGTTTGATGCCGTGAAAATGTACTACTTTGGTAGTTACTTTAATGAACAATTTCCATTGTCAGTTTACTTTTGTCTTGAAATGGATGCTTCCTTTGAATCCATGGATAACATATGACAAATACATTGTGTGAACAACAGTTATGTGAAGATCAGGTTCAATTGCATAGAAAATGGTGATTATGGCCATGACTCTTCTAAAAATTGAGCTCTAATTTTTAATTCTTTTAATCAATTCACTCCAAGCAAGACAGGACTACCACTAGCATGCAGGGGGTTACAGAGAGTAAAAAGACTGGATCTAGGGGAAATTGAGGAAAGAATAAAAAATGAATAGGATTCAAGAAGATGGTAAGTGATGTTACATTTAAATTTTGGGAGATTGTAGCTATCAAGGAAGCAAGTAAATGGAAAGGAGTTCTACAGGTGAGAAGTGTGTGAAAAGAAACTGTTGGAGTAAAAGTGAAAGTTACATTTAACTATTTTAATGGTAAAAGAGTGGGACCTGGATGCCAATCTAGTAGCATACTTAAGTTTATCTGGTCGTGGTTTCCTGGAAAAAAAATCATCAGAACAGTTGCCATGAAAATATTTGTAAAAAAGATAGAGGGAAGTCATGTCACATTGATGAAAAAGTGACTAAAGTCAGGATTGATTACATTGATCAGTCTTTAAATTTTCTCAAGAACCTCAAGATGAATAGCAGGAGCACCTAATCAAATATGATAACAGCAGTTAATACATGGATGAATGGTAGATATTTTTTATAATCATTTCACCCCCAAGCAAAGCAGTACTGCCACTGGTGCATAGGAGGTTAAATAAGAGGTGAGTGATGACAAAGAAGGATAAGTTACAGTAGGTGTAAGAGATGGATAAGAGAAGGATGCAAACACTGATGTGAAGAGAGCAGAACATGATACAAGAGTTGTCAGGGAAAGGATATGAGTCAAAGAGATAAGAGATCACAATTGACATTGCATTTAAATTCATGGAGATTGTAGCCATCAGGGAAGCAAGTATATGAAGAGAATTCAAAAGGTGGGAAGTGCGAGAAAAGAAGCTGGTAGAGTAGAAGTTGCCATAACATTTGATCAGTTTTACTGTACAAGGGTGGGACTTGGTCGCTAGTCTAGTAGCTCAAGTAAATTCATGCAGAGGGGGCACCAGGAAGCTAAGCTCATTTGAGCAGAAACTGTGGAAGTATTTGTAGAAGAGACAGAGGGAAGCCACATTACATCAATGATAAAGTAACTGGGGTTGAGTGAGCTACCAGGTCAGGATCAATTACATTGCAGATTTTCCATTCGATTTTGTCAGGAACCCCAATGAATAGCAGGAGCACCTGACCAGATGTGACAACAGTATTTAATGCACGGGCGGATGGTAGATTTATATATGTGCAAGATGGATTTGAACTAGAAAAACTTCCTGGCCCTACACAGTGAACCAACCTTCCTAGCAGCAGATTCCACTTAAGATAGGCTGATAGTGCCAGGCCAAGGAGGCACAGTGTTTTGCTTTCTGGAAGACTAGCTTGATCCATGCTGATTGGGTGGGGAGGTAGAAGCAATTTTCTATGGTGGTTTAGGGATAGTAGCTTTGTTTGAAAAGCATTAAAATTTACAAGCCATTTCTTACCGCAGCTAGGTTTGCTTTATCAGCCTTGGCAGATTTCTTATCAAGGCGGGAGTAAATGGTGGTGTCGTCAGTGTAGACTCCTACTTGGGATCTGATTACATCAGGGAAATCATTCAGGAAGATCAGAAAAAGCAAGGACCTAGAAGAGAGCCTTGAGGGACACCCATGTTTGTATGATAGTATCTGGAAGCATGCCCATTCAATAGTACCTTCATTACGCGATTGGAAAGAAACAACAGGGATTACATTAAACAAGCATCCAGTTATACCATAGTTCTGTAGCTTGTGTAGAAGGCCAGCATGCCAGACTATCAAATGCTTTGGAGATATCAAGAGTAACAGCTCAAGCTTTGCTATTCTTATCGAGAAAACCTGGTTTGTATACTATATAATGGTTGTTAGCATATCAGCAGTAGGCCTGATGAAGCAAAAACTATACTGATTATCAGATAAGAAGCCATAGGATGTTGTACCACTTCAGCATTAATAACAGCCTTGAACACTTTGTCAAAAATAAGTAGGAGGCTGATAGGGCATTTGTAAATGTAGAAGATAGACTCTAATGAGAAAAATCTTTGTGGCATGACAGTGACCCAAATTTCCTAGCAATAGATGCAGCTATTGTTTCGATGTAGTCATTCCACTTCAAGTCAGTTGAAAAAATGAAGCCAATGAGGTGCAGCGTGTTGTTCTCCAGGAGACTAGCATCAGCCATGTTGATGGCAGCCAGGGAAGTTTTTCTATGGTGGATAAAGGAGAGCAGTTTTGTTTTGGAAGCATTAGAATTTAGAAGACATTTCCTGTCCCAGTTAACCACTGATTAGAGTTCAACTTCAAGTGCAGCTGCAGCCAGATTTACTTTGTCAGCTTTGATGGATTTCTGATTGAGATGGGAGTAAATGGCGATATCTGCACAAATGCCTACTTGGGAACTGATGAGATCAGAAAGATCATTGATGAAGATCACAAACTGCATAGGACCTTTGGAGGACACTCACATTCATATGAAAGGATCTGGGAGTCTGCCCTTATTTCACATTTGGATTAAATCAAACAATCGTCCTGTAATACTGTAGCCATGGAACTTTGCCAAAGAGTAGGTGCTGAGAAGTGAGATGCTTAACCACTTTGAGAAACAAAGAAAAGCTAAAAAAAAATAACTTGAAAAACCAGTTTAGACAAGAATTAAAAACTAGCAAAGAAAAAAAAAGCAGCATCAGTTTCATAACCAGTTAAATTTATTTTTTCAAATTTATATCAGAAAAACTTATTTGGACAGTAGAATCAGCTACCAACAGAGCTTTTTGACCATGCAATGTTTAACTAACATTCTAACAATTTCACATTATCAGTCATGATATTTCTTGTCTTGTATAGCAAATTTTACAAGCAAATAAGTATATAAAATATTAGGTGAGTGAATGTCAAATTCATACCTTAAGGACATTACTGAGTTTAACAAATTTGGCCTTACTCTAAATCATTATCAAAAACAAATGATCAAACATCAGAATTTATTTCAAAAACCTTTCTCAGTTGGGCTGATAGCTTTAAGTAACTATTTACATGTAATGATTACAGTGAATTAAAAATATAATTTATTTATTTAATCCTACCCATAATGCAATAGTTTACAGAAATTATGTTTTTATACTTTTCAATAATTACAATCAGAAAAATCAAATACAGTACCATTGAAAGACATAGCCACCTTCAAACAGAATTAATAAAATGGAAGTTGATATGGTAACTGGATGAAAACGCTATATAATCAGTAGCAACCCTATCAATAAAAGTCATCATCAGAAGAAGAATTGTATACTTCATAAAGAGTGATAACTATGGCTATAAGTTGATGATGAGTAAACTAATAACGGTTCCTAAATGAGTGTCTTATAACTGTACAGATTAGCTACATGATTTCTCTGGCAGAATGACACTTAGCAAAACAGATTTTTAGATGATTAAAACAGTTCACACTTGGCTCACCATTATTGTGGTCTTGTGCCAGATCATGAGAAGCTTAGGCTATGTCCACTTACAGTTCTTGCTGAAAAGCAACATTTCCTAACATAGGCACTAGTGCTCCCTTGTGGGCTCTGTTATGTTGAAAGGAGACATGATAATTTTTATTTCAGTTGGTTAGGGGTGAACATTCTCAGTGAGATGTTGGACATTTATCTTTTTTATTTGTTTATTTATTTTTTTTTTCAAATTTTCCAAAATTATTCACTATTGGTTACAAAAAGAAAAATCTGAAAGGTATCTGAAGCTACGCAAAGTTATCAAACTTTTCTTTGTTGCTTTTCCAACTTCCTATATGACTGTGGTTTCAATGCAGTTAAACAGCTTCATATTAAACAAAGAAACCACCTGCAAATTACAAAACAAGGAGATCTATGATTACTTTTAAGCAGTATGGAACCTAGATTAAGAGCCTCAGCTAGTAAGCAACAAATTCAACCGTTGCATTGAAAATATGGAGATAGGTTATCAACTGAACCTAGAGTAAGTGCTTTAGCCAGTAAACACCAAATTTAAATATTGCATTGAAAACAAGATATGAAATATTTTCCTTTTTTTAGCATTTTAATCATAGGCATTTATAATAGAAATGAAAAATATATCAAAATTATTTTTTGCACTAATACCTAAGTGTTATCTTGCTATGAAAGATGAATTCAGTATAATATTTGAAATTTAATTTGACAGGGTAGTGTTGTAAAAAAGGTTTGTGCTGAGAAAAAAAAAAAAAAAAAAAAAAGGTTGGGAAACACTGTTGTAGTTGTAGAGCAACATTTAGTAAGTCTGTGACTAGTGTAGTAAATGTGACACCAGGTACTAAATGAAGTTAAGCTTCATAAATATTTACTTTGCCAGAATAGTAATGTGCAATTGATATAAAAAAAACAAATACAAAACTACTGTACAGAAAGAATTTTATTCTCTTGGAGAAAAATATGGATGTTATCAGTTGCAATACTATTAAGGAATACAGAAATAACAACTACCACCAAGATACCTTCATCACCTACAAGGAAACAGGATATCCTTGACACAACCAGTTACTGTGACCACTACCACAAATAGAATCATTTACTCTGGTAGAAGAAAAAGAGTGTGGAATTGGTAAATATCCCAAGGTCTCATTGACACATGCCCTAATCAATAGGGACAACAACATTTCAAGTTGTCTGCTTCAATTCAACAAGCCACACATTTTGTTTCCAGAATTGTATGAAGACAAAGCTCTAGTGGTGGGTATGAGAGATGGAGGTTGTCAGTAGTAGTGGATTCCTTGATTGGTTCATGTTTGTTCATTTTTCAAGGTAATGGCTGAGAATGATAACTGGATATTTTGGTAGTTGAACCTTTAAATATCAACACATTTTTTTAATTATTAGAAGAAAAATAAAAAAAAAAGTAAAAAAGAAAGTAGAATGCCACACCTCAGTCACATATTTACAAATTAAGATTTCAGATTACCTTTAAAGTGACAAGATTTCAAATCTCTAAAACTAGAATTAGATTTCTTGTTCCCTAAGGCTTAGTTATCAATTATCTTTTATGAATAATGAAAAATGAGTGATATTTTTCAGCTATTATAAAGAGAAATGATGTTAAGCCTGACTTCTCTTACGGGTTAAACAATAGTAGACTTTAAGATAAACACAGATTCTTAAGTATTTGTTTATATTTCTGAGATGAGGTAGTATTTACACTGTTTACATCATTCGGATTATTGCCCTCATCTTGGTTGCCATTTGTATGACATTTTGACTGTTGTACACTGTAGTCTACTTCAGGTGTTAGGAATTTTGAACTGAGCACTTACAATCACTGGGGTATATCATTCTCATTCCTTGTGTAAAAGTGGTAGGCTTAATTTATCTCCCTCTAACCTGACTCTCTAAGTTACTTGTTCACCACTACTGTAGCCTGGTATTGAACTCATAGCTTTTGGGGTTAAGACACTAGAAATAACCAATGTCTATATCCACTGGGCCATGTGTCCTTACCAAAAGAGGCTTCACACAATGAACGACAATGGTATACCCTAGGGATTGTAATAAAGGGTTTGGTTCGAAATTCTTAGCACCTGAAGAAGACCAGAGTGCATAATGGCCGAAACGTTGTACAAATGGCAACCAAGATGAGGACAATAGTCTGAATAATGTAAAAATAGATTCTTAAGTTGAAAATGATTACTAAAATGATAAATATCATTCTATGAGTTAAAGCACCTATGAACATTAATAAAAATAGATTATAGCATTTTTTAATAGAATACAATGAATTAATAAAAAGCTTTGATTCAGCTCTGGCAAACACATTTAAAAGCATTGCAAAAAGGTTTTCTGACAAGAAATTAGGTTAATAGATTAACAGTATGAGTGCTTATACAGAAAATACAAACCAGAATAAGAACAAACCTGCCAATGATAAAGATAAAAAAATTTGTATCTCGCAAATACTTCTTGTGACAGTCTGTATACTATTAAATACTTACTTAGATATACCTTTTGATAAATAGATATTCATCAATGATTTTGTCAATCTATTCTGGGAAAATATATATAAATTTCTATACATCAGAACAATGTTAGGGAAATGAATGACAAAGCAGAAAAAATTCTGTGTAACACATTTCGTTCTTTCAGTTAAGTGCCATATATGATACATGTTTGGGTGAGCGTGTCCCTTCGATTCATGAGTGATGAGACAGATTTTCCTGCAGTGGGTTACCGTTTCTTTCTTTGATGGACTGGTTGACACCCAGGGATTCAGGACCCAATCTGTCTTGCTATTCAACCTACAGTTGGGGTGAGAAGATGGACTCATACCTTTACTAAAGTTATTTTATAAAAAATAGAAATATGTTTTTTCATAAATGGTAGTTTGCCAAAAAAAAAAAAAAAAAGAGAAAAAGGAACCAAATATTCTAACAACTGTTTCAGCAAGGAAAGACACACAGAAATTTCCATTCTAAGTAAACCAGTTTATGCAAGTGATTCCTTTTTTATAAATATGCAAGAATACTATCTCTAATTGTTTCGTTAATGAAAAATAGAACTACTAAAATTTCCAGAAGTTTAAATACACTTTTTTGCTTAGACTTTTTCCTCCTTTCATAATGTTAACTTTCCATTATGTTGATTAGCCAAAATGAGATTGACTCTTAAAAATGATATAAAAACTATCCCCTTACAAAATCTCACTGACAAATGTAATAGTTCATGAGTGCATTTCCTTAGTTGATTTTCAATACTTATTCCTACCATTATTTTAAGTTGTCTGAATTTATTAGATGCAACATTAATTTTTTGAAAGGATTTTCTTTCATTTTTCTTGCTTTAAAATGCTTGGTCAAGTCATTTTACTTTCCTCAACTGTTAAGCAACCATCAGAGATCAGAAAATAAAGAGTAAACTTCTGATGAAATTTGAACTTTTATCTTAAATTTGGGAGTGTCCAACAGCACCTTATTGATTTGGATTCAAAAGCTAATCAGTAAATGTTTTTCATATACTTCATTTCATTTCCATGACGTAATATTTTGTTTACACCAAGTAGCAGTAGATGTAATAACCTTAAGTTGTGAGAGTTTCTTAGATAAAACATTGTTGTCATGATTAATATTTGATTAGTTTTCCTTTCTTCTTTTCTAAAGAAAATGAATTCAAATTTTTTTTTTTAATCATTTCACTCAAAGCAAGGCAGTATAGCCACTGATGCGCAGAGGGTTACATAAAAGAAGAGTGAACGTTTAAGCAGGAGGAGAGTGAAGAGAAAGACGAACCAGTTACAGGGGATGTTGGAGAAAGGGCAAGAGAAAGATGGGAATACCAGTGTGTAGACAGTTGCAAGGGGAGAGTGAGAAAGGAAAAGAACAAGACACACAAGGTGATGGGGGAAAGGATGAGAGAATGACTAGAGTCAAGTGAACAAGAGATGAGAATTGACGTTGCATTTAAATTCATGGAGACTGCAGCCATCAGGGAAGCAAGTATATGGAAAGGAGTTCCACAGGCAGTAAATGCGAGAAAGAAGGCTGATGAAGTAGAAGTGGCAGCTACATTTAGTTGATTTAACTGAAAAAAGGGTGGGACCTTGTTGCCAGTCTTATTGTTCGAGTAAATTCTTGTGGAGGAGGCATCAGTGAGCTAAGCTCATTGGAGCAGAAGCCATGAAAATATTTGTAAAATAGACAGAGGGTAGCTACCTTCTGCCAGTGAGAGAATGGCTGGAATCGAGCTGCCAGGTCGAAACCGACCATGTTACAGATTCTCCTTTAGAGGAATTGAGAAGTCAGAGGAAGGAATTGAGGGGTTAAGATTAGTCTCACAGAGCATTAGGATGTCAGGGGACTTTTCATGGAGGAAAGATTCCATGTTACAAAACTGGAAGGTTTTCATTGTTTCTGATCTCTGCTACTTGGTTACTTGGTCTTAAAATGCAACAAAAACAAGTTAAAACAAAAATTAGTGAAAAATCATTCACATCTTTTGAATATTTTGATAATATTTTGATAATATTCTGAAGACCACTTAAATAAAATATTCGTTAAAATCAACAAATTGTTCTTATAAAAAATATTTATAGACAATGAATATACAAATATTTTTTTAAGTTGAAAATTGTTAAAATGGACAAAGTCACAAATTATTTGTATATTTGTATTTATGTAAGAGTGTTTCAACCTCAAAATAATTCTCAAGTCTTAGATAATGTCTACAAACAGCATTAAACAAACATATTTCTTTCTAGTAAATCACAACTGATTAATGTTCACTTTAGCGGTTATTACATTTTTATACACTTCTGTTTTGAGTATGACATTTTACAAAATATTATGATAATAATTTTCAGAAAAATATATAAGAAAAATCCATACATATCTCAACTTTTATCTGAAAACCTGGGAAGTTCAAGCATCAAATCAAAATGAATGGTGTAAACATGTCTCATTAAGTCAAAGGGTTTGGAAGACAGTAGACTGAAGCATTGTAAGCAGAGACATCATCAAAATCCAGCTTCATCAAATTTCATCTGTCAGTGAGGCTTTGTCACCTGCAGAAAAGCTGGGCTAGTATCATACTAAAGAAAGCACACATGAAATGTCTTCCCTTACCAGAAGCAAGCATGCATAAGTGTAAAACGAAAGATACCATCCACTGCTGACTGTCATTTATTGTTCACAATAGAAGAAGCCACCATATATATATATATATATATATATATATATATATATATATTGTGTGTATTTTGGCAGCATTTTTTCATTAATGCAGGTTTCATTGAATAATATAGACAAGTTTTGTCTATTAATTTTGTGTAGGATCCGTTCATACCGTCTGATATACTTGATGGTGATGTCGTTAAAAGACAACAAAAAATCACAGTATTTGTTGAATTTTTTATCGGGTCTAAGCTTTCGGCTCACATAAGCCATTATCAAAGAGTAAATAATAACACACAGTAAACATAGAACATTTAAGCTATTAACAATAAAGATAATTGAATTGAAAATGTAAGTCCATCCCTACCGTGGTGGATGGCCGAAGACAGTGACAAAATAGTGGTGTTGTGGTCCCTGGTCTGATTACAGACATTTGAGTACGTTGTTGGAAATATCGAAATTGATTGTATTCAAACCAGGTTTAAACTGTTTAATGTAGAGTGCTTCGAGGATTTTTAGTTTCTGCTTATTATTTTCTTGTTTGAGTATGTACGTGTTATCAACAAGCGTTTTTCTCAGAAGTGTGCGTTGATAACCGTGTTGTTCTAAATGACGGAATATATTTGAATTTTTATTTAAGTGCAACGTCAGACGCCGTGAGAGCGAATTTGTGGTGTGGCCGATGTAGATATTATTGAGGTTGTTAGAGATACTATTTTGTCACTGTCTTCGGCCATCCGCCACGGTAGGGATGGACTTATATTTTCAATTCAATTATCTTTATTGTTAATAGCTTAAATGTTCTATGTTTACTGTGTGTTATTATTTACTCTTTGATAATGGCTTATGTGAGCCGAAAGCTTAGACCCGATAAAAAATTCAACAAATACTGTGATTTTTTGTTGTCTTTTAACGACATCACCATCAAGTATATCAGACGGTATGAACGGATCCTACACAAAATTAATAGACAAAACTTGTCTATATTATTCAATGAAACCTGCATTAATATATATATATATATATATATATATATATATATACATACGTGGGGGTGAGAGAGATGAATTGTATTATGCAAAAATGAAAAACAAAAAAAACACTGACATCTTAACAGATATATTTACCAAAATTACACAAAAATATCTTGAAATACGAAAAAGTAAACTCATTCAATAAAATCAACAATGGCTTCAGCTACAGCCTCCAGATGATCTCGAATTCTCCTGCAGCTCTTCTGGAGGTCTCTTTACGTAAGTTGGTTAAAGCTGCCATAATCCTTGCATTTAGTTCATCTTTAGTGTTACCAGAAGTTTTGTTGGTCTCTCTCACTCAACTGATCCCCATAATAATCAAGCGAGTTGCAGTCATGGCCAGATGTAAGTAGTGATGTGGTCATGGAAATTGTCTGACAACCATGACTGGGTTCTCCTGCTTGTGTGGCATAGTGAAGAGTCCTGTAGCCAGACATAGGGTCTTCCAGCAGCCACCCTCTTGACCTAGGTTAGCACTACCTCATCAAGACACTTGATGTAGGCCTCAGTGTTGAATCTGAGGCTTTTACCAAAAACTTTGAGAGTTCTTTTCTTAATAATCAGACTGAGTTTTCCTAGCTGAGAGACCTTAATAATCATCATTTATCATCATCATCATTCTGTGGCCTCAGCCAAGATTCAAAATCTTGTCAGTAGCTGAATACTTGATGCTTTGCCAGAGCTACCAAGGGTGTTTTTATAGTGACACCATCACTAGATGGGTTGCCTACCATGGCTTAAGAGAGGCCCATTCACCCTCATTAAGAGAAGGATATCCCACGCCAGTTTCCCAACCTGGTGTTTTTTACAACCTCGCGGTAAAAAAAGGATATTATACATAAACTACTGCTTGTAGAAAACATTAATTTTCGAAAGGATTTTTTTTCTCTTCTTTTTATAATGACAGTTGCAACGCCTATTCCTCTTTGGTCATTAAAGATATTATACATAAACTACTGCTTGTAGAAAACAGTAATTTTCAAAAGGATTTTTTTAATCTTCTTGTTATAACGTTGGTTGCAATGCCAATCATCATTAAACTCATGAAAGTCTTTCCAAATCCTCTGTACTCTCCTCGTATTGATACCCAAACACACTGAAATGTTTGTATTAGAGCTTCTGGTGCAAATGTCAAGTAGTATAGTATGTCATTTCTGAATTTCTGATTGTGTAAATTGTGTCATGGTCTGGATTTTTCTCCTCACAGATGGTACCTAACAGACTCTACTATACTGTGCAGTTAACAAAATAAAAATGCGATGAGTATATGCAAAATGAAAAATATATAACGGCGACAATTTACCTATCGCAACCTGTACAAATGTATGTAAGGCCTAAGATCATAAAAGATACATGTAAGGAGACAGTTAAGTAATCATTCACATGCACACACCCAAATATAAAAAACAAAGATCTATATTTTATGCAAGGTGCTATGGAAAAGTTCACTGTGTATCAACCAGTCTAGGAGAAGAAAAACTCAATTAAAACCAGCCTGGAGAAGGTTGGGCTCCATTAGGCTATTTTGTCCAAGAGACACCACTGTTGCTATAGCTGCAGTACATGTGGTGCCCCAACAACACTAGTTGGTTAAAAGGCTCATGATTGTGACATCAGCCGAATAAGATGAAAATACTTTTGATTCAATCCAAAAGCTCAAACTAATGAGACAAGTGTCCAGTAAACACAGGACATAGTATAATTACATTCACATACTGAACCCAACACAATAAGACCATAATGCCCATCCCAGATATTGGCAGACAATAGATCAAACAAAATGGTTTCTTAAGACAGACACATGCACACACAAACAAAATAAATGGCTTATGTTACATTCTCTCTTCCTCTTCATTGTTTGGAGAAAAATGCAAATGTCACTTGTGTGCATGATTATTATCACCTGCAAAGGAACCATAACACTAATCTTCACACTTCTAATGGCTCTGGTAATACTGTGAAGTGGAAGAAGAAGGAATTGATCCAATAAGGACAGACAAAGGTGAAGTAATTGATTCCACATGTAGAAGGGGGAAAAATGCTTGAAGCTCTAAATAATGGGTAAGAATTTTTTGGGGGGTATATATATATTACATTTGGAAATGGGTTATTTCCACATCGTAGGTTTCAACCTTTTAGTATCTTCAGGCAATTTATAAAAACTGATTTTCTGTTTTTCAAACAGGGAATTTTTACGAATCCTCGACTGGAATTTTTAAACCAAAAATTTTCAAAATTAGGAAAAAGTTACTTGAGGATCTTAAAACACTTTTCATCCATGTGTGTACCATCCTAATATGTATTTATAGGTGTGATTACATCTGGACATTATTTCTTATCTTTCATTCAGTAATTTTTTTGCTCTGGAAACATAAAGACTAACTTTTCCTCCCGACACAATCTGCATACATTGTCACTGTTGTATGGTTTGACAATTCTTACTATACTCCAAGTTATATCAGGGTCTTTTCTATTTTTCAATTTTAATTTCCACACATGGCTAGCCAGTTTTGTGCACAATTTTGGGGGTTTTTCAGTTTAGATGTTGATTTTTGATAATTCCATCTGTTTTTAAAGATTTCTTTTGTAGACCCCAAATATGCTTTTCTGTGTCCATCTACGTCATTTACTTCTGCTTTGTAAATATGTTCTTCTGTTTTACAAAATACATTAAGTGGGCATTTGTTTTTTGTCCCTATATTACATTCCTTGATAGTGATGTTACTTTTTAGACATTATTATTTAGGTTTCTCGCGTTTTGTTTTTTATGTAATTTTCTAAACTATTAGCACATCTATAACTTAATTTGATTTTATTGAAAATTTTGATTAATTCTAAGTTTTTTAGGGAAGTGTTAATTAATTTAAAAAACATTTACCCTATTTTGGATTTTACTTCTAAGTTAAATGGTGAGTTGAGCCAAACAATGATTTGATTTCTATTATTATTTTTCATTTGTCTGTCTGACTGAATTTTGTATTCTAATTTGTTCTTTTGGCCAGATTCCTTTAAGACATTTTCATAATCTTTTTTTTAAAGATTGTTTTGTTGGAGTAATTTTTTGATAGTCTGTGTTCTAGTCCCTTATGGATGTATTTGATTATACTAGTTGGATGATTAGGTCTTGTGTTTACATATTTTAAAGTTTAAAGTTAGTGTTTATTTTCACTAACAGTTTGTAGATTAAGTTCTACATCTAAATATTGGACAATCTTATTTGTTTCAACTACAATTTTAAAATCTACATTTTAGAAGAGTTTGAAAAGCGTTTTTCTTATTCTGTCATTTTCTCTTTGTCCAGTGCTACCATTAGTTTGTCATCTCTGTATAATCTGTGGTTGTCTATGTGGATTATTTCATTATATATAATAAAATATTGACATTTATTATATCTATAGGGAACAAGTGCTCAATATCAGCAATGAAGTATTTATAGATGTTGACAGTGTGGATACAAGCATCGACAATTCTTGGGAATTGTTACTTTAGAACAAGTGCTATTACTCTTTGTTGAGAAAGTATCAGTAGAACAGGAAAAATACTGGAATTTTGTACTACTGAGAAAATCACAAGAAATTTGCTTTGAAAAAAAAAAGAAAAAGATAAATATTCTGACTAAAACTTTTAGCAAGAAAAGTTAGTTATACAATACTTGCTGTAAGTATATGAATCTGACAAAAAGAAGACAAAGATTTTGTCACATATGTTGGAATTCTTAATAAATGTGAAAGATTCAAATTAAAGCAGTTAATAAAGATATAATAAATAAAGATGCAGAAATACGTGCAAGAATCTTAACAAAACTGGAACAGAATTAAAAGCACTACATGAAATATCGAATAAATGTCAGACAATCTTAAATCTGAGATGCAATACAGAGGAAACTGAAGAAAAATAATGCATATTTATAGACAATCTAAAGAAAAATTCATCCATGTTTCAGATGTGGAAGGATACATTTTAAAGACAACTGTTCCTTTAA
Organism: Ascarosepion bandense; assembly: GCA_037127315.1. NCBI lineage: Eukaryota > Metazoa > Mollusca > Cephalopoda > Sepiida > Sepiidae > Ascarosepion > Ascarosepion bandense. The sequence continues at coordinate 203,471 of JBBBDQ010000335.1, forward strand.
GAATCTAAAGTGCTACAAGTGAGGAAACATAGGACATAAAAAATCCTACTCTAAAACTAAAGCAAGGAAAAATCCTCACAGAAAGAATTTTGTACACAGCATTGAGGCAGAAAAAATAATTACAGAAATCCAGAGAAAATTTGTGTATGTGAAAATTAATAATGTGGATGTAAAAATCCAACTAGACACTGGTAGTGATATCATAATCAACAAAGCTAAATGGAAAGCAAATTGAAAACCTATATAAAAAAACAATTTTGAAAAGTGTGTATCGAGTGAGAAGTTATTTGTTATTGGTGAAATTACTCACACTGTTCCATTTTGTAACAAGTGTGTCAAAGCTTATATGTTAAAAAATGCTATTAACTTATTCAGTATTGACTAGATGGAATTATTTGAGTTCTACTGATTTATCAATAAATTCTTACTGCAAAAATATAAGTGGACAAGTAATAACTTAAAAAAAAATCAATGTGAAAATATAAAGGAAGAAGTAAAAAAATGTTTCCCAGATGTTCTGTTGAATGAGTTGGTTCAGTGCTGCAAAGTCAAAGAAAAATTTAAAGTGAAAAAAGAATCAACATCAGTATTTAAACCATAACCTAGTTAGTGTACCATTTGCAGCCCTGAATCAAGTTAACAAAAAATGAGAGACTTGAAAAAATGGAAAGAAGCAGCAGTGTATGTAAAAAGAAAAATAAATAAAATAAAAAATAATAAAATTTGTATTTGTGCTGATTTTTCTGACTGGCTTAAATAAATGTTTAGAATCACATAAGTCTAGAGGAAATCTTTGCAAATTAAATGGTGGAAAAATTTTTTCAAAGCTGAATCATTTTGAGACATTTTCAAAAATACAGGTTGAAGAAGAATGTAAAATAAGAAAGAAAGACTGAAAGAAGGAAAAAATAGGAACAAAAAATATTGAAATCAGTTACAGAAAAGATTTACTGAAGAAAGGAAGAACGTCTGTAAGTATTGTATGATATCTTTGATGTACCACACCTCCAAAATTTGTTAAGCATACAAATATGAGTACCAGAAAAAGGAAACTTACTAAAAACATAGTAGTTGACCCAAAATGAATGTAAAACACAGTTCAGTATGTGGTAAACTTAATGGAAAGAGAGAAGGGGATAAATACTAAGAAATTTTTTTTTTATAATCGTATTACCCCAAGCAAGGCATTTTGCTGTCACTGCTGTGCAGGGGGTTTTTACATAAAAGGAAAGTTATGAGAAAGAGTGACAAGTTACAGAGGGTGTCAGGAAGTGGGTAAGAGAAGGATGAGAATACTGATGAGTTTGCTTGTTTGTTTGTTCCTGTTTAATGGCCTATCAACATCTAAAGGGTCATTTACGGATGGAAGCATATTTTTATTTCAAATGAGAGTTATTCCCTGGAAACAGGCTTATTCGGAACACAGCATGCTATTTTACCCATAGCTAGGAGGAAATGTTATAGTTTATATGTCTATGTTGAAGCTATATAATAAAGTGAAATTTTATTAAATAGGTCAATTTTCCGAAGGAAGGCTAGTATTTTGTCCATGTTGATATTTTCAAATAAAAATCTTAAGTTCTGTACTTTATAACACTGTTGACAAATTTTTGCCAGGTCTGTACAATCAATTAGTATATGTCTTATGCTATTATTCACCTGGCATTTAGAGCATTTGGGCAGATCTACTCCTCTTAACAGCCAGGAATGGGTAAAAAAGGTGTGTCCTATCCTAATTCGAGTCAGTATTACCTCTTCCTTTCTGGATTTCCTTAATGCACCTCTCCACTTTCCCAAATTTGGTTTAATTTGGAAGAGTTTGCTGTTCTGACAGGTCGACCAACGTTTTTGCCATTTGACTTGAATATATCTTTTTATTGCAGGCCTTTGATCTGTGAATGGGACCTTCATATTGAAGATATCCTCTCTCAGAGACTCCTTTGCAGCCATGTCCGCTTTCGTGTTACCATGAATGCCAATGTGGCTGGGGATCCAACAAAAGACAATATTCTTGGTTTTGTTCATCACGTTTAATCAATTTAAAAGTTTAACGATAATTAGGTTATTGAGATTCTTGTTGTAGATGGACAATAGTACAGAGAGTGAATCAGAGAATATAACAAAGCTGTCACTTACATTGTCAGTGATTAGATCAAGTGCCAGCTCAACAGCTGTGGCTTCACCACTAAAAATTGATGCTCCATCGGGTAGACATCTTTTTTTTGTGACGTTATCTAGTAGGGCACAGCATCCACATTTCTCACCTTCTTTCGATCCATCTGTATATATATGTTTATAGGAAGGGAAACTATCGACAATCTTGTTCAGTTCTTCGTAGAAATCAGTAGGATTGGTCTTTGATTTAGGAAATTTGGTGAGATTTAGCAATATTGTTGGTTGGATGATTTCCCATGGAGGGCTTTCTGAAATGAGTGATTCGTGTATTCGTTCCAGGTTTATATTGGATTCTCTGATGATTTCTTTCATCCTTAGGCCAAATATTTTAATTGCTTTCTTTTTCCTATCATAGAGAGGGTGATATAATGGGTTTACAATACAGTCGTAGGCAGGATTAGATGGTCAAATATTGTAAAGCTAGTTTGTTGCGGCGAATTGATAATGGCAATTCATTGGCTTCTGCATATAGACTATCAATGGGAGAAGTTTAAAAGGCTCCCAAGGCCAGTCTAAGCCCCTGATGATGAACAGTGTCTAATGACTTTGTATATGACATTCTGGCGGTGTCATATATGTAGCAGCCATAGTCCAATTTCGATTGCACTAATGATCTATATAACTTCAGTAAAGTTTGTCTATCAGCTCCCCAATCTGTGTGGTCAATAACTCGCATCAGCTGGATAGCTTTGTTACATTTGTTTTTTAAGTGTTTGATGCGTGGAATAAAGGTGAGCTTTTTATCCAGTATTAGTCCTAAAAATTTATGTTGGTCTACAATGGGAATCTGAGTCCCCTCCAGTTTTAACAGAGGATCTGGATGTAATTTTCTAAGCTGGCAAAAGTGCATGCATTTTGTTTTGTTAGTGGAGAACTTAAATCCATTCTTGGCTGACCATATTTTTTTATTTTGTCAATGCATTGTTGAAGCTGCCACTCAATTATGTAGATATACCTTGAGCTGTAGCAGATTAAAAAATCATTGACATACAGTGAGCAATCCACACCTGGGTTTATACATCCAACAATATCATTGATTTTTAAGTTAAATAATGCTACAGATAAAATACTCCCTTGTGGGACTCCCATTTCCTGTTCCTGAGGGTCTGAGGGGCATGCTCCTACACGGACATTAAATAATCTGTTGTTTAAAAAGTTATTGATGAAAATAGGTAGTCTTACCATCAGTTTAGCTTCTTTGAGATTTTTCATGATACCATATCTCCATGTGATATCGTATGCCTTTTCCAAGTCAAAGAAAATAGCAGTAATATGTTTTTTTTTGGATAAAGGCATTTCTAATAAAAGTTTCCAGTCTTATTAAATGATCCATAGTACTCCGCTGTTTTCAGAAACCACATTGAAGATTGGTTATTGTTTTATTGATTTCAAAAAACCAAACTAATCTGTTATTAACCATTCTTTCAAGAGTCTTACATACACAGCTTGTTAGTGCTATGGGGCGGTAATTGGAGGGGTTAGATGCATCTTTTCCTGGTTTTACTACAGGAATGACTATGGCTTGTTTCCATATGGCAGGTATATTACCACTGATCCAGATGTCGTTAAAAATAGATAGTAAATACTTCAATGATTGATCAGGTAGTTGTTTTAAGAACTCATACGATATCTCGTCTGGTCCCTCAGCTGTGTTATTAGCCTTCTTTAATGAATCCTTCAGTTCATTAAAAGAAAAAGGTTTATTATACTCTTCTTCATTATTACTTTTAAAGTTCAGCTTGATTTTTTCTGATTCCTTTTTAATAGTCTGGAATTTTTTACTGTGATTTTTGGATGACGAGTTATTTGCAAGAGAATCTGCAAGCAGGTTGGCCATGTCCTTTTTTGGGGTTATTTTGTTGTTTATACAGAGGTGCTTGAGTGGGGAACTGATGTTTTTTCATTAAATTTTCTGCACCATATTCCATATGGTTTTACTTTTGATGTTGTTATTAATTTTGGAAACAAAGCTCTTCCATGACTCCCATTTGCTTCTTTTATTATTCGGCATGCTTTAGCCCTGCATATTTTAAAATGGTTTAAATTCTGAGCAGTGGGTTGGTGGTTGAATTTTCTTAATGCAGCACGCCGTAGCCTGATAGCCTTTTTACAATCATCATTAAACCAAGGCCGGTTATATTTAGTTCAAGAAGTTGTTTTTGGGATACATTCCTCAGCTATAGAAATAATAGTATCTGTAAAATGAGTGATCGGGTCTTTCTCATGTTTGCCAGGTAGGAGTTTATATTTGCATAATTGTTTGAATTTATTCCAGTTGGCTTTTTTTAAGGTTCCAGTGAGGTATTTTTTATATTATTTCAGGGCCAGTATGTTCTAATGTTATTGGGAAGTGGTCACTTCCACATGTATCCTCATGAACAGTCCAGTCGTAATCCATAAAGATACTGGGATCACTTATAGAAAGATCAATTGCTGAGAACGTGTTTGTAGCAGAGTGAATAAAAGTTGGTTTCTTATGATTATATATACATAGGTTGTTATTGTTGATAACCTTTTCTATTATGATTCCTCTTCTGTTTGTGTCTGAGCATCCTCAGCTAGTGTTGTGACTGTTAAAGTCACCTAATAGTAGGAAGAGACGAGGGAGTTGGTTAATAAGATTTTCTATTTCTGTTTCGTCTATAGGGTCATTTGGAGGTAGATAAATGGAGCAAACTGTGACAGTCCGATGTTAAAGTGGTTGTAACGGCAATTGCCTGTAAATTAGTTTGTAAATTTATCTGGCTTTGTGCTATTTTGTTATTGATAAGAATGGATGTTCCTCCGGAAGCTCTCCTTGGGTTATTTACAATGTGGTTGTATTCAGAGAAGTTGCGGAGTTTAATGCTTTCAGATGGTTTTAAAAAAGTTTCTTGTAAACATATTATTAAAGGACATAGACTGGATATTAGTAGAAGAAATTCATTCAGATTGGCTTTTATACCTCTGCAATTCCATTGAATTATTTTGCTGGCCATGGTTAAATTTTATGTATTTGATTTCCGTTTATCTTTATGAGTATTGAAATGGTTGTTTTCTACAGGAGGGATACTCTCCGTTTCCATGTCTTCTGAATCTACAGATGTGCATCAGTTTTTTTTTTGGTGTTTTTCTCCACTACAGTTCTTTGTTTAGAAGAAGATCTCTGTACAGTCTGCTCCTGAGTAGTAGTGACTTTCTTTGGAAAAGGGGACTTAGATTCCTTCCTTCCACATGGGTATGTTATTACTTGAATATCACCATACTGATGAGAGTGGAGTGGCATGAAACAGAGGATGCAAGTTAGTGAGATAAGAGATGACTATTGACTTTACATTTAAATTCTTGAAGATTGTAGTTGTTGAGGAAGCAAGTAAATGGAAGGGAATTCCACAGGTGGGAAGTTCAAGAAAAGAAGCTGCTGGAGTAGAAGTTGCGTTTACATTTCATTGGTTTCACAATAAAAGAGTGGGACCTAGTTGCTAATCTTGTTGCTTGAGTAAATTCATATTTAGGGTGCAACAGTAAGCTAAGTTCATCAGAGCAGAATCCGTGAAAGTATTTGTAGAAGAGACACAGAGAAACCACATTGCACTGGTGAGAAAGTGACTGTATCCGAGCTACCAAGTTGTGATCAATCACATTACAGATTCTCCGTTGAATTTTGTCAAGGACACCTAGGTGGATAGCAGGAGTACCCGATCTTATATGGCAGCAGTATTCAATGCACAGGCGGATGGTAGATTTGTATATGTGCAGGGTTGTTTCAGACAGGAAAAACTTCCTGGCCCTGCATTTCTTAGCAGCAAATTTGGCTATGGATCGTATATAATCAATAATTCCACTTGGGGTCTGTAGCATAAGTTAACTCGAGAAGGCGCAGTGTTTTACTTTCAGGGAGACTAGCCTGATCCATACTAATGGGGGGCAAGAGTGATTGTCTGTGGTGGTTAATAGACAGCAGCTTCGTTTTGGAAGCATTAAAATTCACGAGCAATTTCTTACCCCAGACCACCACAGATTGGAGGTCTTTTTCAAGCTTGGCAGCGAGGTTTGCTTTGTCAGCCTTGGCAGATTTTTCATCAAGGCGAGAGTAAACTGTCATGTCATCAGCATATATGCCTACTTGGGATCTTATTACAAGGAGATCTGTGGTGGAGACTTACCTCGCCGAAGCAAAAGAAGGTGGTTTGTTTGCACGTGCATTCGTAGACGTAATGGAACCGCGAGGCGAGCTCATGCAAGGCAGTTTTTCGAATGACACAGCGCATGCGTCATTGGTGAAAGTGAGGCTCTCCGAGAGTGGGAAATTACGAGACCAAAAAACACATAAAAAGAGCCTACTTCTGTTTCGGAGGCACTTGGCTAGCGACGACTCGAGAAGGCTACACCGGTGTTTGGGAGACAGCGTTTTGCTTACGGTGCGCAGGAAACGGAGTCCCTAGTGAAGCAGTGTTCCGGGTTCTACGAGTAGCAGCTGGCACAGTGGTTATTAATTCGTCTACGAACTACACTCTGAGAAGACACAAATACCCACAAGCTATTTCGGCCTCTATCACGATTTCCATTATGGACGGCAAAGTTTTTGATGTCCGGTTGATTCCCGAGTTCAGTGGCGCTGCAACTGATATGCCAATCGTCGAGTGGATCGAAAATGCAGAGTTGGTCTGCGAACTCTGTACTATGGACAAAGTTGAGCGGATTCTTCCATTACGCCTCCGAGGTGGTGCTCTTGCTGTATACAGGCAGCTCAGCAAGGAGCAGAAAGCGGATGCGGAGCAAATTAAACGGGCCCTCATGACCGTGTATGCGACAGATGCATTTGATGCATACGATCAATTTATTACTCGGCAACTTCGCTCGGGAGAAACAGTGGACGAGTTTCTGGCCAAACTACATCGTTTAGCTTGGCTGGTTGAGGGATCGTTGCTCGAACGATGGATGATATGTGCGTTTGTTTCGGGGTTGCCACAATATGTTAGACAGCTTCTTCGTGCCTCGTCCAGAATGGAGACCATGACATTGGAGCAGCTTTTGACTCGAGCACGAGCTATCATGACCGACAACGGAAATTGTAAGGAATCGGTCACTGCATCCACTAGCAAAACACATTCGAATACAGAGTTGCTCCCTGATAACTCGCGCAGTGAGACCTTTTTTTGCTACAAGTGTTCTGGACCCAACCACATGGCGAAGGATTGTATGCAGGGACGCCAAGTGAGGTCGGACGGTCGAGTGCGGAAGTCTCACCGTGAAACCCGATGCTTCAGATGCCATAAACTTGGACATACATCATCAAGATGCCAGGGAAACGCCCAAGGGGAGGAGACGTCAGCGCCAGTCTCCTCCCTGAGCAAGTGAGAATCAAGAAATTGCCCGCCGTAAAAGTGCTCGTGGATGGGCGAGAGTGCACAGCTCTGGTGGATTCCGGCTGCTCACAGACACTGGTGAGCAAAGCTGTGTGTCGCCATTGGAGATAGAAGGAAGTAGGAGTGCTGACGGCCGATGGGAAGACTTTGAAGTGCCGGGGGCACGGCAGAATAAAATTGGAAGTTGAACAGTCTCAGCCCGTGAACATTGAGGTCCTGGTCGTGGATGGACAATTGTTGGGTTTTGACCTGCTTATTGGCATCGACGCGATCAAACAGCTAGGAGGTGTTCGCCTGACGGAATCTGGTGAGGCATACTTTGTAGACCTGGATGGATGTGCCGCCATTTCTATCAATGAGCCCGATTTCAGTGTGACATTCGATGAAAGGCAAAGAGCGTGGACTGCAACATGGAAATGGGCAAGTGGTCGCTCGCCCGGCGAGCTGACAAATAACATGCAAGAGTACACTGTGCCAGACCATGCCCGGGATGCGTACGAGAAAGAACTCTTGCTATGGCAACGTAACGGATGGTTGCTGCCATATCCCGAGGAGGAACTTGGTCCACCCAAGGGTCTAATTCCCTTGATGGCAGTCATGCAGGAACATAAGCAAAAGGTCCGGCCAGTACTCGACTACCGAGAATTGAACGGATTTGTAGAAGCATTCACTGCCGATCCGAAGTGTGCGCACAAAAGCTCAGAGAATGGCGACAGCAAGGAGTTGATGTGTCGCTCTTGGATCTGCGACATGCCTACCTACAAATTCACATTGACAAGAAGCTGTGGCCATTCCAAACAGTTATTTTCAAGGGCAAGCGGTTCTGCCTTACACGATTGGGGTTTGGCCTAAATGTGGCACCACTCATCATGAAATCTGTCGTCGACGCTATAATGTCCCAAGATCGTGTGATCAAAAGTGCCACGTCGGCTTACGTTGACAACATTTTTATCAATGAGAGCCTGATTTCTGCAGCGCGCGTTCGACAGCACCTCTCAGATTACGGCCTAGTCTGTAAAGACCCAAAACGGCTACGAGACGGAACTAGGGTCCTCGGTCTGCAGGTGTGGGGAGAGAACGGTATTCTCCGATGGAAGCGGGGTGGACAGATCCCGGAAATTCCCGACGTGGTGACTCGTCGACGTGTGTTTTCCATTTGTGAGAAACTCGTGGGCCACTTCCCCGTGTGTGGCTGGCTAAGGGTGGCGACTGCATTCATCAAGCGCCGAGCAAGTGCGGTAACCAAGAGATGGGACGAGGAAATCAGAGATACCAATCTGCTTCGTATGCTGGAAGAGACGATGACCAGAGTGTGTGAAATGGACCCTGTTGGAGGAGACTGGTGCATAAATGGCAACGAGATGAAGGTCTGGGTGGATGCAAGTTCTGTGGCCACAGGAGTGGCGTTAGAGGCGAATGGAAGCATCGTTGAGGATGCTTGTTGGTTGCGCCCGACCAATGATGCCAGGCATATCAATCTGGCTGAATTAGATGCAGCAGTCAAAGGCATCAACCTGGCCCTTCAATGGCAGGCTACAGTGTTGCATCTGGTCACCGATTCAGCATGCGTACATCGGTGGATATCCGACACCTTGACTGGGAAGGCACGTGTGAACACTAAGGCGGCTGGTGAAATGCTAGTGAGATGACGCTTGGGAACACTGCAGGCATTAATGGAAGAATATGGATTGACCATGGATGTCACGCTGGTGAAATCCTGTCAAAACCGCGCAGATTGCCTCACCAGAGTGCCACGCAAGTGGTTGAATCTACATAAGGAGGGAAAAGAGCCAGTCCCGGAGAGTTGCGCTGCAATGAGGTGCCGACTGAATAAAAGTCAGGTGGTTGACGTCCACCGAGAAAGTGGACATGCGGGCGTGAAACGAACCCTATACTTCGCCAGACTTACTGACCCACTGGTGTCGAAGGAAATCGTGCGATCGGTTATCAAAGCCTGCGAAGCCTGCCAGTCTATAGATCCGGCGCCAGTTCATTGGAAAAAGGGAAAATTGAGCGTGGAAAACAACTGGAGTAGAGTAGCAATGGACATAACCCATTACAATGGCGAGCATTTTCTAACGCTCATTGATTGCGGTCCCTCCAGGTTTGCAATTTGGCGGACATTGCGTCGACAAGATGCACATAGTGTCATTCACCAGTTAAAGATGATTTTCTTTGAACGGGGCCCACCAACCGAGATATTGACTGACAATGACCCTGCGTTCACTTGCAGACACTTTAAAGAGTTCGCAAATAGCTGGGGTGTGCAGTTAAGATTCCGATGCGCATATTCACCGGCTGGTAATGGAATTGTGGAGCGCAGCCACAGGAGCATTAAGACCATCGCAGCAAGGAAGGGTTGTTCCGCGTTGGAGGCCGTTTATTGGTATAATGTCACGCCAAAGGACAATGTCTCACCTTCCACGGCACCGGCTGACGTGCTGCATAATTACCACGTCAGAGTAAAAGGCATTGAAGCCAAACCCCCACCAGAACCACAGATTATCGGAGGAAGATATGAAGAAGGTGACGTTGTCTGGGTCAAAAATCCGCATGGCAAATGCACAACCAAGTTCAGGACCGGGCGGGTAACCGAAATTGTCAGCCCGCTGACAGTGCGAATTGATGGGGTACCACGCCATGTCAAAGACCTACAGCCATTTTCAGGACCATATGCATCGTCGGGCGATGAAACCGACACAGAAGAGAGTGAGCGATTTATTTACTTGGGGTCAGGTCAACCAAGTGATGGTCCACTAACAGCGGATGCTGACGTGCATGACGAAACCTCAGGTGACAGCCCATCTGAGGACGAACCTTGTGTCGTACCCCTCCGAAGGAGGACCCGCCAGAAGAGACCCGCTCCCGAATGCACTTTTTGTGATGATGATGAGATCAGGGGGGAGTGTCGTGGAGACTTACCTCGCCGAAGCAAAAGAAGGCAGTTTGTTTGCACGTGCGTTCGTAGACGTAATGGAACCACGAGGCGAGCTCATGCAAGGCAGTTTTTCGAATGACACGGTGCATGCGTCATTGGTGAAAGTGAGGCTCTCCGAGAGTGGGAAATTACGAGACCAAAAAACACATAAAAAGAGCCTACTTCTGTTTCGGAGGCACTTGGCTAGCGACGACTCGAGAAGGCTACACCGGTGTTTGGGAGACAGCGTTTTGCTTATGGTGCGCAGGAAACGGAGTCCCTAGTGAAGCAGTGTTCCGGGTTCTACGAGTAGCAGCTGGCACAGTGGTTATTAATTCGTCTACGAACTACACTCTGAGAAGACACAAATACCCACAAGATTGTTAGTGTAGATAAGGAAAAGTGTGGGACCTAGAATCGAGCCTTGACTAACACCCGCGTTCATGTGATAGTATTGGAGGCATGTCCGTTCAAATCTACCTTCATTGTGCGATTTGAAAGGAATGACTAGATTAGGTCAAACAATAGTCCAGTTATAACATAGCCCTGCAGCTTGCATAGAAAGCCAGCATGCCAGACTCTGTCAAACACTTTGGAGATATCAAAAGCAACAGTTCGGGCTTTGCCGTTTTTGTCGAGAGCCTGGTGTATATACTCAGTGATGGTTGTGAGCACATCAACAGTAGACCTGGTAAAGCGAAAACCATACTGTTTGTCAGAGAAAAGTCTGTGGGCTGTGAGATGTTGAATCACCTTGGCACTGATAATGGCTTCGAACACTTTGCCAGTAATTGGTAGAAGGCTGATAGGCAGGGGTCAGATAGTTTGCCAGTATTTTTATATATTGGAACCACGGAGGAGGACTTCCAGCAGGCAAGAAAGCAGTAATTATAGAGTTTGGAGAGAAAAGAGGAGAGCATCTCTTAACAATTATTAGGATTCCATTCAAAAGAAGACAACAATAAATCAATTAATGCATTCCCAAAATTCAAAAGAAGATAATAAAAAATTAATGTGTTCCCAAAATTCAACAAGCAACCAAAACAAAAGCTGAAAATTATCAGGCATGCTTACCAATTTCCCAGAACTAAAAGTGAGAAAAATTTCAGGATAAACATGGTGGATGGACAATTCCTCTCCTCTTTTTAGCTACAGTTCAAATGGGCAACTGGCTGCTGACCATATGGTATGTTGCAGTGGTAAGTCAGAGTCCAAGAAAACTATCCTTAATAATCAGGTGCTAGGAGGTAGCAATTAATATCTGGGGGAAGCCTTCTAAAACAATAGTTCTGCAGTGTGCCCCCCCATGCCCATTTAAGAAAAACACTAGATAAACAAAAAGCATTCGAAAGTGCTGACATTTTTTTAAATAATTATAACCACCACTATAAAAAGGACAAAAGAAATAAAATAAAATATTTCAAAAGGCAATATTGTAGAGTAAATCAGACACCCATGGTAATGCAAATGAACTTGGCAAGACACCTTAAATAAAGAGTTCAAAGAGAGTTCAGAGAGATTTCTGAGAGAATTCTATTAGAGTAACGTTAGAATCAGTCGAGACATAATATTATAACTGTTAGTGGTGAGTTATAACAGTATCCCTTTTTTTGGAGACAGTGTTTCGAAGATTGACCGTTGCAAGCATGCTGAATTAGCATCTTTAACCACTACTGAAACCTCTGATTGATGCCTTTCAACGTGCTATTGAGCTCAACCAAACTGATATGTTGGGCATCATTCACTGAATATTACCAACACATATTCTCAATCTGGTGGCCATATAACTTGCATCAATCAATATGTACCAATCACTTCGTGCAGGATTATCCTAACATAAATTAGTAATGATATCCATTATCCTCAGCTTGAGGAGGGCATTGTTCATTTCAATAACCCTAACCCAGATACAACTACATGTAGCATTTTATGAATGCTATTAACACATGAATATAGCTGCACACAGTCAACTGCTATGTGATTTTCCCCATGCAAAGAAAAGATGCTTTGATGAATAATGACAGAGATTCTTAAAAGCGTCAAACTTTTAAAGCCAACACTTACACCTCATCCTCTGATCACTTCAAATCCTTGAGTATTAGTCCAAATTTTTCTAAATCGATTCTTATGCTTACCGTGGAGACATATTTCATTGATAACTGTCAATATTATCCAATATCATGCTTTGGATGGATTCATTCAACTAGCCTCATTATTAATAGTGTCTCATGAAATCAAAACTCCAGCTCCATCACTTAAACATGACTGTTTGGAATGGCAAGTGATTTGTGTACAGGTACTTGTATGTAAGCTCTTCACAAATCAGTTATTAATATATTGGACCCTTGCTATTGATTTTCCCTTAACTTATACTCATCAATAGAATTCAGTCTGTCTTGTTATTTTACCCATAGTTTGGGGGAGTAGAGATGGATTCATACCTTTCCTAAGGGTATTAGCACATAAGTGAATGTAATGAACTCGATTGGAATTCAAACTTGGTTATCTGATTCCTCAATCTGAGCCGCTATCCATTACTCCATGCCTCCATAAACTTCAACTATGGATAATGCTTTATTCAAGAGTTGGTTGGGGAGAAGACTGATGTTCATGTCTTTTCCCTATATTCTGAAAAAATGTGGCTTACTTTACTGCATTGAAAGTATTACACCTCTTAGCATACCAATTCTGTGCAAATGTTATACTGGTTCAACCAGGCTCTTGCAAAGTGGTTGTTGCCAGAGCTGCTATAGCTTGTGATTTCACTATTCTGATTGCTAACAGAGATTTTCAGCACCAATGGTTGCTGCCAGAACTGATTCCTCATATCCCATATAGTTTTCATTATAGTCTGATCTCAAGTCAGTAACTGGTTTAATTTATCCTAAACAATGAATAAAAGTGCAGCTTGATACGGTGTTGCACTGTGATCACAAACCTGCATGTTAAACTATGTTTGAATATCCCTTTGAATAATACTGCAAACTTCTATAACTATGCAAGGTATACATCACAGATTTGTCATATTGTAAATTACATAATGTTCATAGGTCAATGAGTGAGCACACTGCAAAAGCTTTTTGTAGGACATTTTCTATTTGCTCGAAATTGGATATATTCCCTCCACTTAGCTATTGATAAACAACAAATGTTCTGCCCACCAAACATAATGAGAGAAATCATGCAACTTCCTGCATCTTGCAGTGATTGCATTTAACTTCTACCTTTTCAATCCAATTGATTACAGATAGGCTGGTAACTAATTTCATCGATAAATTTAAAGTCAAAATGTTTGAGAAACATGTGATAGATGGCTTGGCTCAGGAATTTTCATAAGGTGGGGGCATAAGTAGGTACTTATTAAACATGAACGTACATATATGTGAGTGCAAACATTCCCTTTAGTTCCCTACCCTGAAGCATAGTAAAGTTCTGAAGATGATACATTAATTGAATCAATGTTCAACACCTTATAAAAACGGTTTGATAAAAATCCAACAGTATCAATTTTTGAAAAAATGATATGAATGAAGAAAACCTAAATGAAAACACTGAACAACAGACTGTGACATCCAAGTTATAATGTCAGTGCAGTAAATTCCATATTAAAACAAAAAAAAATGTAAAATGTATTCAAGAAAGCAAAAACGAAAAATCCCAGATAGACATACCAAATTTAGGAAACCTAGAACCCTTAAAACTTATTGCCTATCATGATGCCTCTTTTGCCAATTTGAATGATGGTGAATCACAAGTAGAGTATATGTTTTTTTTGGTAAGAAGTACTAATAGATATATGCCCATTGCTTGGCAATCAAAACATATTAGAAGAGTTATCAAAAGTATTCTATCATCCAAAACATTAGTCAGGGTTGATGCAGCAGAAGCATGTCTTTTTTATAGGAAATTTTTATTAGAACTGCTGCAACTTGAAGATATTAATAGAAATATACAAATTATATGTAAAACTGATAATTCCTGTGTCTATGTTGTAGTACATTCATGAACACAAATTTTGGATAAGAGACTTCGAATAAAAATGGCTATTTTGAGAGAAATGATAGATAGAAAATAATTGCCAAAATCATTGGAAGTCAACTGATGTAAAACTGTGGACTTGCTGATAAGGAAAGGAATATCATCGTTGATGATTCTTGGGTTCATGTGAGAACCTAAGAAATCCACTGTTTAATGAATTAATATTCTAACATATATTTTCACACACACTTCTGATGGGGCAAAAAAAAAAAAAAAAAAAAAAAAAAAAAAAAAAAACTTTTAATCTTCACAAGTTGTTCGCCTTGGTAACTCTTCAACCGGAAAAGGGGCAGTTTACCTGCAAAGGGCTGAGCAGCCATTTCAGATAGGGTACACATGTGGAGAATGTGTTAAAACACTTCCCAGATCTTTAAATTTCTGCACTTGTTTGATTCTCCAATTTGAGATGATTTTTTGCTAACAACCAGGCAGCCTGTTTTTCTTGCAGTTTTTATAGTTTTTATTCTGTTATAAAGAATGTAGCCACTAACAATATACCCTGGTAGGACTCTTAGTTTACTTAGATTTAACTTGCTTCATAGGTTGAAAAAATCTGGTGAGAAGACACATCCTTGTTTTACACCCACTTTCTATTTTTGTATATCTGCTGAACTCATAAGCTTTAGGAGCATCAGCAAATGAGAAAAAAAATTAGACAAGAAATGGCTGACAGATTAAATTTTTAAAATCATGAAAAAGAGACAGCAGCTCATGCCAAGAATATAGGACATTACAAAAAGAAATAACAATCAAATTCAGGCAGGCAAAAGAAGAATGGTTCAAATGAAAAGTGTGCAAAAATGGAAAGAATGAGCATTCCAGAAACAGAATCAGAACTACAGCAGATATGCATGAAAGAATTAGAGAAAAAAAAAACATGTTCACTGATAGGATGCATAAAATCAAAAAGATGGAATGCTGATAATAGAGGGGAAAAAAAATCTTAAAGATGGAATGAATACACCAGAGAACTCCTGCGTTGCAAAAGAGGAAAACTTGCGATACACAAAATATGGAAGGACTAGAAATATTAAAGGTCGAATTGAAATCAGCACTGGACAAATTGAAAAGCAGAAGGACAAGATGGAATTGTAATAGAGATGCTGGCAGATTTAGATGATTTCTGCATTGATAAAATTTCAGACATAATAAATTAGATATATGACAGTGGAGATATACAGGGAGATCAAAGTAGATCTTTCTTCATGGTCTTACTTAAGAAAACAGGTGTAAACAAATGCAAAATCCTTTGTGACTTCAACCAATCTAATGAACCATAAAACAAAATTTATCTGAATCCTGATCAATGTGCATAGCAGAATTAAACGAAAATAAAAGAACAGAATGATTTTTTAGGAACAAAAAATATAATAATTATGCTCAAAATGCCATCACAAAGAGCAATACGAATGCAAAAAGATGTATACCTATGTTTTATAAATGATGCAAAAATGTTTGATAAAATATGCTGAAAGAATTGTTTAAATTGCTAGGTAAATGTGATTTAATTGGGAATGATATTAGAATAATCCAGAAATTATGCTAGGAACAAACTGCTTTCATCCTGCATACAGATAGAAAATGAATTCAGTAAATACACAACAAAGAAAAACACATAAGACAAAGATGTGCCCTCTCACCAGATTTATTCAATCTATACAGTGAGACAGTCCCAAGAAAATTAAAAGTTCTACCAGGACCCATTACTGACAGGCATGAACTTAATAACATAAGATATGCAGATGACAGTGTTAATATCAGATACAGAAGGTAGTAATGAAAAGTGAGAAGAAAGGACTAACCATATACTGTAAGAAGACAGGAACTATGGTTGTCAGCAAAAGGAATTAACCAAGATGCAAACTGTGAATTATAGATGCTAGAATCTTGCAAGTACAAGAATTAAGATAACTAGAAAGAGTTTTTACAGCAGACGAAAATATGACACTGAAATCTGAATGTGCATTGGGCTAGTAAAATATAACATTCCTAACATTAAGCAAAGTATTAAGAAATATATATTTTGTTAGAAACAAAGAAAAGCTGAACTATTAAGCAATATCAGTCCTTCTATATGGTGGTGAATGCTGAGCAATTTCTTTATAGATGAAGAAAGCTTGAGACAACAGAAATGTTGTTCTACTGAAGGATGCTGAGAATACCATGGACTGAACATGTGATCAACCACAAAGTTTTAGGGAAAATGGAAACAAAGGACACATACTTTGGACACAAAAGAAACAGTTTAAATTTTTTGGGTTCATAATGAAAAAAAAAAGAGTCTTGTAAAATCTGTGATACTCACAGGCCACACAGAAGGCAAGAGGGGGACAGAGGAAAGCAGCAAATAACCTACCTAACAAACTTGTTTAATATACAGTTTTAAAATGCATCATTAAAAAAAATAAATGAAAAAACTTATACTCACCACAAAATTGTGAGATATTCATCAATGAAACAAGTCTGATTTTAAAATAAGATTCAGCTGGCAGTCTTCTGTTACACAGTCAGCATTCAAATTTTGCTGTACTGGGCTGAACAGTTCTGCACAAAATGGATGAAGTAGAGGTTGTTTTTTTTTTTGTGAGCACTTTGTTTTGATATAAAACAATTGATTATCAAAGAAATTGCTCTTCAAGAAGGTACAATTTTTTTTTTTTTTAGGAGTTGAACTTTTCTGGTATTTCAGCCAACAAAGTTGTTAACTTATAAATTTCTGTGAAAGTTAACTTCAAACCAGCTTATGAAATTGACAAGCATCTTTTTTCTTTAAGATAGGACTACTTCATTATTTATGGAAATAAACAACTCCAAGAACAGTTTTGAAATATACCAACATAAAATTGTCAGCTTGAAAAAAAAAAAAAAAAAAGTCATTATTGAAATAGTGACAGAAATTAAAGAGATGTGTAATAAAATATGCAGGTGAAAAAATTGTATTTTTATAAAGAGAAAAGATTACATTTTGTTTACATAATAATTAACTAAATATCTTAAAAAATAAACAAGATTTCACCAGTTGAACTTGGAAATTTCCTTATATTAACTCATTTTTTCCCCACTGTAAACCCAGAAAGTTTTCTTTAGATTTTTATTCTCAATTTTTATTATATAGTCATTCCTTCCTACACAAAGTGCTGATCAACTTACTCATATATTTTGAATAGGTTGCTCAGAGAGCATTTTGATAAAATTATATAGAATGGTGTCTATGAAATAAATATTAACCAAATTAGACATTTTTTAAAAACATTAAAATATTAAAATTTGATTGAGAATTTTTTTCAACTAATCTTCCTGCCTAGTTCTTATTAATATTAAGGAATGATAATGATAAAAACAAAATCAATAATACCGAAAGAGATAGGATAAGTATAGCAGCCAAAATTTCAATTTAAAAGCTGGTTGTCTCTGAATCTTTAACATTTTAATATTGGCTGGCATAAAATTTAGTAATACTAATTGTCAGCTAGAATAAGATTTAACAGTACTCCTGGTAGCAGATAAGTAGTAATTGTGGCAAAAAGCCTATATAACATTTGAGTGGATTACTTATACACAAGAAATAGACTGTTCCAGTCTGAATAACAAGTAAGTAAAGGTAAGACCAATTTACATAATAATACAACACTTTCCCCTCTGAAGATTTCTTACCATGTTACAACACAATCTTTAAAACGATCAGGAATTTTTGCATTTTGATCTTCAAGGTTCAGTTTCAGGATCTCTAATTTGTTCAGAAGGGCAAGTAGTCTCATTATCTCTAATTAGTTTGAAAGAGCTGGCACAAACTTCTGATGATTCTGGTATATTGGATTCATTTCCCCATCCACCTCAGTCTTCAGCCTGTTTGCCTACATCAAGTACAGAAGATTCCTCAATTGGAAGTAACACTAAGTAGTTTGATGTGGGCATACTGAGGATTTGTATATAGTAAAGTAGCTAGAGTTACTGGAGTGTTATACTTGCTTTTGTAAGCATGATTTTTAACATAAACTGAACTGTGGACCAACCATGAAGAGAGACTTTCCTGGGGCTACTTTTCTGCCAAAATTAATAATGTCTCATGTGAGGTGATATTGGTAGCAGTACAAAGTAATGATTTAATGGAGTGCAAGGCATCCGGTAAAACCAACTTCCATTCTGACTGCTTCATTTTTTTTGAGTGCAAAATCACTTCAGTCGCCTTCCATAGTGTCTTGTTCAACTGCTCCATGTACTCATTGCTTCATGGTTACATTAGCTTCTATTAGAGATAGCCACTCCTTTATTCTGCAAGTACTATTTCATATCTGAAGACAAAATCATTAGCTCTATCAGTTTGAATCATATCAGGCATGCAAAACAGAGAACAGGTTGTTGCAACATTCTATTATTGTCTTTATAAATGTATCTCAGCAAGCAAAGGCAAATCTTGTATACTCATCTATCATGGTCAACAAGTACTTGTTGCCATTTGCAGATATTGGTAATGGGCCCTTAAAATCAGCATTGAGTCTTTGAAAAGGCAAAATTGCTTGCACAAGTTTTCCTTTCTCTCCTTTTATGAATTTTGGTTTAAGGTATTGACAGGAACTGCATGAACCAGTGATAACTTTTACTTGTTCATTGTGGAAAGGTAAATTCAGAGTTCTGATGAAGTGAGCAAGACATGTCATTCCTGGATGGCAAGGATTCTCATGCAATTCTCTAAATGTAGAGAAAATGATCTACAGCAGCTATCCTGGAAAATGTATCAGCCGCTGAATTTTCTCTCCTAGGTCGGTATTTTATATCATATTTGAATTGTGATAATTTAATTTGCCACCTAGCAATTTTGTCATTTTTTAATTTTGAATCTATGACTTTTGTTATACATGAATCAAATACTTTTCTGATCTGTGACCACAATGAATTTTTGTTCGAGAAGTAGGTATCTCTAGTGGCGCAATGCTTCAACAATTGCTGCTGCTTCTTTCTCCACGACATGATGATGACATTCAATTTTACTGAACGTTCGTGGGAAGAACGCAATTGGGCACCCCTCTTGACTAAGAGTAGCAGTCATACAAAATCACTAGCATCTGTTTCTACTTGAAAATCTTCATTTAAATCAATGACAACGGGTGTGGCATCTTTGATACTATCTTTTAAAGATTGAAAAACTAGCAAGATGTGTTCGTGAAAATTTAGAATTATGATTCAAAACATGACTCATTAACTTGTCCATGTTTGAAGAGCAACTGTGGCTGGGACAAGATTTAGCAATACTAATTGTCACTACTCCTAGTAGCAGTGATATAGGCTTTTTGCCACAATTACTACCTAATATTTGAATGGATTACTTATACATAAGAAATGGACTATTCCAGTCTGAATAACAGGTGAGTAAAGGTAAAACTAATTTACATAATTATACAACAAAGCTTAACTGGCATTAGTTGCATTTCTCCCTCTACCTTTTTACTCATATGTCTTAACACTCTAAATATTTGTTTTAGTGGAAACACGTTTGAGTAAATTACCTGTTTGTAATGGTCTTCTGGTCTATGTATTTGAGAAACTTCCATTGCTGACACTGTTAAAAAAACAAAACCAAAAAACCCCCAAAACTGGGTATCTACTCAAACATGTGTATCTATTAAAATACATTTTTAAAGTAGTAAGAAATTATGTTGGATAAAAAAATACATTAATTCCTTAGAAATATATATATATATATATATATATATACACCTCCATTCCTTGTACAGCATTAAAAACTGTTGAGGTGTTCACATATCTTGGATTAACAGTTTCTTCTGATGGAAAAATGGACTTAAAGATCCAATCCAGAATAGCAAAAGCCAGCAGAGCATTCGGTAATCTTAAACGCAGGTTTTGGAATGCCAAAGAAGTGTTTCTGAAAGTAAAGATCAATATATACCAACCAGTTGTTCTCTCAGCCTTTCTCTAGGGTGTTGAGACCTGGACCCTATACCCCAAGCACATAGACCAACTTGACATCTTTTACATTCACTGTTTTTGTGCAATATATAGTATGGGTTAGGGTCAAGAATAATGCAATTTTGAAGAAATGTAACATCACAAGCATTGAAACCATACTGGCAAAGATACAACTTCGGTGGCCTGGTCATGTTGTGAGAATGGATGAACATAGGCTTCAAAAAAAAAAAAAAAAAAAAAAAAAAAAAAAAAAAAAAAAAAGTTTTATATGGACAACTACCAAACCCCAAGCATTCAATTCAATGTTGACTCTTACGCTACAAAGATAAATTGAAAGACAATTTGAAACATCTGAACTTTGATCTGAAAACCAGGGAAGTCCAAGCATCAAATCAAAAGGAGTGGCATAAGAAATGTCTCACTAAATTGAAGGGTTTTGAACACAGTAGACTGAAGCACTGTGATCGGCTTTGTCGTGCTCTAAAGCAGAGATGTAATCAAAATCCTGCTTCAACAAATTTCCTCCGCCAGTGTAGCTTTGTGGCCCGCAGCAAGGCTGGGTTAGTACCTTACTCAAGAAAACACAAATGAAATGTCTTCCCATTGCCAAATTTTCTTCACAATTACACAAAGCAAGCATGCATTGTGAAACAAAGAGCACCATCCATTGATGACCCTCATTTATTGTTCATGATAAAAGAATCCTATATAAAAAGATAGTATAAGTAATGTGAAGTAAATAGCAAAGGTTGATTGTAATCAGTAAAATGATCAACAGATAGAATTGACAAAATCTTTAATAAATAATAAAAAATATGAGAAAAAGGAACAAGGGAAAATAATACTGACCAAACATGATATATATGCAAATCAAACTAAGTAAAGCATCAGTAATAAGGCAAAAAGTTCACAAAGCAAGAATGGTATTCACATGCATAATGGATACAGTCAAATGACTGAAACGTTCCAACTACTAGACAAGAAAGAACAAAAATATGGCAGATAAGATTGAGAAGTGGTCCATTTTTAGGCAGAAATGCCAGCATGCAACTGCAGGGTTTGGAAATAAATTTTGGTACAGGGATGTTTTTAGCAGACATTCCTAGAATTGAAATGAACAGGAGTGCTGCAAAGATCAAAGTCAAGCCAAGATTATATTTAGAAATTCTGATATTTGGCCATATTTCACAAAGTAGATTGGGCATAGGACATTTCAGTACTTCCTTCTGTAAACAGGTTTTGATACTAATTTTGTTTTATTTATATATATATATATATATATTTTAATTCAGATACTTCAATTCAAGGGAAAAAAGTAGGAAGGTAAATTCCAAAAACCCGATCCTAGTTAATATTAAAAATTTTATTTTAATATTAAAAAATGATACAGGAAGAGAGCTCCATGTAATAAAATATTACAGAGCAAATATATATTAAAAAAGGATTAATTCAAAGATGTTGAATGGCCATTTCAATATGAAGATCCCCACGGGGATAATATAATCCTTTTATATATATATATATTTATTGTTTAATTACTTAGTTTTTGGTCATAATAAAATTAGCCCAGTGTATATTTGTATTAAAAAGTGTTTAATAAAATTATATTGTAGAACTTTTGAATATTTTCCATTTGTAAACAAGTTATTACGCAACCTAGGTTTCTGCCATGAGTGGTGCCTTCAGGCGATTTGCAATAACTGAGTTTACGGTTTGTTGTCTGGTGTTATCATTAATCTGTCATCTCTACATAATCCATGGTTGTCTTGAAATCAAAACATGGAAAAGACACAACGTGGAGTATAGTGAAAACAGCCAAGCCTTATAACAGTGGCAAAATATGTAGATTGTGCCAGGAAGAAAAGTTAGAGATTATGCTATTCCCAAACAAACATGAACTATTGAATGAAAGAACAGAAATTATGACTAAGTGTAACCATACTAAAAAATACCTATTAGATTCATACAACTATGGATGAAAATGTAATAATTTCTTGTAATTTTAAAAATTGCGCGTTCAAAAATTCCCTGCCACGTAAACATTAAAAAACCCACCGTTACATGAGCATTCTTAAAAAAAAAACGGGAGTAAATGGTAAAATCAGTTATTGCAAATCACCTGAAGATGCCACTCATGGTAGACACCTAGATCACAATTATATATATATATATATATATATATATATATATATATATATATAGTGTATCGAGGCAGCAGACAATTTTCTAAACATATACTGTTAAATATAACAGACAATGAATGTCTACTATGTTTAATTATGAGCTATTCTAAACATCGTATTTTGACTTTAATTTCGGGTGAAAATAAAAACAAAAATTGTCCAACATTTGGGTATGTTTTTATTATGCTGGTTCTAAGCTTTCGGTTCATCACATGAGCCATATTCAGAGAGGTTACAGGGATGTTAACATAAAGACACCCACCATCAAAGATGATTTTATCTTGTGTTGACATAAAACATTGTTTGCAATGATAACAGTCACAGAATAGCAGAAGTTCGTAAATTTGTAATGAGGTGCTATGATGTCACACAGCATGAGAGACCAAAATGTTAACAGAACCATATGTCTAAATGCAATGTAATGTGTTGTGACCAGAGAAGGTCGAGTTCAACAGTGAAGTTAAACGATAGATTGAGAAAGGAATTTTAACCCCGTGGGACCAGGATGTTCATACGATAGTGCTATACTTAATGGTGGTAGAATAACCCACAAAAAACAAGATCAGGCCAGTTCTCGATTACCGAGAACTAAATGAATACATTATGTGTCATCCTGGTGGGGATGCAATTGACGTTTGTGGAGAAACAACTAGGAAGTGGAAACAAATGATAATGGAATCCAAGATTGTTGATCTAAGATCAGCATATTTGCAAATACATGCCGCAATGCATTTGTGGAAATACCAGTTAGTTTGGTATGAGGGACAGACCCATTGTTTAACTAGGTTGGAGTTCAGACTAAATGTAGCCCCAAAGATTATGTCAAAAATCCTAAAAACTGTGCTAAAAAAAAAAAAATAAATAAATAAATAAAAAAAAAGAAGAGTAAAACATCAGAAAAAACACAGTCGTATATTGATGATATACTGGTGGATGAAACAGCGATACCATCAGCAGACCTTATAAATCATCTTAACAACTTTGGCTTAACAGCAAAGCCACCAGAATCATTAGAAGGAGAAGCAGCATAGGGTCACTTCTGAGGTAAATGAGGAAATGAGCAGGCGTGAACTGTTCTGCCTGCAGAAAAATGGTGGTCCACTATCCAATAGCTGGATGGCTTAGAATCACCTGCAGTAATTTGAAGAGAAGAGCAGAAAAACATTGACTGGGAAGACATAGAGGATAGTGAAATAAGCATTGTGGTACAGGAAGTTGTGGCAGAAGTTTGACACCATGATCCAGTTCAAGGGAGATGGCATGTTCCCAAATTGGAAAAGGGGCGTTGTATGGTGCAACACAAGCAGTATGGCCATTGGTGTATGTATTAAAATCAATAGTGTGATAGTCAAAGATGTGGGGTGGTTAAGAAAGAAAAATGACTACAACCACATCAATGTTGCAGAGTTGGATGCTACAATAAAAGGTGTAAATCTCAAAGTTGAAATGGGGTTTAAAAGAAAGAGATCCGAACTGATTCAGTTACTGTCCACAGTTGGATCAGTCCTATGACAAGGGATAAAAAAAAAAGATCCATACAAAAGTAGCAGAGCTACTTCTGCGATGTTTGAGGATTCTGAGGGAAATGATTGATGAATTTAACTTAACATTTGTACCCTCTGGCAGAAATAAGGCCGATGCTCTAAACAGAGTGAAAAACATTTGGCTGAAAGTAGAGAAAGCTATTACAGTGACGTGCCATGCAGACCGAGATGAGGTCAAGGAGTTGCATGGACTGCATCATGTTAGGGTGGACAGAACACTATATCTAGTATGGAAAGTCTACCAGGATGTGTCAAAAGATATTGTACAGAATGTGGTTAGAAGCTGTGATCGTTACCAATCGATCGACCCGTCGCCAAATATTCACGAATTAGGAGAGATCCAAGTAGATACCAATCAGACCAGGTTATGTAGTGATGTGACACATTGTAGAGGTAAAATGTACAGACTATGGTTAAATTGTGGCCCTGGCTGGTTTGCTGCTCAGAAAGAGCTTTGAGCAGAAATGCCAGACATCATTACAAAGGAGCTGGAGGAGATTTTTTTTTAGTGTGGACAGGTTGAAGAGGTACTCATGGACAGTGGGGCAATGTTCCAGGAGATGTTGGACAAGTGGAACACTAGGCAATATTTGCACATATCAATGGAGACATCCTAGAGTTAGATCATGTTTAACACACTCTGGTGAGCCTGAATCTATACGGATTGGAGAGGAGGTTTGGGTCAAGCTAGCTGGAATCCACTGCATGACAAAATGGTCAAGAGGAATGGTTACTGGGGCACAGTCATGCAACAATGTTGAGGTGGATGGTATGCCAAGACATGTTCTTGACCTTAGAGTGATTCAGGAGGATTCAGAGAGTGATGGGGACAATGGGAGAAGTTCTCATGAGGCTCAGCCCCAAACATTGTCGAGATCACAGAGAAAGTGACAATTTCCCAGATGAATTGATGAATTGATGATCATGAGATCAGGGGAGCATGTAGTTTGAGAAAAAAAAACCTGACCTCATAGTCGTCCGTATGTAAAAAGAGTCTTGTTGGGAAGCCACATTGTTTTTATGCTGTCAAACTGATGCAAAATCACAGCGACCACAAGATTCGAGGAGATATAACTATGCCTGCTTGGGAAAAAAATTTTTGTGGGCATTCTCATTTTTGAGACTACTAATCTACATTCTCTTTAGGAAGAACTTTTTTTTTAGTTTTGTGTTTGAGACTACTCATCTACACTAACAACTGATTATCTGAGCATTTACCATGATCAGTCAGTTGAAAAGTGACTCTAAAGTGGAAAATAAGGTATCACCCACAGAAAAATTTTGAACTATCAAGGCTGGAAAGTAAAGATTGAACAGTTCTAGCCCAGATATATATGCATTACTCCATTTGCTTTAATCAGACTCTTGTAAAGACAAAACAAGCATATAACTTGGTATCATCTGCATAATACTGACTAATGATCTAAGAATGTTCCTAGGCAGAATGTTAATAAAAACCAAAAAAATACAGTCGACCCGAGGAGAGAGAGCCTTGGAGCTATGCCTGTATTGATATCATATTCACAGCAACTTTCATGGATATACCCACAAGAAAGGACTTGACAAATAAAAGAGTTCTTCCAGAGATAGTGTAACTGGAGAGCTTGTGTAGCAACCTTCTATGCCACATTTTCTCAAAAGACTTTGCATTGTTGAATCACACTGGTAACAAAGCTACCAGTGAGCACTTCACTGATTCTGTGATTGATGACATTTAAAACAAGAGTTTATTTCTGGTGAGGTGATCAACTATCTTCTTTTTGATAACAGTCACAAAGAGTTTGCTAATAGCACTAAAGAAACTGATGGGGCAATACTGTGGCAGAGATGAATGCACACCAGCATTCTTGAAAACACAGCAAACAGCTAAAAACTACCAAAAAGATTGAAGAAAACTCTAAGCAAAGATTCTTAAGAACATGGATTTTATCCAGATTAGTAGCCTTCATAGAAGTCAATGTTCTTAAAAAGTTTGAAAACTTCTTTGGCTGAAATAGTAAATCACAAAGCTTGTGATCCTTGAGGAAGAAATTCAGGTAGATGTCCCTGGTTGTCTAGTGTGAAGTTTGAAGCAAAGTTAACAGCAATGAGCTTTGCCTTGTTTGAAGATACAATAACCCCCGTCATTAATAACAGTTGATACACATGATTTGCTTCCACGGAAACCCTTGTTAGTAATTCTTCAAAACTATTGGGAAAGAAGTATTTTGTTTACAATTCTAGCTTGGTGCAACTGCCCAAAGCTGGCTTTAGCATTCTTTTGAACTTCAATGGTTGCAAGCAGATCTGAAGGTGGCATAATATAGTTACACCAGTTTCAGTGATAAATACACGAGTAGCAATTACAGTGGGCAATAGCAGAAGCACATTCATGTGTTTACCAAGTCTGGCTGTTTGAGCTTTGTTGATACTTCTTGAAATGAATGAAAAGCTCAATACTGAAAAGGATCCTTATTTTGGATTGAAAGTTGGGAGAGGAACTTCTGCAATGAATGATCTAAAGCTTTAAATCATTCATTGCAAAAATTCCTCTCTCAGTTGACTTTAAAGTACTGAGGAAAAATTGCATTGTGTTTGCGCTTTTAAAAAAGAGAGAGAGAAATACATAATGCATGGACCCTTCAAATATACATACAAATTCCAATAAAAGAAACAACATACTGCTTGAAGGTTTTTAACCATTTGTGCAGTGAGAGTAAAAAAAAAAAATATGAAGATCAATGAATGCAACATACACTTGAAGAAGGCAGGAGAGTTAATCAACTGAAATGTACAGGTTAAAACAACAGAAATGAGAACAACAGTCCAAATGGGAAAAAAAAATTGTTTCCAACTGTGCTTTATTTTATCAAAGGAAAAATGTCAGTTGGAAACGTGATCATTAATTTTTTATAAAATAATCATTACATCAAATAATCAGTGGAGAAAAAATAAAATTGGCTAAAATCAAACTCCTGACAGTTGAAATTTGATGTGCTTGTTAATAGTTTAACATGCAATAATCTAGATTTGTGAAAAATAAAATGATCAAATTCCAACAGGCAAGAAAGAGAGGAAAACAAACAAAAAAACTTTACATTCAAAACTGAAAGACTAAGATCAAAGTAAATTCAAATGAATTACTAAGAATGTATATAAAATAAATATTTAGTAGAAATAGGCAAAAATATATAAATCAAAATAATAAAAATTAATGAAAAATGAAGGCTATATGTACAGAGCAGTCAGAATGTGTTTAAAGAGCAGGTGAATGCACTGACACTTAAGCTCCCATGAAGCCAGCCCATCAACTCCAGATATTTGACATGATGTCTGCAGTCTAACTTTGACAGAAAGTAATCAATCATATAGCTACAAAGGGGGTAGGAGCACCCAGATGGTGACGTTGACACGTTTGCAAAGAACAGAATGTAATTAATAATAAATGATCGTATTTCTGTTCAATATTGGATATTGGGTCATAGAAGAAGGCAGAATGTTATCGTAGGGGAGAAAAGATAGAAGAGAAGAAAACAAAAAACATATTTTGCTTCTAATCCCAGCCCAGCCCCGCAACTCTCCAGCTGCATTTCAGAGTCTGCCAGCCTCTGTGAAATTTCATCCTGCTAAAACTTTGCTTCTGATTTGTAATCCAATTAAACTTCAACAAATAAGAATGCGGAGTACACTGGCAATGTCAATCAATGCATCCTTATGGATGTTGCAATGTTATACAAGAGAAATGCAGGAGCGAGAATGATTTAGAATGTGAATTCAGTTTGAAATAAAAATCCCATTCATGACAATGTTTGGGTGTTTGTTTGCTGCAGTTTGATGTTTAGCTAGCTTAACTGGTGAGTTCAAGTCTCATTCACTGGCCCACTACTGTTGCTTTGAGCAGAACTATGTTAGGCTCACTAAAAGGAGGCTAATGGGAATGACTGCTAAGAACATCTCCTCACCAAATTTATAGAAAATTCTACAGATGTATGCTGAGATTTCTTTCTAACCAATAAAAATAGACCACATCTTGGTCTTATCTACTATATTTTTGCTCTTTCTTGTCATGAAATCAGAATGCCATACTTACTTGAATGTATTCGTTTTGTGCGTGCACACAATTCTTACTTTAACTTTTTGCTTTATTGTCTAGTTTTTACTTGCATATTGTTCACTTAGTATTATTTTGCCATATTTTTCTTCTTTTTCTCATTGAAAACTGTCAATTCTATTTGAGAATTTTATCAATTATACTTAAACATGGCAAATTACTACACAAGGTTATGTCACATGGCTGAGATTGTTACATATTTCTCATCACTATAGACACTAAAAGAAACAGGACCGAAAAATCTGATTTTTAATCTTTTTTTTTCAACTTATAAGAACCCAAATTCACAAAGATATATATATATATATATATATTTTTTTTATACAGTGCATTCATTGATTATCATCTCTACATACCATTCTGAACAGTCATTTATGGTATCTCTCTTAAGCGATCCCATATTTCAGAGGAATACATAATAAACAATTACTTATTTGTCAAACTTTTAGAAACCAGTGAATTTTTCACCCTCTATTCTAATTCTACAATTTATTGGAGTTTTGTACTATGCCATTCCAGTGAAATATCTAAAGATGATTACCTGGAGAAAATTTATTACAGACTTGCATATCATACAAAAACATCACTTAGTAACTGAAAACTTTTCTCATTGCATTTGTAAATAATAAGTTTAGTGATGGAGTTATTTTAAGTAGATATCCCAAACTAAAATTTTATTTCTGATATATCTATAAATCTTTAATACAGATATATAGAATTTGACAAAACAACAAAAATTAAAACTAATTTATCTTGGTAGGTCAATTAGCAACAAATTTATGGCCATTCGTCAGTTTTCTTTCTGTCTTATGCGTTATTGGATGAGAAACCAATTTCAACAGTGTACAACCAAAAAGGCATGCTTCAGACTAGTTGCAAATTATTATAAATATAATGTCATGTATGTATTCATGTTGTAAAAGTAATATAATACTAATGGAATTAATAATTATTAGATCCGACCAGTTTAAACACTGAGAAAAATATGTCCACAAAAACAAAATAGTTAAGACATGAGAGAGAAGGCCACATTTGACTGTTCATAGAAGTTCCATTTGAACAATTCATGCCTTGAAACTTATTGCTATACTTAATAGCACAACAGAGATGAAGCTAATCATTTTTTCAGTAGTACATCAATAAAGAGAAACCTTCATATTTACAGCATGTAAAAACAGCCATAAGCACAATCTGACAATAGAGAAAACACGTCAAAATATATCATCCTGAACTTGCAATCTACAGAGGCATAGTGGAGTAAACAGAAGCGTGGCAGAATAATGGATAGCAGCTTGGATTGAGGAATTGGTGAGCCAAGTTTGAAGTCCTGTTGAATTCATTGCATTCACTCACTTGAGAAAGATATGAATCCATCTCTTCCCCTCCCTCAGCTATGGACTGACAGAGTCTTATAGCTTTGGTTAGCAACCAGTCTACTGCAGTTAAAATTAGCAAGCTACTGTGGGAAAATTTTCACACCATATACGTTCTGGGACTGCTTGTGGTGTCAAAGAGGCCCATGAAACTTCTAGGGAAGAAACTGGCTCAACCCACCCAAGGTGAATGGCGCCACAAGTATAAGTACATCCTGGAGTTGCCATAAAAAAAAAAATTATCCATTGGAGGTATATGTTTGAAACTTGGAAACCTTACTAATTTTGGGATAGGAATTCAATAAAATTTTCTTTGTAATATAAATACCTTTTCTTATACAGGTATATAATTTTTGAAAAATATTGTGAAATTATCGATTTTTTTAAACTTATCTAGCATAAATATGTGTACTATATCTGATTTGTCTGTATACTGCTTAAATTCCCCAAACTTTAGTGCTACATGACACAAATAAAGAATATTCTGATAAGAGATTAGGATACTTTACTATAAGGTTATGGTTAATGAGCTAGTCAATATTAACAATCATACTGTGTAGGATCATATTTATAGATACTACACCAATGTGTGCCTTGCTATTTTTTATTTGCCATTATTTGCCATCAGAACATAAGATCATGGATCTCTACAACTATCTATTCTTTGTAGCTCTAAGTAAGGCTTGTTTATTTGTGATCTTAATTTTTGTTCTGCAAACCATTTACAAAAAATTGTTAGGTTATTTGCTGATTTCATCTGTCTATATTGCCTTCAGTATGTCTTATGAATGTTGAATTTTTCAAACCCTATTTCCTTGTTATGTGCTTAAGAAATTTCAACTATCTCTTCTGATTCAAAGTGTACTTTTTGTTTCCATTTTTGTCATTGCTAACATGTCCAGTCTATGGCATTCTCTTATAAAACAACCTTTCTGTAACTCCAGGTCTCTTCTTCATCTGTGAAGATATTGCTAAGCATTCACTGCCATGGACTGATATTACATATAAGTTTAGTATACTTTTTTTTATTCCTTACACTTTGTTTAGATTTTGGAAGGCATCTTTTACTATTCCAATGCACCTTCAGATTTTGGTGTTGCATTTTCTGTTAAACACTTCATAAATATTTAAATTCTTGTACTTGCTTGATTCTGGTGTCTCCAATTCATAAATCATATCTTGTGCAGTTCCTTGTGTTAAGACCATATATTCTGTTTTCTTACAATTGATGGTTAGTCCTTTCTTCTTGTTTTCCTTTACTATCTTCTGTAGGTGTTACTGTAGTTACCGTTCTGTTTCTGCTATCAACACTGAGTTGTCTGTATATGTAATATTGTAAAGATTGTCTGCCAATAAAGAATCCCAAGAAGACTTCTAATCATCTCAGAATTGCTCCAGTGAAAATACACATCCCTGTCTTACACCCCTGTGTATTTACTAATTCATTTTCTATTCATATGCAGGCAGTTTGCTTCAACTATAATTTGTAGATTATTCTAATATCTTTAATATAAATATTACATATTAATAATAATAATAATAATTCACTAACAATCACTTTAAAAGAATCACTGATATTAACTGAAAACCATGGCTCAATACTCAGACAAAATTGAAAAATATGCATAATTTTTACAATTTGTATAATTACTGAAAAGAATGTGGTGGATATCAAACTAAGAAGCTTTCATTGACATAAACAAGGAAGATATTTAAACATTTGTTCTTTGCCTTTTAATTCCTCCAAATCTTTACCAACTACCGCTGGTCAACAAACAAAGATATAGCAAAGCTCATTTTAGGATCCGTTTAGTTGTGCTTTAACTAAAATTCCTGTTCAAAAATTGATGTCACAAATTACTACCACAACGAAGAAAAACAAATCCCAAGTCCACACTTGAATATCAGGGGCAGAAAAAAAAATGCTGAAATCTCAATTCACAGGTCCTATGTCACCAATGCATGTAAACAGTCAGGAAAAAAAAAATCATGCTGATTCAAAAATGCCAACTGCTTTTGTCGACAGAACATTTTTTTAATTTATTGACACTGGAAGAGAACACATAATATTAGCATATCCAAGATACTTTTATGGAGACTCCTGTGACTTTTCTATTTTAGATATTCCACCTTCAGCATATCATGCAGAATGTGTAGTTGAATGAAGTGTGGTTTGGAGAAAAATGAATGTCCGCTTGAATCTGTTCTCACTGATTGCTAACACAGGAACTGGAACAATGCTTCGTTAGGGACTCTGTTCCCTGTGCATCATGAACAATAGTACTTTGCTTGTTCTTTCTCTCAAACACTGGTGTAGCCTTCATGAATCTTAAACACTAAATCGCCTGAAACCAAAAGTGGGTTCTTTTTATCCAACCTCAGTCTCGAGCAAGAAACTGAGATCTCTCACTTGTGTTAGCCTAACTTTCACCAGTGATGTATGTGCCATGCCATTTCAACACTGCCTTGCCAAAACTCACCTTGCGGGTCTATGATGTCTACAATCACATATGCAAACAACTTGTTTTTTCTTGCTTTGGCGAGGTAAATCTCCGCCACACACCTTGCTGATCCTATATTAACAAACAGTGCACGGGGGGAGGCGGTCTCTTCTAGAAACCTCAGATGGACTGTCATCTGAGGTTTCACTGAGCATGTAGACTGCTGATGTCAGTCATCATTTGGTTGGCCCGACTTCAAGTAAATAAACTGCTCACTCTCTTCTGTGTCGCTATCGTCACTCAACAATGAATATGAAATTCAAAATAGCTGCAGATCTTTGAAATGGCAATGTATCCCATCAATCCACACTGTCTGCTAGTTGACAATTTCAGTTACATGCCCAGTCCCGAACTTAGTTGTGCATTTGCTGTGCAGAGTCTTAACCCAGACAAAGTCACCTTCTTCATATACTCCTTCAGTCATCTGTGGTTCAGGTGGGGGGGTTGGCTTCAATGCTTTTTAATCAAATGTGGTAATTATGCAATGCATCAGCTGGTGCCATGGAAAGGGAAATGTCATCCTTTGGTGTGATATTATGCCAATAAACAGCCTCAAACATGGAACAATCTTTCCTTGCTGCAATGGTCTTAATTCCTCAACCACATGCCCCAGCTGCTTGCAAAGTCCTTGAGGTGTCTGTTGTCAGTTAATATTTCAGTTGGTGGGCCCTGTTCAAAGAAAATCATTTTCAACTGGTGGATGACACTAGTCGCATCTTGCTGATGCAATGATCACCACATTGCAAACCTGGAGAGAGCGCAATTGATAAGTGTTAGAAAATGCCCGCCATTTTAATGGGTTATGTCTATTGCTAATCTACTCCAGTTGTACTCCACGCCCAGTTTTCCTTTCTTTTTTTTTTCCTTATCAATGAACTGGTACTGAATCTATTGACTGGCAGGTTTCACAGGCTTTGCCTACTGATCTTATGATTTTCTTAGACACCAGCAGGTTGAATGATCTAGCGAAATACAATGTTCATTTCACGCTCGGATGTCCACTTTGTTGGTGGACATTGACCACCCGATTCTTATTCAGTCGGCTCCCCAACTGTGGTGCAACTTTATATCCACACATCTACAAGTGCATATGCAAACAATCCGCCTTCTCTTGCTTTGGCGAGGTAAGTCTCCACCACAGAATACATGACCTTTTTCCCGGTAAGTAACTTTCTTTTTCACCACATTTTCCATTATAGAATACACATGACACACTGTCATTTAGTTTGACGAGATAATTGATTGTTTTCAGGCTTTTAAAATAATAATAATTGCTTAAAGGCAATGGGCTGTATGGCTTGTTTACATAAAGATAGATTTGCTGGCAGTCTTAAAATTAAACAGTTTTTGGGAGAATAGTTTTACTGAAAATCAATCATGGGGCTACCTGGCCATGTGCTTTTGTGAACAAAAGAGATCCTTAAGATAAATTAATGATGAAATCATACAAATACAGCATTAATGACAAGTGGCAGGTTGGATCTCAAGACCAAATGAATACACATGATCACTGTTCAAGTATGATTATATTTTTGAACAACTGATTCAAAGTTCAAACCACTGTATATGACAGTCAAGCATAAGAAATCAGGTGAGGAAGATACTAGTTGAAACACTTATGCAACGAAAGCTAAAATAAACTAGGCTTTGTTAAAATCTTATGATATTCTGGTCTCTTTTGTTATTCCAAGACTTCATTTCAATTCTGAAGTTGGTACTTGTCCTTAAATCTAAATACAAGATATGTGTGGTGTCTCCTGTCACCTGCCACACCAGTGACTGGAACACAAACCCATCTATCACCTATATCATTACATTTGATGGCTGTGATCAGTATCATCCCAGTATAAATTTTTCCCTAGCCAGGATTGCCTCACATTGAGTATTACATTTGGTGTTGTTTTAACTAAGGATTCAAACTCGGGAAATCAGAGACAAAGAAACTAACTAGCAAGTTATGAAGAAGAACAAATGTTTTGAAGCACTTTCTTGAAAAAAATCATCTTGAAGAAAAAAACAGTCAGTCATTAAAAGTTTAAAAAAAAATAAATAAGAAAGACGTTTTATCATAAACATTTTTAGACTCCTAAAGTTGAGGCAGGTGAAACAGAAAAGGAAGATTTTTTCCTGATGTATCTTTAGGGTAGCTGCCCATCTTGTTTGTCTTCCTAAAGTAGTAATGCCAAATAGAGCTGAAAGCACTATCCAGACGTTAATAGCAAAATAAAGACATGTATTCAAGATACCAGTGTTTTTGAAAGGTGGTAGAAGTGAAGTTGCTGCAAGACACCTTAAGGACAGTGGAGGAAATTTTACAAATTGACAGATAATACATTGATAAAGAGGAATTATAGACAAATCATGAGTTAGAAATTTGATAGAGAAGTATGTATAAAAAAAGCAAAACTCTGAGTGAAAGGGTAATCTTCCAGCAGCTCATGTCACCAGTACTCAGTGGGGTGAAAGAATTTACCTTAGTTTATATAAATGATATTTTGACTTTTTCAACAAGTCAATAAGAACATTTTTGGCTGTGTTTGTCAGGCATTAAAATTAAAATAATTAAAATGGCAGTTCTTCATAGGGTACATTAAATGTTTGGGGGTCATTATAAGTGAGAATAAGGTAAAACTGGATGCTAAATATAGCAGCATACAGTTACAATATTTGTGGTATGGTAGAAGGAATATGTGCGGTCACTTTACTTCATCTATCCCTAGAAGCTGAAACATGAATCAGTGGTATTTGAGAAAAAGGTAGATGATAAAACCTACCAGATAAATGTAATTAACTTCCATTGGGTGAAGGATCGACCCAATCTCGATAAGCTAAGAAAAGAGGAAGGCAGAAATGTTATAGTTGACAAGCAAATATCAAAGTTTGCAGATTAGCTGATCAAAGATATACACTGTGTGAGATAAAAAGGTCCAGACAGTGGCCAACTACAGGATCTATGGTGATACCGACCGAACAAATGCCATGAACCGGATGTGTGCTCTCTCACAACTAAAAGTCAAATGAATAAAAATCGTCATACGCATCCGGATCCGCGCAGATGTTCCGGTTGAAAAATAAAAATTAATAAAATATCAAATTACCAATTTTTATTTATCAGCCAATGGGAAGCCTGAAATCAAATACAAGGATGAAATGCGAAACGACCAGCGTTTGAGCCAGAAGGAAAAATATAAAAGCCATGACAAAAGGCACCCAGACAGACAGGCACAGACAGAAGAATTTCTCCTCATCGCAACACAAATGCAACAAGACCGGAAATATATCACAGGATAGAAACTGGTAGCAATCCTCTTACCTTCTCCAGAGCCAGACAGCTATCAGCTCAGAGATGTGATATTGCAAAAGAGGAATTTAAGAAACTACTAAAAGCAGGAATAATTTCTCCTTCGAACTCAGAATGGAGTTCAGCTTTACACATGGTACCGAAGACAGACGGCACATACAGACCTGTCGGCGATTATAGACACCTAAATATGATAACAAAAGCCGATCAGTACCAAATGCCAAACCTAAATTCCTTGGATTCCAAGCTGCATAACAAAAATTTCTTCTCAAAAATAGACCTGTCGTCTGCTTATCACCAGATACCAGTGCAGCCGGATGATATCTGTAAAACAGCCATCTCTACCCCTTTCGGGTTATTTGAACATAACTACATGCCTTTTGGACTACGGAACGCATCATGCACTTTTCAAAGAATGATGGACAATATATTCCGCGATACCGATTATACACGTGTATATCAATGATATCCTGATCTTCTCAGAAGACAAAGAAACTCATTCCAAACATATCGACAAAGTACTACAAAAACTAAGTGAGTACGACTTTACAATTTGTCTTTCCAAATGCACATTTAGTGCTAGTGAGTTAGACTTTTTAGGATTCCACATTTCTTCAAATGGTCTCAGACCCAGTTCTAAAAAGTTAAATGAACTAAGTGAGTTTCCTCAACCAAACGATTCAAAATCGCTACGCCGTTTCCTGGGAATGGCAAATTTTTATAGGAAACTTGTGCCGAATTTCAGTAACATTGTATTACCGCTAACAGAAAAAATACGCCTAAACCAAAATTCAAAATCTTTAACTTTAACAAAGGAAGAAGTCGAATCTTTTAAAAACATAAAAAACACTTTAGCAAATATAACCGTTCTAGCTTTCCCCAATTCAAAAGCTAACAATTATCAGCTAGTAACAGATAGTTCAAACTATGTGGTGGGTGCAGCACTTCACCAAATGATTGACAACCAACCTATCCCCATAGGCTTCTTTTCAAAGAAATTATCCCAGATCCAACAGAAATATTCTACTTTCGACAGAGAACTATTAGCTGCCTATCTAGCAGTTCTCCACTTTAAACATCTAATAGAAGGCAGAAATGTAATGTTGCTGACGGACCACAAGCCACTTTGCAGTGCTTTTAAAAGCCAATCCTCTCTAAAATCTGACAGACAACAGCGTCACCTCTGTTTTATCAGTGAATATGTGAATGATATTTCATACATAAGAGGATTGCAAAACATAGTAGCTGACTGTTTATCAAGACCTGTAAATGCTATAACTATTGATGTGTGTGACTTACAGGAAATAATGAAGCATCAAGCTACTGACAATGAAATCCAAACATTCAGAGACCAACTAAAAACATATACAATAAATAAAAAGGACACTATATTATGCGACACGTCATTACCTTTCCCACGACCTTTTGTGACAGAAAAGCTCAGAAAATCGGTATTCGACAGTCTGCATAACCTGTCACACCCGGGAATAGCAGCTTCCAGAAAAATGATAAAATCCCGATATTATTGGCCGTATATGGACAAATCAAGAAAAGTGTGGTGCACAGAATGCCAGCACTGCCAACAAGCAAAAGTCACAAGACACACGAAGAGCGAAGTAAGTCCATTCGAATTACCTTCTAGCCGTTTTGAAACCGTACATGTTGACATTGTCAGTCCCTTACCACCAGTAAAAAACCAAACGGACCCTTACTTTTCACCTTACCAATATTTATTGACATGCATCAACAGAAACACGAGGTGGATAGAAGCATGCCCAATAACGGAAATTACGGCGAAATCTGTATCAATGGCCTTTGTCAATCTGTGGATCTCCCAATTCGGTGTTCCTCTTCATGTCTTTACAGATAGAGGAAGCCAATTTGAATCCGAATTATTCACAGAAATATCAAAGATAATAGGCTTTCACCGATTAAGAACAACAGCCTACCATCCACAAATGAACGGACTAGTAGAGAGAGCTCACAGAACCCTAAGAACTGCTATAATAGCCAGGAAAGAATCATGGTTATCAGCTCTCCCTATAGTTCTGCTAAGAATGAGAATAACTCTCAACGAATCAAACTATTCTCCATTTACCGCAGTAACGGGAACTCATGCACAAATCCCTCAATTACTGATCGATCCTAACAAGAACAAAAACAGCGAGATAACAAACTCGCAAGTTAAAATTTTAACTGACGAAATGCAGAAATTTGATATGGACAAATTATCCAGCGGATACCTACATTCAACACCTACTTCTTACATCCCAAAAGATTTACAGACATGTACAAGCATTTGGTTAAGAACTGATAGAGTAAGTAAACCGTTGGAAGCTCCATACACAGGTCCATATCAAGTAATAAGTCGTCACAAAAAAATCTTTTACTATAAAAAATCAGACGACGTTCATAGTAAAGTCTCAATAGACAGATTAAAACCGGCGTATATTACTGAAAATATAAAACCAAAAGATTCCATCGAATCAAGACAGGATTTCGATAACTCCCCATCTTGTACCGAGGAAACTAACAAAAACAAACCAAAAATGAAAACTAAGTCCGGTAGAACAGTTAAATGGAAGAAAGAAAACACATTTTTTATTACTAACAAAACAGAACAAAAAAAAAAAAAAAAAGCAACAACAGATACCA
This sequence comes from Ascarosepion bandense, assembly GCA_037127315.1. Taxonomy (NCBI): domain Eukaryota; kingdom Metazoa; phylum Mollusca; class Cephalopoda; order Sepiida; family Sepiidae; genus Ascarosepion; species Ascarosepion bandense. The sequence continues at coordinate 241,521 of JBBBDQ010000335.1, forward strand.
AAATATCACTCCGTATTCTGGTGATACCGACCGAACAAAAGCGATGAACCAGATGTATGCTCTCTCACAACTAAAAGTCAAATGAATAAAAATCGTCATACGCATCCGGATCCGCGCAGATGTTCCGGTTGAAAAATAAAAATTAATAAAATATCAAATTACCAATTTTTATTTATCAGCCAATGAGAAGCCCGAAATCAAATACAAAGATGAAATGCAAAACGACCAGCGTTTGAGCCAGAAGGAAAAATATAAAAGCCTTGACAAAAGGCACCCAGACAGACAGGCACAGACAGAAGAGAAGATAGTAATTAGTTTCTTCCTTGACCTATGTCAAGCTGCTACTATGCTCGCCTTCTTCTTCCTTCTTCCACACCTGTTCTCAAAGTACTAACTGACCTTTGCTAAGACATTCCACACAAACCACCTCACTGACTCATTAATCTTGGCAACTTGAAAATGAACATTTCTTTTCTTTCAGATCATCATACCTTCCATGAACTCTTTTACCTCTGTTGAACTTTTATTTCAAGCATTACTTATTTTGTAAAACATTGATTGAAATGTATATATGTATAAATGTTATTTTACACTCAAAAATTGCCTTTCTTGAATTTATTAATTATAGTGGGCTACCTTGCCACAAGGCCAAATTCCATTAACCTACTACGGAATCCTACTACCCCTCACTACAAATGAAATAAGAGAAGAGGTACCCACTATAGATCTTTCTTTGATATGGAACTTCTTTACAATTGTTTATAGACAATGAGTGAAAGAACACAAATGACATAATGAAGCAGATACTGGATTAGCTGAAGATAACCTATGTAACCATCTTCTTTACCATTTCCAGAGTAACTGAGAGGAACAATGGAAATTGACATTTTGATTTTTGACCCAAGCCCAAGGTATCATTAAGTTTTTCAATAAATGTAACAAGTTCTCACCATATTATAATTTTGAAATGATCTGAGACTGCCAGTGGATTGATATGAGTATGATTGGTGCTACTGTTTGGTTCTAATAAGAGTAACGTGCACATTACTTTTGGAGTGAAACATGTGGTTGCAAGAAATAAAAATTCATTTTATTTTGTGACATTTTATGTATCAACCAAGCTTGGCACTTGCCAAATCTTTTGATTTTTATTTTTAAATCACATAACAATTCAGAGTAACATGCATTCTATTTGTTTTTATAAGTAACAAAATATCAAGACATGGTAGGAACTTGGTAAATTCAAGCCTATTACTGACCTTTATGGCAAACTCTTCAAAACATTGTGAAGGATTATGAGAGAGATAGCTTCCCAAATGCAATGAACATTATCACTTCTGTCAATGGATGAGGGTGAAGAGGGGTGCAGAGGGCAGGTGGATAAAAATATTCATTAAATAATATTCACCTTTGATGAATCTGAAAAATAAAGAAAATGAATTATAATCTAAAAATGTTATTTTAAATTTGTTAATTTTTACAATTTAGAAAGTAAATGTACAACCAATTTATAGCAAGTACTGATTTTTGGCCAAGATTAAAACAATATCTTTTTATTTGCAGCTACTATAGCTAATTATTTCATACTGATTAATACATTAATTGTAGTTTAAACTTAGCGAACTATCAGATCAGTTTAGCAAAATTCTCTGATCCCTAACTTTTAAGCCAATCAACACTTTCTCAATTCACTGACTCGTGAACCTGAATACTCACTCTTTCATCAACAGTGGCTATTACATCATGCAAATCCTGTAAAACTTTTTTCTCACCTGCTCAGTATTAATGTATACATTTATAGTGAATATTTTGCATACACTTTTGTCACAAAACGCAGTTCTTGGTAATAATTATTTTCTATTTAAGGATGGCAGGATTATCTGTTTGAATGTACTCAATTTCTGTGAAACAACTGCCCAAATGGTACACTATTATATATTCACATTTTCCCCTTGCAGCAAAATAAGTTAGTGCTTTATATACATCAAATTGAATGCAACTAAATCAATATTTCTTGTGGTAAGCCATGCCTTCCCATTACACTCCACCCTGCCTGATCACAGGTCGCAGTGTGAGGTTAATCTCTTTTGTTTGGTACTCTTTCACAAGGGAGCAGGATATGTCACTTCTTTGGGTGAGTCATCTGAAAGATGGTTACACTTGAATCCAGCTCTGCATATGAAGAATTGTCAGTTATATTGGATTCAAGCTAAATTACTCTTTTCTGATAATACAATAGCATTGTCACTTCTTGTTGAGCTTGTCTATAACATAGGATGAAGGCCTATCACATGGCATGGTACTTCATTACATACAGCCATTCCCGAACCATTCCTGTCACTTTAGCTGTTTGACAATTTTGATGTCAAGAGAACTTTCAAGCTGGATTCTCCACTTCTTTTCAGTCTCAGGTGAAAGCAACAATACTCCTTATCATAACCTGGGAGATGCAAACCATCTGCTGGAATAGCCTTCCTGTTCAAAGCAGAACTGCTGCTTATTTATAGTTTGGAAGAGTTCATGTGTGCATGAGTAAATTACCATAACACCCACCTCCTAAGTATCAACACCGGATTAACAACAAGAAAGTCTATCATTTTCCTTTTCCTTTTAAGAAACAGCGCTGTTTCAGGGCCGCTTGTGGAATTGGTATGTCAAAAGTATTGTAAATGACATCCATAACTTCTTTCTCTCCAGGAGGACCGCTGTCAGCATCATTCAACAGACATTTCCTGAGTTGATTTAAATGTCTTTTGTGAGTAAACTGCGGACCTTTAATTATGTAGACCATATTTCCTACTCTTTCTAAATAGAAACCTATTTCCCAGAAAGATTTATTATCCCGAATCATCCGGAAAAGACTTTCTCTCCAGGTTGATAGCATTTTGTAGGTAATGTGTTTGATTGCCTGGGTTTTGTTTGTTTCGGAAGTAGCTTGTCAAACACAGACCTGATTTTATGCGCAAACATTACCTTAATGATGATCGTGTATTGTTGTTAGACATGATTCTATACACCTGAAGAAACTGTTGTAGGGTTTTTTCTGTGGGTGTACTCCTAGCTTTCTTCAGAGCTCTTTTCAGCATGTCAACAAAACGCCTGGCCTGTTCAATGGACCTTGGGCAATATAGAGCGATTGTGATCTGGAAGGTTTCACAAAAATCCTTAAAAATTGCTATGGAGTGTCTATGGAGTGGCCTGATTTGCAGATTTTAATTACTTTCTAAAGGTTTTCTTTTTTATACCAAAGGTTGTTCCTGGTAAAGTACAACATCCTTTTGACACTGGGATGTCCAACTTGTCAGTGAATAGGCATTATTTGACCACAACCCATTTTGTTCATGGAAGCAGCATACGCTATTTCTAATGGTTCAATTCTTTCTGTATCAAACCATCACTGTGGCATGCTGGTCAAACAATCTAGCCTGCTTTTATCCTTTGGTTGTATCATTTTGCTACATCAAAAAATGATGCTTTGGCAACTTAAGACATCAGGGATACCTGGCAACTTGTTTTCAGTTCAGTTTATGCTCCCGTGTCCTACACATGTAAACCCAACTCTTAAGCACCATCATTTAATCATTCTGGAAAATGTAAATAGGTATCTCAAACTGGCTAGTTTATGCTGTGAAAATAGTGAAATTTTCTTCAAGTTTAACTGGCCATATCTTGAGTATTTTTGGAGTTATTTTTTGACAAAATTAGTATGTAAACAAAAAATAATGTCTTCTTTTTAGAAAGATACAATTCTTTCTGTTGTGTTAATTAGTTTTTTTATGCCAGGTCTCTTTAAATAAGGTCACCTTTCAGTAATGGATACTTCTTTTTATGCATTTTAAAATCGGATAATTTTATGCTTATGTTTTGAAATTTGTTGCATTCAAAGTTGTGCGTTCCTATGCATATCAAAATAATCCCATTTTAAAAAGAAAAGAGAACTCACGAATCTGGTGGACTTAAAATAAAATTTGAGGTAAATTTTCGCAAAACCTTTCCAAGTTGAAAAAACAAAAATAATATTTTATAGAGCAATGTTAGATTTTTAATAATTAGTTAGTTTCATATCACCACACCCATCCAAATTGAAGAGTAAACAATTATAAAAGAGAATTTTGAAATTCGAATTTGCCAGCATTGATGACTGACATGCCCAAGAACTTTTAATTCTGATTTGTTTCATTGATGGACATTTTGCAGTTTCTAGGTATGCCTTAAATCTTTACTAATAATAAATAATTTACTTTACACAAATTTAGAATAAACATGAGAAATATAGGAATATTTCTCATGTTTATTCTAAATTTGTGTAAAGTAAATTATTTACTGTGTTTGTATAACTAAATATACAAATAAACTAGAAATACATATTAATAAATTAAAAAGTAGAAATACATATTTTCATTAAATTTTACACACTTTTGTATGAAAAAAAAAAAAGAAATTATGTAAAATAAAATATTGTAATGTAATTTTTAATGTACATATGTAAATCTCATATTTGCCAATGGAAAAAAAAAAGGAATAATGTGCATATAAAAAAAAAGATGAAAAGTATTGTAATTTTAAAGTGTCTGCATGTATATTTTTATAAATTTCGCATGTGTGCATGTGAAATATTGTAATTTCAAAAATAAATATTCACTAATTATTAATTAATTTTGGGGATTAGATCCTTATTTCACGTACTGAACATTTATTTAAGTTAATTGTAATTAAACTCAATACATTTTATATAAAATAAAAGGATATATTTTTCAGTTGAACGAAAATTCTGGGTCTGAAAAAATTAAACTATGGATCTATTTCTTTGAAAATACATTTTATATTACATTTTTAACTTTGAAAGTACATTTTATGGTAATTTTTACTTCTAAGCATATTTTTAAGTATAATTTGCTGGCCTTCAGTACAAGCTCCAGAGCTATGATATTTCTGGATGACTGTTTGATTTAATCTACTCGTTCCTATCAAATTGTGAAATGAAGGTTGTTTTAAACAGGCAAGCTTCCAGATCTTTTCACATGAACATAGGTGTCCCTCAAGACTATCCTTTTCCAATCTTCATCAATGATTTTTCTAATGTAATCAATCCCCAGGTAGGCATCTATGTAGATGACACCACCATTTACATGTGTCTCAATAAGAAATCTGTCAAAGCTGACAAAGTAAACCTGGCTGCACTTCAATGTTACAGTCTAAACATACTGTAACTGTCAAATTCTGCAGTGAAATTGAGTTTAATGATACAAATCACTGCATTCACAGGTACCTCCATGTGAAGAAAACAGATTGCACTCAGGTGAGTTATAAAAACATTATCTTGTGCTTTGGTCACATTTATGCTGATCAAACCCCAGTGATTATTCATGCACCACCAAGACTTCAATCTATACCAGTTTTTCATTGCTAACATGAAGAGTAATATTTCCAACACCACAAAATGTGTGCATTCTACTGTTGATCATCACTATAGTTACTCCCTTTCAATCCACAACTGGCATATTTTCTTGCCCACAATTGAGTGCGAAAAACCCAAGTGCACCACCTCTTATTTACGTGAACCTTGATAATAAGTAGAACCTTATTTATCTCTTCCCTGAAGATTAGCACCACACAGACATTTTGCCATCTGACCCCAATTTGTTTCCAGGGCAATTGTGCAACATGAAGCATAGTTCTTGACAGCAAAAAAATACTGCATCTTTCTATGTGGTATTTGCTCTTGACTTTTAGTTGCCCTCCCTGACAAGTCAAATAGTCCTTCACCATATGGTCTGACGTGATATCCACTGGGTCATGTGTTTTCAAAGTGTTGGTTGGATCCAGTGACTTGATCTATACAACAAAGATGAACAAAAGCTTAGAGAGTTGAGTTAAAGAGAGATAACTGATACTGAGACATGTGGAAAAGACATGGTTTGTAGAACTAGAACAATCTGCATCTGTGAATGAAATAGAGTTCAGTTTGAAATTTCAATCACTTGAAGAAAGTCAGAGTATACAATGGCTGAAATGCTGTGAATATGGCAACAAAAACAAGGACAATAAAGTAAATAGTAAAGATAACTTGTATTAGAAAATTTAGCAATGATGTTTTTAACTAAGATGATTAGAAAACATTGCTTGGCATCAACAAGTGAATGATTTCAAAAGATACAAATTCATTGTGAATGATTTATGAAAAGACATTAACTATATCCAATGTCTATGCTAGAAGTATCTAATCATTTGGCATTAATGAATAAATAGCCTACCTAAGAAAATAGCATATTAGTAACACTGAAATTACTATCCTTGGGATTTCACACTTATCTTTTATACTTTTAAGGGTCTGCAAATTTCTTTTTCACAATCAATCAACTGTGTCATCCCATTCTCATTAATCTCACCCAGTATGTTTTAATGGCAATTTTAGCTTAAGGAAAAGCCAAAAATTGTAGGAAGCCAAGTTTGGATGATAGGAGACAGACAGTACTGGGTAATGTAATAGTTTGTCCAAAAATCCTACAGGCTATATGAAAGGTCATTATATGTTGCCTGTACTTGCTATATGTCTTGCAAGCATAAAGAAAAGAATACGTCTGTTGTAACACTAAAAGGTTACTGCATGAGTAAACACCAAAACAGAAGTTGATAATAACAGTATATCACACTTCATGCTGTGTAAAGTAGATACATTGCTAGTAATCACTAGTCAGCATAACCACTTTACTCTCCTGCTCCAATAGTATCCACATATATAAGAGAACAGAAATACAAGCAGGTATGCAACATCCCCACCCTATTTAGATTGACTTTTCCTCAAAACAACATTTTTTTCTTTTTAAGGTAGATGTCAAACCTTTCCGTACCTTTTCTCTTCCTCATACTTTTCTGAACCTCTATTTCAGGATCCTTTCGTGAATTGAGCACATCAAATGTATCAAAGAGAACATCCATAGGTTCTATCTCATCTGGTATTGTTCTCTTTAATTTCATGCCTTTTTTATTTGGTTATAGTGCCTTTTATGCTCTAATTCTGCTCCTTTAACCATATAATTTTTCTGATTCTTTGAACAATAGTATCAACTTCCCAATACATCTTATTCACCTGATACATGCAGTAGAAAACCTGACCAATATTATAAAAGTCCTTCCCAGTTTATTTGCATCATATGCTCATAATTTTTCTTATTGAGAATCAGTTTATCAAACATTGATTGTATCTTATGAGCAAACATCATCTCTGCCAGAGACATGGCTGTAGGAACACTTATTTGGTACACCTGCAGAAATTGCTGTATTGTTGCATTTGTGGATTCACCATTAACATTTTTTAAAGCAGTTTTAAAGGTATTAACAAAATGCTCTAGCTGGTTGTTGCTTCTTGGATGGTAAGAGGCAATTATGATGTAATTTAACACAAACATCTTGCAAAATTCCTGAATTCTCAAGGTAAATTGCATACCATTTTTAGAAACAACTGAATCTGAAACTCCAAACCTCATGAACAGTTCATGTAAAAAGTATATCAATACTTGCGTAGTTGGTCCATTACATCTGCAAAATCTCTGGCCATTTTGAAAAACTGTCTACAACAATAAGATAGTATGATCCATTCAGTGGGCCAGCAAAATCAATATAAAACATGACCAAGGATGGTTAGTTTCCGATTTAAACTTAATTGGTGGTGCCTTAGCCGCCAAAGCACAGCTTTTGTATGATTTTACCAAAGTTTCAATGTCTCTATCCATGCTACACCAGTAAATATAGCTTCTCATTATGCTCTTCATACTGGATATACCAGGGTGTCTTGGATGGAATTATTTCAGAAATATATTTTGTAATGCTGATTTTATTATTTTTGAGTTTATTTAGAATCCTCCTGATTTCTGTATTTTTAGCTGACAAATATTAAGCATTTGAAATTGTCAGGGTTTAGCTCTGCTAATTTTAATTCCTTGCACTGATTATTCACAATACTCATGAACGTAGTGAAGTTTTCTTAATCATTTTTCTGTAAATTCATACACGTCCAACACTTATGGAATGATGATGTTTTGGGGCTGAAATGCTCTGAAAGTAACATAAGTTTCATTAAATATAAAGTTACTTGTCCTCTTTGGTAGAATATAATTCATGAATTTTGTATGTTTGACATCTAATTTTTGTAAAATTAATCTGACCTTTTTCTAAACCGACAAACTGATGCATTCCATCTTGTAAATGTTTTCATATCTGCGGTAACATGATGTAAAAAGTTATGTTTTCCTCAAGCCTGAAGTTAAACTCTGAAATCACTTTCATGATAGTGTGCTGAGAAAATACATCACCTCATCAATTATGTTAATTGAAAACATTTCCCGCTCTTTCATAAACAATTCCTTGAATTTTCTGAGCTTTTGTTCTAGCTGTTTTTGTTGTTCCAGTTGTTGCTTTACTATTTCAAACAACTTTTTTAAAACTCCATTTTCTTTTTTTTACTTTTTGCAAAATATGTTTTTTTCTTTTTCACAACTGATTGATATTATGTAATCCTTGAAAATATTTAGAAACAAAAAAAGGCTTTATTATTTTCTTTTGATCTTTCTTTACATGTTTCCAGGTTTATTTTACATGAAAACTTTTGTTCACCTTGGTAACTGTTTTTTTCTGTGCGTTTTATGCCAATACTGTTTGTGATGCCAACGTTTAGTTGAGCATGTCACAAAAATGTTGTGTTGCTGATTTTTTTTTTCTTAAGGTTAGTCAAATTTGCACCAGCAAAAATCTTGAAACCAAAATCTTCATTAGCAGAATGTTGTACTGGTGATTGCCACAAAACTTTGTTACCAAAATGCTGTATTTGATCAAAGCCGTAATCCTCAGTGCCAAAATACGTATTTTTGCCAACAGCACAATCTTCAAAATCTTCATCGCCAATGTTTTAATCCTAAAAGGTTACTGTGTGATTAATCACCAAAACAGAGGTTGGGAATAATAGTATATTACAAATACAAGGCTTTCATGCTGCATGAAGTAGATACATTGCTAGTAACTGCTAGTCAGTATAATCACTCTTCTCTAATACTCCAATAGTGTCCACGTATATAAGAGAATAGCAATATTTCATTCCTGTATACAACAAGTATTTTTCTCACCAGATGAAATATTATAGAGTGACTCACCAAGAGAAGACTAAAAGGATGCAATTTCCTGTTCACTACCAGTAAGAGTAGGAACAGATGTGCTAAGGATTGCAACATTTCTTCCCAAAATTAGTCATTTATACAAACAGGGAGCTTAGTACTTTCTGACTATCAAAAGAATGTGTGTCCAATGCCAATCTCAGCAAGTTGATAAGAACCTAAAAGTCACATTTCAAAAAGAGCAGAAATTTCTATACAAGGTTTGTTAAGCTCAAATGCAACAGTTGTAGTTCTTGCTGGATGCTTATCAATAGAATCAGTCAAAATATTTCCACATCTGAACTGAATTGCTATTTCTTAATTGCTTTCATGCTACTGCTATGGAGAACATCTAACCATTATCAATTAAAGGTCAAGCTTTTGAGAAGTGCATTTTTTTTAGCTTGGTTCTTCTAGAACCTTCCCCTTTCAAGACAAACACTGCTGTTTTACCTTGTAAAGCCTGCTCAGACACCACAAGGAAAACTGAATTACAACTCATCTTTCATGTTGAAAGATAATCTTATATCTGTCAGTGACTGCCTATGTGTAGGTTGGGAGTTATGTACTTGTTACGTCTCTGTCCCCACTTTTCCATTGATGTTGGGCCTTTCAAAAAAGATAGCCATTATAAAACGAAGCATAAAGAAGCATAAGAAACTTTACTGAAAGTGCTTTTAAAGAACCTAATGGTACTTATGCATTTGTGTATAATCATACACTGCTGGCACTACAGCATCAGCACATTCAGCAGCAAATGACCTATGACCTGAGAGTACCAACATGAATTTGTATTTTAAATTCAATGAATTTTAAAAGTGAAAAATATTTCTAAAAGGTTTTATTTTAATACCAATAGATTAAATTTAATATTTCCTGACAGTAAAATACTTTATTGAATTCAAATTGATCAGAATTATTTTTTGATTTTCAGTAAAACCACTAAAATCAGTCATATTGGTAAATCTGTCAAAACAACAATTCTTTATTAAAATATCTTTCAAAACTAAAATATACTTTTATGAATCTTTGAGGAATATTAGCTGATTTAAACTTTAAATAATCCAATTTGAAACTTTTAGTTTAAAATATCACAGAAAAAAGCATTTTTAACATGGAGGTGGGTATTTTTGTGAGGTGCTGACAGCTATATTGAGTGACTGATATTTGAGAAATTTAGTTAATTTTTCCCTATGGGAGACATATCTGTAAATATGAAAATATTCTCCATAATCTAATGTCTTATTAAATTTAATGTCCTTTGACTTTAAATTTATTATAGTTACCACTCTTATTTTCTGATATTGTTGTGTATGGATGTCTATACTCACATAAAATAATTCAAAATTACTTTTTAAATACTGGGGGAGGGGTCACTGAATGGAAGTATGTTTTTCCATTTATGATTAGCAAATATAGTTTTGACTTAATAAAAATATCACTTACCTGTTACAAATTTTCAAAGATTTAAAACTTTATAAATTCTAAAACTTTTAAAAAGATGAAAATTCTTTGTAAAAATTCATTATTCATAAAAAAAAAAATTTAAGACAATAGCCTTCCCCATGTATTTTATTCAGAAAGCAATTAAAAGCTTTTATAATTAAATGTATTGTATTAGTTTTATTGCATTTTTTATTATTTTTTTTTAATCGTATCACCCCGAGCAAGGCGGTAATGCCACTGATGTGCAGGCGGATACATAAGAGAAAAAAGATTACATAGAAGAGAGTGAAGAGGAAGACGAACCAGTTAGAAAGGAGCAAGAGAAGGATGGGAATACAGGTGTGATGACAGTTGCAAAGGTGGAGAGAAAGGAAAGGATATATGGGGTGGTGAAAGAACTAGAGTCAAGTGGTTAATAGATGAGTATTGACATTGCATTTAAATTCCTGGAGGTTGTAGCCATCAGGAAAGCAAGAATATGGAAGCGAGTTCCACAGGCGGGAAGTGCAAGAAAAGAAGCTGCAGGAGTAGAATTGTCATCTGCATTTGGTTAATCTAACTGTGAATGGGGGGACCCAGTTGCCAATCTGGTTTCACGAGTAAACACCTGTTGCAGAGGCACTAGTGACAAGTTCGTTGGATCAGAAGCCATGAAAGTATTTATAGAACAGACAAAGGGAAGCCACATCTCATCGGTGTGGAAGTGGCTGTAGTCGAGTCACCAAGTCGGTACCTATCACATTACTGATTCTCCCTTGGAGCCTGTTGAGAACACTGAGATGAACAGCAGGGGCGCCTGACCATATATGGCAGCAGTGTTCCATGCACGGATGAATGGTTGATTTGTATATATGCAGGATGGATTCAGGCCAGAAAAACATCCTGGCTCGACACAGTGACCAACCTTCTTAGCAGTGTATTTAGCTATGGACTCAATGTAGTGGTTCCATTTGAGATCAGAAGAGAGGGTAAGGCCAAGGAGGCGCAGTGTATTGCTCTCAGGGAGACTCATTTGGTTCATCCTTATGGGAGGCAGGAGAGGTTGCCTGTGATGATTGACAGACAACAGCTTGGTCTTAGTTGCATTGAAATTGACAAACCACTTCTTGCCCCAATTCACCACAGAGTGTAGATCCCGTTCAAGGTCAGCAGCAAATTTATGTTTGTCCACCACAACGGGTTTCTTACTGATGTGGGAGTAAATTGTGGCATCATCTGTGTAGATGCCTACTTGGCTCTTGATCTCATCTGGGAGGTCATTTATGATTCAGAGCAGATTTTAAATAGCTAAGGATCCTGTTTTAGAAAAACAAAAAAAAAGAACTGATGATTTAAATTCTCCAAAGACTTCTACTTATAACTAATATAAACAGAAAGCTGTATGAAAAGGAATTTCATTAAATTTTATAGAAAAGTGGGGAGAGGGTAAAAAAAAAAATTTACCTAACTTTTCTCAAAACATGAATTTTTCTAAAATAATTCCCTAAAATTTCAATACAATCTGACAATTATTTATCTTTTGTAAGAATTTAGAAATGAACATATTTTTCACTACAAAAAGAGGTAAACATTTCTTATACTAATGTATACTTACCTTCTAATGCAAGAAAAAAAGTTTTAACTAGAGTTTTGTAGGATCTAAAACTGATTAAAAAAATGTAATTTAATAAACAAAAATTCCTTTGGCCTTAAAAGATTTTGACAATATAACTTTGTTTTTATTAAATTTTGACTTTTTTTATCATGTACACTCACTTTTCAGCAAATTCTTGTATATACATATATATATATATTTAGTTGTCTATCTTTATAAAATATGAACTCCAATTCCTCCCCTTCCTAAATATACCATTTCAACACCCTGTAACCCCCGCGACTACCAGCTCTGTCCTTTTCCACTTTGTGCCTGTTGTTAATCTAAAACCCCTCCACACTCTAACCCAGGGCCTTCACCATTTGGAAAAAACAATGTCGCTGATGTGATGTAGAGTCTCTATTAGAGATCCTATGTCGAAATGTACATCCGACACCTTTGAATTTTGAAAATTTTCTTTAATTTATATTGGCTCTGCATCACTTTTTAATGTTAAAAATTTTTAATATTGATTAGGATTAGGTTCTTGGAATTTACCTTCCTACTCTTCCACTTCGGATTAAAGAAAAACAAAAAAAAAATATATATATATAAGTTTTTGGTCATAATTAGACCAGTACTCAGTTGTATTAAAAAAATGTCACATACATTTATATTGTAAAACTTTTTAATATTTTTCATTTGGAAATGAGTTATTTCTGCAATCTTGGTTTCAACTTTTTTCAAAAGTACAAACAGGGATTTTACAAACGAGCTACTGAAAGTTTTAAACAACCAAAATTTTCAAAATTAGAGAGGACTTAAGAATCTTAAAACATTTTCATCTAGGTTTGTATGAACCTAATATATATCTAAAGGTGTGATTATATCTTGACATTACTCCTAATCTTTCATTCAGTCATTTTTTTTGTTTTGGAAACAACATAATGGCTAACTTCTTGGCACAATTTGCAGACATCATCACTGTTATATGGTTTGGCTTTTTTCATTATCCTCCAAGTTGTATCAGTGTCATTTCCATTTTTCATTTCCACACATGCCTACCTAGTTTGGTACTATTTTTTAAGGTTTTCCAGTTTAAATATAGATTTGTGATTATTCAATCTGTTTTTAAAAATTCCTTTTGTAGATCCCAAATATGTTTTTCTTTGCCCATCTGTATCATGTACCTCTGCTTTGTAAATAACCCTTCTGATTTACAAAGTCCATTAAGTGGGTATTAGTTTTTGTCCCTGCAGTTATTCTTCCTTAGTGATGTTATGTTGAATGTCATTTAGGTTTCTGGCATTGTGTTTGTCTTTTTTTTTTATGTCATTTTCTAAATTACTAGTACATCTATAACTTCATTTGATTGAATTCCTACTGAAAATTTTATTTAATTCTAAGTCTTTTTGGGAAGTGTTTATTAATTATTTTACAAATATTTGCCTTATTTTAAATTTTACTTCTAAAAAGTGGGTTGAACCAAAAAATGTCTTGATTTCTAGTATTATTCTTCATTTGTTTTACTGAGGTTTATATTTTAATTTGTTTTTATGGCCAGATTCATAACTTTTTTTCTTTTCATCAAAGATTGTTTTGGAGAAAGAATTACAGGAAAATTATCTTGATGGTCTTTTATCATTTTTTCCCAATAGCTGATAAATCCAACAAAGACTGAATTAGGTAGTAGAAGCCATCAAATATTAAAAAACATGTGACTTACTGAGAATTGCTACTCAAGCCAATCAATGAAAAAACACAGGTGAATGTATTTCTTGGTTTCAAAAAATTAAAGAAATAAATATACTTTCATAAAATATGACACAAAAAACTTTTAACCATCAATATCTGAAAAAGGCTATTTTTTTTTTTTAATCACATCACCCCGAGCAAGGCGGTAACGCCACTGAAGCGCAGGGGGCTATGTAAGAGTGAAAAGATTGGAAAAGAGAAAGCCGGAAACCACATCCTAAACAGGGAACAAGGGATGAGTCTCTTCACCTGTTCAATAGACGTGGGTGGAGTCTATAGAAGTGTTAAAATTTGCTAAACAGCATAGAGATATATCATTCAATCATATAAACATAATACTACATTGCCAAAAATCTATACTATTTCACAATGGTGATGCATAGACTAAAAAAAAAAAAAAAAAAAAAAAAAAAAAAAAAAAAAAAAAAAAAAAGAGAGCACACTTGATGTACCACAAGGTTCAGAATTAACAGGACTATATATTCTAAATAAAATTAATGATAGCACCAGACAACAAAAGAGAAAATGACAAAATAAGAAAAATGCTTTTCAAACTCTTCAAAAACCTCAATTTTGAAATAGAAGTTGAAACAAAAAAGCTGTCCAATGTTTAGAAGTAGAATTTAATCTACAAACTGGCAGTGTCTCTCCATATATGAAAACAAACACAACTTTAGAGTACTAGATCAAACCATCCAACCAGCATAATCAAACACATCCCTAAGGAAATAGAACACAGACTAGCAAAACAATTCTTCTCATATGACAATCTTTTTTGAAAAGAAAAAAGATTATGAAAGGATCTTAAATGAATCTGGCCGTAAAAACAAATTAGAAAGTAAATCTCAGTCAAACAAACAAATGAAAAATAATAATAGAAATCAAAACATTATTTGGCTCAATCTACCGTATTAAGTAAAATACAAAATAGAGCAAATACTTTTTTAATTAATGAACACTTCCCCCAAAAACTTGGGATAAAATAAAATTTTCAATAGGAATTCAATCAAATTAAGTTATAGCTGTACTAGTAATTTATAAAATTACATGAAAAAACAAAATGCTAGAAACCTAAATAATAACATGTAACATAACATCACTAATAAAGAAAGCAAGTGTAGGGACAAAAACAAAAAGCTGGCAAACAACTTGAAACCAATAGAATGTTTATCAAAAGGACAATCGATTGATATGAGACTTTCTCCAAAGGTAGATTAGATAGACTCACTTCCAGAATGCCAAAACTCATAAACAGGTCTGTGAAAATATCAGGTTTAATCTAAGAAGGTCTAAGAAAATTGGCTAATGAGGCTACAACATCAGAGAGAACCATGTAGAAGTTATGTTGAAATCCTCTAGAGATGTTGCCCTACAAGAGACAGCTTCTTTCCTCGGCCACAATGAAAAAGAGACTTGAAAGAATAACTGTTGCTGAACTGGATTCATAATGGCAAGCTGCAAAACATCATCTTCACTGATGAGAAACTATTTCCTGTTGAACAGACATTTAAAACATAAAAATGATTGTGTTCTTTCAAGAAGTTGTCAGTCAGGAAACTGCTTCAGAACCCAGAAACTGGCATCAGTTATGTTTGGGTAGCCATTTCAGAAAGAGGAAAGTCTTCTCTTGTTTTTATTCCTGAATGGGTATTACTAGTACTTTGAATAAGTTCT
Organism: Ascarosepion bandense; assembly: GCA_037127315.1. Lineage (NCBI taxonomy): Eukaryota > Metazoa > Mollusca > Cephalopoda > Sepiida > Sepiidae > Ascarosepion > Ascarosepion bandense. The sequence continues at coordinate 257,115 of JBBBDQ010000335.1, forward strand.
TGCTGTTTTCCAATAGATGACCTTACCATGTGTGCATGTAGTTTCAGAAAGTAATGCGTCTATAAGAAAGTACTATAAGTAAGCTTGAAATTTTGTGTATATCATTTTGCCAAAGTCTAAACAACTTTGTTTTTCATAGTGTTAAACATATCAGATTTATGATCTTGCCTTCTTCAGGTACTATGAATTTGAACCAAACCCTTTATTATGATCTCTGGTGTATATCATTCTCATTTCATGTCCACTGGGTCATGTCTCCTCAAGGACATATGGCTCTGTGGATATAAATGTTGGTTAGTTCCAGTGACTTGACCCAAAGAGGTGAGAGTTCAATACAAGGCTATAGCAGTGGTGAACAAATAACTTAGAGAGTTAAGCTAATGAGAGATAATTACATGGCTACCAGATGTGGCATAACACATAGAAAGAGAATGATATACCCCAGTGATCGTAATAAAGTATTTGGTTTGAAAATCCCAGCTCGTGAAGAAGGCCAGAGTGTACAACAGCCCAAACGTCATAAGAGTGGCAATAATTGATGAGAACAATAGTCTTAAGAACGTCAGTCAGTTAAGTGCCATGTGTGATGCACACTTGGGTGATCATGTCTCCAAAGAGACATGACTGACTGGGCAGAAGGTTATCCCGCAGTAAGTTGCCATTACTTTCTGCGGTAGACTGGTTGCCAGCCAAGGCTATAGAACCCAATCTGTCCTGTTATTTAACCCATAACTGGGAGGAAGAGATGGATTTATACCTTTACCAAGGGTATTTCTGTCTAAGTGAATGCAATAAATTCAAACTCAACTCCCCGATTTCTCATTCCAAGCCGATATTCACGGCACCACAATGCACATCCTAAGAAGGTAAATAGCATAAATACTCTCTCTTCTCAGAAATATAGACAAACACATTTTATTTATATATAAAGTAATTAACAGAATTTTTTTTTTAATCTGATGTTATTTTTTATTGCTATAAACAAAACTTCTTAGTGGGTACACACATTTGAGCCCTCCGCCCACCACCCTGAAAGTGAAATTAACATGTAAGTATCTAAAGACTGAATGTCTTTAGAAAAAAATGTTACTTTTAAAAGTAAAGTTAGCATATTGAGATTTGAAAAGATCTCAATGAGAGATGTGTGCATTTCTTAAAACGATAATTAAACCTGGCTTTGTTATAATGGTTTCTTGTTAACTGGGAGAAGCATGCCTGGTTTGAAGGTTGTTTTCCAGGTTAAAGTGAATACAGGTTCAATTTCTGTTGAGGGGCACATTTTATTTAAGACACTTGAACTCTAGGACAGTACATGTTAATTTCACTGTTTCAAATACTTATTTCAAATAATATTCAAGGTGCCACAGTTACCATGCCAAACAAAATTATATAAATAAAAATGGCACCTGATGTAGAACAAATGTTGGAAACTAATCACCATGACTTGTGAGTTAATTTGTCACGAGATAAACCACTACGGAAACTTTTTTCCTTTTCATTAAGATCTTAACTTTTGTATGATTAATCAAAATTTAGAAAAGAAAAAAAAATTAAAAAGTTAATATTTGAATATGAGTTTTTGTGTTATATCTTTGTATTAGTACTAAGATATCTAAAAACAATTTCAACAAAAAGGAGGATATTTGATGATTAAAACAAATGTCTAAAACTTTAAAATATAATTTTATCATCAAAATTTGGGTTATTATTAAAAGGAAATATTAAAAGATTTTTTTTCAAGCAAATTTCTTTATTTTTATCATTTGTAGAACCTTTGAAATTTTTATTAAATGTTTTTCAGGTTTCAATGTAAAACCTTAAATAAGTATAAGAAATTTGAATGACATTTTGTGTCAAAAAAAAAAAAAAAAAAATTTTAATTCTTGCAAAATTCAGATAATTGTTGAATTTTAAACGGAACTTTCGTGACTTATTCAGAAATGAATGAAAATATTTTTTAAGTGTTCCCTTTTTACAAAATCTTTGTAAAAATATATTCTTTTACCTGTTACTTTCCACTCATCCAAATTTTTTTTAATTTTGAGAATTTTTTTTTGTACCACATAATATTTATATTTTTTATCAGAACAAGTCCTTGGAGAATTTAAATCATCAAACATTTGTCACACGGCACCACCATTTACACAAAATCTACTCTGAAAAGTAAAATAAAAAACTGCAATAGAACTAAAGCATTATTTAATTAGAAATGCTTATAATTGCTTTTATGAATAAAATATATTATAGTCACTATTGTCTTAAGAAAAAAAAATTTTTGATGCTTAATAAATTTTTACCATTTTTAAAGAATTTAATTTGGGTAATTTATAAACTTGAAAATTTTAAAATTCTGTATTAATTTATATTAGTCAAATGATGTTATTAGATTAAAACTGCATTTATGGAAAGGCTTACTACAATTCAATGATTCACAGTATTTTATAAATAATTTTTCTTTTCTAATGTGTACATATAAATGGATCGATTTTTGTAAATATGGACATCCATATATGGCATTATCAGAAAATAAGAATAGTAACTATAATAGATTTAAAATTTATTAGTCACTTTCTACCATTTCCTACACAAGTGTCTTCATAGGTTAGACTATAAAAACACATAACCTAGAATTCAATAAAATGTTCGCTTGCTTAGAATAAATTTTTAAAATTATTGGGTAGTTAACAAAATAGATATAAAAAAAAGGTATTTATGTTGTAGTCATGTAATGTTTCTACTTATTGTCCCTCTTTATTAGATTTCACAAATATCAGGTTGTCAATAAGCCACTCAACAAGTTAGAAAAACATACCACTTTGTGTTAAAAATGATGCTTTCCCACCCCACCAATATTTTAAATTAAAAGTAAATAATATTAATTTCAATTCATATCAAACTTAAACTAATTTTCTTGAAATAACATTTCAGAAAAGTATATTCTACTTTTGAAAGATTTTTTTAATAAAGAGAATTATTTTGTGTTGACAGATTTATCAATATGGAAAAATTTATATATTTTACTGACCAGGATAAAAAAATGATTCAAATCAATTTAAATTTGCTTTGAAATACAAAGTATTTTGCTTTTTGGGCATATTAAACTTAATCTATGAACTTTGAATTAAAGGTAAAAATTAAAGCTTTAAGAATTATTTTTTTATTTTAAAAAATAATACTTTCTAATTTATTACTCGAATAAAAACACTAATAATAATGGAGGCAAAATGAGATATTAATGATTTGTCAATTCACCCAGGAAACAAATATAAAAGCATTTGCTAAAAAATTGGCATACATGATAAGAAAATGCACCAAGCTTAATATTATTGTTATGAAGAGGAAAGACAAAACAATTCATTCATTAGAAAATTTTTTTCATACTTTCAGAACCTTTGAGATTTTTGCTAGAAGTTTTATTTTTCTTGCCTCAACATGTGATCATAAATTAGTATGGGAAATTCGAGCATCTTTTTGCAGTGAAAAACACATTGATTTGAAAATTCTTGCAAAAAATCAGGTGATTTTTTAATTCTAATAAACTTTCAGGGTTTATTCACAAGTGAATAAAATCATTTCAGATATGTTTCTTTAATTTTTGTAAAATTATTTTTTTTATATCTGTTATTTTACAGTTATTTCATTTCAGGAAATTTCAAGAAATTCATTTTTGTAGTGCTTTAGTTGTAAAAGGAAATCATCAGAGAAATTAAATCATTAAATTTTGGGGGGTGGGTTTGACCCAAGTTACAGAAAATCTACTCTGAAGAGTAAAATAAAAAATGCAATAAAACTGAAACATTTAATTAGATAATATTTTAATTACCTTTATGAATAAAATTCATGATGGAAACTACTGGGTTAAGAAAAAAGGTTTTTGATGAATTATGAATTCTCTACAAAAATTGATTTCCTTGTTTTTAATTTTAATAATTTATAAAGTTTTAAATCTTTTAACATTCTGTATTAATTTGTAGCAGTCAGATGACATTGTTTTTAAGCAAAAACTATATTTATTAATAAGTGGAAAAGCTTATTAGAATTCAGCAACTTCCAGAATATTCAAAAGTTTGAATTTTTTGTATGTGTATAAATGTGTTGATCTTAGTAAATATGGACATTCATACATGACATTAGAAAAAATAAGGGCAGATACTGCAGTAAATATAAAATTTACTGATAATTTTGTAAGATTTCCTTAACGAGCTTCATTGGAAGTAAGACTACAAAACAAAAACATACAATTCAATAAAATAACAGATTACTTAAAATATTTTCCTAAATTGTTAAGATTACTGGGTAGTTGAAAAAAAAAGAAACTGTCAAGTAATTTTTGCAGTTACGTGCTATCTGCTTAAAAATGCCAAACATTAAGTTCTTGATAAATCTGTCAACACCTCATAAAAATACCCACCATATTAAAAAAAATACTTTCTGGGATATTCTAAATTAACAGAAAGTAATATTTCAGATTAATTAAAACAGTTAATCTTACACAAAGTTTCAGAGAAGTGTATATTATTTTTCAAAGATTTTTATAATAAAGAAAATTATTTGTTTATATTCCTGAGATGAGTTATCGTAACTATTTACATTGTCTGGATTGTTGCCCTGATTTTTATTCTAAAAATAAAATTTTTATAATTTTAAAAATGTTAGCTTTGTTTAAATGTATAATTGGCAATGTTTTTTTGAATGCACAATTTCTGTTTTTGAGAGAAGCACATTTTTATAAAGGATAGTTTGTGTTAAAAATTGATGCACATGTATATCTTTTTCAGCTGAGCAGTCAAGACCCACCAAAATTTGTGAAGGATCCATTTCCAGTTAATGGAAAGTTATTTTTTCATATATATATATATAGACAAAAAAAGAAGACTTTTTGATAGCAAATGAAGAAAGCCGGTCAACATCAAAGAAGGCTCCTGTTACCAGTAAGCCATAGAGAGACGAGAGAAATTTGAAGTTCCAGTGAAAATTCCCCTGAGGTTGGACAACCTAAAATAGTAGGTCTTTTCATTTTTTACCACCTTATTATTTTCTCTTTTTTGTAATTTTTACAAATTCTTGTTTTTACACAAGCTGTAAAATTTTTTTTTATATATTTTGCTGGTTATCCTTTGTCATAAATTATTATCCTGCCTTAATAGGTACACAAAAGGAAATTTTGGTGCAGATTTTGTTTGCACCTTTATTCGAAACTTCCTTTTAAAAGTTTTACACAGTGGTTGTCTTGTGTTTTATAATTTTGCAGCTATTAATATAGGTACCTCTGTGGTGATACTGACCGAGCAAAAGCGAGGGACTGGACGTTTGCTCTATAACAACCAGAAAGCAATTGAACAAAAATCATCTCTGCACAGGTGTATTCGCACAGATGTTCTGGTTGAAAAATAAAAATTAATCAAATATCAAATTTCCATTTTGCGAGCCTATGCAAATTTTATTTACCAGCCAATGGGAAGCCCAGAATCAAATACAAGTATGAAATCTCAAACGAGCTGCTTTGAATCCAAAAAGCAGATATAAAAAGCGAAGACACAAAGCATCGTCAGACAGACTGCCGCAGAGACCAAGGAGAAGAATGTAATTGATATCCTCTTGACTTAAGTCGAGCGGCTACTATATTCGCCTCCCTTCACCTATCATCACTTCTTCCCTGTCTCAAAAGTACTTACTGACCTCAGGAGCGACCACTTCAAAGACTGTTTCCTCACAAACCAACTTACTGACTTACAGACCCTAGAAGTGGCAACTTCAAAATGAACATTCCTTACCTACAAGACGCCTCCACATTCCTAAGCCTTTTATCTCTTTCAGCTCATTATTTGACATGAACATTCTAACCTCCCTTGGACTTTTATATTCAAGTATTACTTTATTTGTAAAAACATTAATTTATATATATATATATATATATGTATACACAAATATTATTTGCTACTCAAATTGCCTTTCTTCATTTTATAATCATTTTATAACTTATAGTGGGCTATCTTCCACAAGGCCAAATTCTGTTAATGTGCAACAATACTACCTTTCACTAGAACGGAATCCTACTACAACTAGAAAAGAAACAATAAGCAACCCACTATACCTCCTCTCATTCTCAATACCTAAGTTTTAAAGTGAACTTAAAAAAAACTTAAAAAGTTTTCTTGAAACTTTCATTGTAGCATTAATTGAAAGCTAAATGATTAAATTTACTTTCCAGTAAGCAAAATATTGGAATCTCAATGTTTTAAGTTTTAAAGTTTATCAGTCATTTTTTACATAGTCACAGGTTTATAAACAAAAGTTAATTCTCAGTATTAAAAACCTTGCAGAAATAAAATGTACATGCATGACACATTATTTTTGGAAAAGACTCTTTGGACGTTGACACAAAAGACTAAAAAGCAATAATTGTTTCCAGTTAAAGTGAAACCGTAGACTGAAAGAAAAAGAAATGGATGTAAGTCAAATTTTGATTTCCTGGTATCGATATCAAATAAGTTTTTTCATCATAAACTGAATTTTGAAGGTTAAATAAGTCCTCTGAGTAAATGATATCATGGCTGAGACTAAGAACTACAATTATACCTACTTAGAGCCAAACCCGAAGCAAAAACTAAAACAAAAAGGCTGCAAAAAGACATACAGGCAGATAAACAGACACACACACAAATATCTTGCCTTTTACATATATATATTATCGATTTTCTGCACTATTGTAAGAACTGCAACCATGAAACTTCTGAATATTGTTTCTTATGTCTTTGTCTATGAGTGTATCAAATTTGATTAAAATCGGACCACTCCTTCTATAACTCGATTTTTCTATTAGCGATATTTATCAGGGGGTACCTCGACACAAAACCTAGCTAAGAACACTTGCAGATGCTTATAGTATAACTGTAAATTTTCAAGAAAATCGGTTTGATTTTTGCAAGAATTTCCAAATTAATGTGTTTTAATATTTTTTTATATATTAAAAAAAATACTTTGGTCATTCCTTTTAGGTACCTGCACTAAATCGCTGAGAAAAAAGCAGTAAAAAGTATGAAGAAAAAAGGTCCTAAACTTAATAAAAACAAACTTTTTCCATCAAAATGTTTATGTTATTATTAAGAGGAAAGATCAAAGTACTTTTTAATTATTTTTAAAAATTTTTTAATCCTTTCTAACACATTCGAAATTTTGGTAAAAAAAAAAAAAAAAAAATCATTTTCATTTGTGAGAAGCCAAATCATTACGAGAGTTTACAATAGAAAACATAATATTACATAACTCAGTTTTTTTCCAGTGACAAACATTAATTTGGAAATTCTTGCAAAATTCAAATAATCATCGGATTTGAAGGAAACTCCCAGGACTTATTCACAAATGAATGAAATTATTTTTGAAATCATTATTTTAAAAACAAAAATCTTGGTAAAAATATATACGCATATTTTTTTTTTTTATACCTGTTACACCTACCACCATGTAAACTCATGAAATTGAAAATAATTAAATTCTGTAGGCAAAATTGGTTTTATTAGTTAAACGCAGGACTCATTGGAGAATGCAAACTATGCATTTTTTTTTTCAACCATTTAGCTCCTTTTATTGAAAATTTCCTCTGAATAGTAACATAGAAAATGCAATAAACTATGACATTATTTTATGAGGTAAGCTTTTAATTGCTTTAATAAATAATATAAATTAAAAATATTATAGTCTGCAAAAAAAAAAAAAAAAAAAATTAATAAATTTATAAATTAATTTTCAATTAATAATAAAACTTTAAAAAATTGTTTTCAATTTTTTTTATAATTTATAAAGTTTCAAAAATATTTCAAAGACTTGAAGAGGTTTGGTTGGTAATTTATTAAGTGAAGAATATATTTACTAATCGAAAATTGAAAAGTTTAATTCAAATCATGTAGCCATCATATTTTGAAAATAATTTTGAATTGTTTTATTTTTGAGTATTTTAAATTTTGTTTTCTATGGTAATTTCTGTGTGTACATTAAAAGGTCTTGTGTTTCATGATTTCTCCTTACAGGAAAAAATTCGTACAATTATATCACTTGCGATCACCATATACTTATTTCACATATGTCATCACATTTCAAATACGGGAGAAAGGTCAGAAAGTTCAACCGTGATAAGAAATAGTTTAATTCTAAATTTCATGCTATAAATAATACTTGTGTAAATCAGATTAATTACATGACTTATATTCCCCAATGAGTCCTGCATTTAACTCATAAAAAATTGGTGTAGATAATGTATTTCTAGAAGTTTTGTGCAATTAATTAATTTAAAATCACTAAAAACAAAAAAAAACAAAACAGCATAGCATGAATAAAAAAGGCCCCAAATTTAATAAAAACAAACTTTTTCCATCAAAATGTTTATATTATTATTAAGAGGAAAGATCAAAATATTTTTTTAATTATTTTTCAAAATATTTTAATCTCTTCAAAGACATTCGGAATTTTGGTAAAAAATCTTGTCTTGATTTTAGTTAGTGGATAACAAAATTGTAATGAGAGTTTAAAATGGAAAATGTAATATTACATAACATATTTTTCCAGTGACAAACACATTAATTTGGAAATTCTTACAAAAATCAAATAATTCTCAGATTTTAATGAAACTTTCAGGACTTATTCAGAAATAAATTTTTGAAATTATTTTTTAATTTATTATTTTAATGAATAATTTGGTAAAAATATATATTTTTTTTTTACATCTGTTACCACCCCACCACGTAAATTCATGAAACTTTAAGAAATTAAATTTTGTTGCAATAAATGTTTCCATTAGTTAAATGCAAGACTCACTGGAGAATGCAAATCATCTATTATTTTTTTTAAAGTTTTGCCTTTATTTCTGAAAATTTGCTCTCAATAGTAAAATAAAAAATTGAATGTAACTATGACACTAATTTGATAAGCTTTTAATTGTTTAAATAAATAATAAAAATTAAGAAGATAATAGACTGAAGAAAAACTTTTTGATTAATCATGAAATTTTAAAAGAATTGTTTTCATTGTTTTTTGTTTAAGTTTCGAAAATATTTTTAACTCTGTAACACGGTCGTGAGTTATCTGATACCAACGTTCTTTGTTCCAGAGTTAAAATACTTTAAAGATTAGTTGGGGTTAGTTTAAAAACTTACATGATGATTATATTTAATAATCGAAAATTAAAAAGTTTAATACAAATCATTCAGCCTGCCTATTTAAAAAAATTTTTTTTTTTTTTTTGTATCGTAATTTCTATGTGTAAATTAAAAGGTCATGTTATTCAAAGGTTCCTCCTCTTACCCTCCCCCCCAAAAAAAAAATTGTATAATTATGTCACTTGTGATAGCCATACTTATCTCTAATCTGACAACACATTTGATAAACAGTGGACAGGTTAAAAAATTCAACTCTGTGATTAAGAAATAGTTTTATTCTAAATTTCAAGCATAAATAATACTTGTCACAACTTGTGTAAATCAGATTTGACATAAACTTTGCTAATTTTTCAAAAATCATGTGTCACAGAAGTATATTTTATTTTTGCAAGATTTTTAAAACTGAGAATTAACTTATGGTGACATATGTGTCAATCGCTTAAAAATAGCCAAAAAATGGAAAGATTAAAAAAAAATTGAAAAATTTTAGATTCCAATCAATATAATTTTTGTTTGAAAACCATTTAGCTTTCAATTTAAAACTTTCAAGAAAACATTTTTATTTTTAAAAATTCAATTTAAAATTTAGATATCGAAAATGAGTGGACTTAGTGGAGGTATCTAATTGGAGTGGGGGGAAAATTATCTGAAAGGAATTCAGTTACCTAAGTAATTTTCGTTTATTTGTGAATAAGTCCTGAAAGATTCATTAATATCGGACAGTTAGTTGATTTTTGCAAGAATTTTTAAATTAATGTGTCTTTCAACGCCAAAAAACGACTCGCGTAATATTCTTTTTCTGCCATGTGTCGTGTCCTTTTAGGACGTAGGCGATTATGGCCTTCCAAGTCTCCCTATCCCTGGTGGCTCTTTAGCACTCTTTCTCCTGTTACACCACGCAACCCCGTTCTGCCATCCACCTGCTCAGGCCAGTCAAGTACTTTACACGCTGTTTTCCAATTTCTCTCCTTCCCTGTATCTGGCATGTTAGTATCAGGTTCTCCAAGCCCTCTTTCCTCACTGCATGTATCAGGAACTTTAGTTGTCTCTTCCTAATGCTCAATAATTTCATTTTCGTTTCCATTCCTATCAAAACCTCATCGCAATATTACGTTTTCCTAAGCCTTATAGTCACATTCAGGGCGTGAATCGCCCATGGCAAAAAAAAAAAAAATGAAATTTTAACTGAAATTTTGAATGTGTTAGAAAGGATTTTAAAAAATAATGACAACACAAAATTTGATATTCTTTCCTGATGATAAAGCTTTGTTTTTATTACGTTTAAGCCCTTTTAACATCATGCTATATTGTTTTTTCGTGCAGGTACCTACTTCGTATTTTTCACGTGAAATCAATTTCTGAGTTTTAAAAAACAAAACTAGATTATGTAATGCTCAATTAAATGTAAATTGATTTTAATTAGTTTCAAAATCGAAAGTACAATTTTTACTTGAATTTTAATTTTCAATTAAATTATTTTTTGATTATAATTAACTGGGAGTTTCTACTCCAGCCTAAACTCAAAAATACTTAAAATAAAAACTGAGGAAGTGAAATCGATAACCCCGCCAATTGCACATGCTCGGATATACGACGACCTAACAAAGTGAAGGTCTCAAGTTCAATATAACACGATAAAATGGTATAGTTATTATTTTAAATTAAATACTTTACCTGAATAATTCCGGTACAACTGCGCGGCAAATATCCGTCGTGCTTGAAAATAAAACATTTTAGATTTAGAGGAACATGCGAAACGTGCTACAGCCGCCATGTTTATAACAATTTTATAGCCGCAGTTTCGAATCTTTTACACCGATGTAAACAATATCAAACTAAATTGTCTTCCTTGATTTTAATGTCCAAATATTCGAAAATATTCTAAATTCCTTAATCAATTTCCATTCAGCTTGAAATACACCAAACTATGCTGCTTATTGGAAATATTAAATTTAATCTATTATTTTGAAATTAAAGTTAAAATAAAAACTTCAAGAAAGATTTTCTATTTTAAAAGTCAAATACTTGTGGTGGATACGAAATAATAACTTGCTTTTTTCACGATTTGCAAACTCGCAATATCATTGGATAAAAAAAATACTACTTAACTATCGTAGGACAATTTACTAATCGCAGCTTAGCGACAGTTTATTTATCGCTTTATTTTTACTAATTAAATTTTGTGCACTTTTTCCGAAAGCAGGTTCCAGCCAGCTTTCTCAATTTTTCTAAAGCTCGCAATCTGATTGGCTAATTCACATAAACAAATATTTCTGCAGGTGACGTAATTTTCTGCCGAATCGAGCTGATTCATCCTGATAAACGCACCGACGATTTCAGTTCGGCCCGGAAGCAGAAGCCCGTGTACATCCGTTATGTAATGTAACAACATTTCTTTCGCCATGCGGCGCTAACTTGAATGCAGCTAACAGAATCTAAATGCGACGAACTTCACTTATTTATTTCATCCAGTTCAATAATCACGACAAGAAAGTCAGTCGGCTCCAGAAAAAAGCAGAGACTAGGCTTCTGCGATGTCCATTTCACGCTAATACATTCTTCTATTATGTTCCTTGTCCTTTCAGAACGTAGGATATTATGGCCTTCCAAGTCTCCCTATCCCTGGTGGCTCTTAGCACACTTTCCCCTGTTACACCACACAGCCCCGTTCTGCCATCCACCTGCTCATGCCAGTCAAGTACGTTACACGCTGTTTTCTTATATCTCTCCTTCCCTCTTTCTGGCCTGTTAGTATCAGGTTCTCTAAGCCCTCATTCCTCATTGCATGTCCCACGAACTTTAGCTGTCTCTTCCTGATGCTCAGTGTTGTAAGAAGGTTCTGAGTCAAATTGATGGAAGGCTGGGTCAATATAGTTTGAATGAAGCTTTATTTTACTAAAAATCTACTACGGTAGTGAACCGTTAAAAAATATGGCTGTCTACATCATAGAGACAGGAAAACAAAAACAAAGGGGAATTAATCAGTCCCGGAAAGTCAGAGAAAGATTAGAGAGTTCTTTTATTATTTTCACCACATTCTCCGCCACTTAGGAAACGATCAGGTTCGTACATTCTTCTGGAAAGGAGTTGTTTCTGGGAGTGTCTCTGCTTAAACTGAAAAGAGAGAAAAGAGAAAAGCAGATGTTCAAAGCTGATAATTTTCAGCTAAATACAGAGGTTTTCGACGAATTCTAGAAGAGCGTCGAAGATTTAATACATCATCTCCTGAAGAGGTCCTCTGGAAGCTATCCAAGGGTAGAGGATGAGGAGATGTAGGAGTGGAATTTTCAGTAACGTGGTTTTTGAGGGCAGATGACTCATCAGTAACATAATTTTCGAGAGCACTCGGCAGGGGAGGAGGAGGAGTAGTGTTAGACTGGATAGGGGCAACCGTTGGATCAAGTTCTGTGTGTGTACTGTTAGTTTCGTCACCCACTGGTGCAATATCTACTACGGTAGGTTCTCTCGTCCATTATTAAGTCGCACGTGAGCATAGTTCGGATTGACTTCGAGTATGTCAACTGTCTCGACTAAAGGCTCATATTTATTCCCGCGTACATGGCGCCTCATGAGCGCCGATTTTGATTTTGTCAACCATGTTGGTATGGAATCACCACCTGAAACTGATTTTCTTTGGTAATTAAACAAACGTTCATGAGGAGTACAGTTTGATGGAGTGGAAAGCAATGAGCTAATGCAGTGGAGTGCTACTTTTTCCCAACTAGCAATCGGGAGATTACTAGACCGTAGAGCTAGGCTCACCGTTTGCCAAATTATACCATTGTATCTGTCTACCTTGTCATTGCCCTGCGGATTAAAGGCAGTTGTTCGGCTGGTAGCAATGCGTCGAGAAAGTAGAAACGCCTTTAATCCGTCCAACATAAAAGCTGTACCCCGATTAGAGTGCACAAAAGAAGAAAAATAAACTAGTCAGATGTTTCTTAACAGTTGCTACCAAGACATCAGCACAAGGGTAAGCAAAAGGAAAACGGGAGTATTCGTCAACCACTGTTAGTACGAAACGATTGCGAGAATTTGAGGGTAAAGGTCCCTTGAAGTCTATACTTAATCTTTCAAAGGGTTGGCTTGCTTTTATGAGTGTTTGAGGAGGCATTTTAATGAATCTAGGCTTTATTTCGGAACATACCTGGCATGACTTTGTTACCGCTCTACAGAGTATGGCATATTTTTGCTTCTGACAAAATGCAGCATTCGGGTTACCCCAGGGTGACATAAGTCTTTGTGCAAGATATGTAGTTTGTTGACAGAGATAGTAGAAGAGCAAATTCGTGATAAAGCGTCCGCAGCAGCATTTTGTTTTCCTGGACGATACACTATGTCATAACCGAAACAGGCAAGTTCTAATTTCCATTTCGTGATCTTCTCGTTTTTTATTTTACTTTTACTTTTAAGATTCAACATGAAAGAGCTTAAAATGCTCCCCGAGTAATAAGGGTCGCCATTTTCGAATCGCTTCTACAATTGCATATACTTCCTTTTCAACTGATGAGTGCTTTTGTTCGGCTGAAGTTAAAGTTCTTGAAAAGAAAGCTACAGGTCGACGTTTTGGGGTTAGAGAGGCAACAATAGCATGTTCCGAAGCATCAGTCTCAATCTCAAAGGCTAGAGTAGAGTCTATAGCCACCAGGGATGAATTTGTGATCTCCTTCTTTAGATGCTTGAAGGCATCCGTTTGTTCTTTAGTGAGAGGGAAATGGGTAACAGTAGTTAAGGGATGTAATTTTTCCGAGAAATTTGATATCCACCTAGAATAGTGAGAGAACATCCCCATTGCTCATCGGAGAGAGGTATGATCTTGAGGTACTGGCAGGTCCACCAATCCTTTGAGTCTGTCGGGGTCAGGTTTTACTGAACCCATGCTTATCGTATACCCAAGCAAGTTCACTGAGTTAAGTGAATAATGTAATTTGTTTTTATTCAGTGTTAGGCCGTACTTTGCTACACTATTCATACATTTCTTTAGGTTGCTGCCATGTTCTGCCTGGTGATGACCACAGGTCGTAACGTTGTCGATATAGGCGTAGGTTCCCCGGAGGTTTTCTCGCTTGATAATGTCATCCATGACTAGCTGGAAACTTGCTACTCCATTGGTCACTCCAAAAGAGATTCGACGAAATTGGTACAGAGACTCAGCAGCTTCAAAGGCTGTATATTTTCGTTCTTCTGGCTTGATGGCAACCTGGTGATAGGCCCAGTTTAGACCAAGTGTGCTAAATACTTGATAACAGGCAATCTCATTTACCATGTCCTCTATCAAAGAAAAAGGATAAGCATCCAGATGAGTGAACCGATTTATCGTCTGGGAATAATGCATGATGAGCCTTTTCTTGGGAGTTTCAGGAGACAATACTAGTGTTTGGGCTCACCATGGCGATTGAGAGGGCCCTATAATTCCTTCCTTCAGCATACGCGATATTTCTGAATGAATGAATTTAGCATCCGGTAGGCTATGTCTCTTGGATTTCACTGCTATTGGATGACAGTCAGGAGTTAGATTTTCAAAAAGAGAGGTTTAAGGGATATTATTCATTTCAGTTACTCCACAAACGGTGAGAGGGGGAAGCGGTCCACCGAAAGGTATTTTTACTGAAGAATGCGTACGTAAGAAATTATGCCCAAGAATGACACCACAGCATAAGTGAGCCATAATGGACAGCTTGACATTACTATACTCTCTACCACTTAGATTGAAAGATACTATACAATGTCCAACAGTAGAGGATGAATGGGAACTGCTAGCCATAAAAATCATTTCTGAACTTGGCGAGATTGCCAATCTGAGCCTTTTAACCTCGTCAGGATTAATAAAGTTTTCTGAACTTCCAGTATCCAATAGCAATAAGTATTTTTATAGACTTACCTTTGATTTTTCCACGCAATGTCGAGCAAGATAGACTCTCAGAGAAATTATAAGCTGGAATGGAAGAAGCTAGAATAGACTCATCGTTGTTGATAGCAGCTGCTGTAGGTGATCTGCAGACACAAGCAAAATGTCCTTTCTTTTTGCAATTTTTGCAAATGGCGTTTCGAGCAGGGCATCTAATTTTGTCATGTCTCTGATTCCCGCAGGAAAAGCATTTTTGTCCAGCGATGGCCGCCACGGTATGTTCCTCATAGCGCCTAGGCTGTTCGCCATCTTCAGTTACCTCAGCCTAAACAGTGAAGACAGAAGCGTTTAGTAAGTTATGCTGGGAGTAGGACGCTAATTGTCTCTGTGCCATTTCAAGTGTTAGCGCCTGATCATAAGCAGTGCCTAGATCCAGTGTTTTGTTTTCCAGGAGCCGTTGTCTGATTTGATTAGACGAAATTCCATTTATGAATGCGTCCCGTATGTATTCGTCTCTCGCCTGTATAGCTGTAACAGCCTGGGACTCCTTCGTGAGTTTCTTTAAAGCTTGTAAATACTGGTCTACACTGTCATCAGTTTGCTGACGACGAGTAGCCAGCAGGTGTCTACAGAAGATGATATTTCTAGGCTGCACAAAGACTCCTTCCAGAACGTCCATGACTGAATTGTAATCGTCTATGTCGGATATGTGTTTAAAGACAGTGGGAGAAACAAGGTTGATGAGTAGATTCACTTTCATCCTGTCTGTCAGTGGAGTCTGTTGTTGTGTTTCTCCGGCCGCTTCGAGAAAAATATGGAAAGATCTTTTCCGGTGTTGCCACGTGTCGGCCGAGTCAGGTTTATTTGCATCTAGATCTAAACGTTCTGGCTTCAAGTATTTTGCCATCGTAGTAGATGTTTAGTAAAATAAATTGTTGTAAGAAGGTTCTGAGTTAAAGTGATGGAAGGCTGAGTCAGTATAGCTTGAATGAAGCTTTATTTTACTACAAATCTACTACGGTAGTGAACCGTTCAAGAAAATGGCTATCTACATCATGGAGACAGGAAGACAAAAATAAAGGAGAATTAATCAGTCCCGGAAAGTCAGAGAAAGATTAGAGAGTTCTTTTATTTTCACCACACTCAGTATTAATTTCCTTCTCGTTTCCATCCTTTCCACAACCTCATCATTGCTCACATGCTCGATTCATGATATCCACAGAATCCTTCTGTAGAACCACATTTCAGTTGCTTCGTGTTTTTCCTTCATCTTCGATGATGTTTTCCAGCATTCACTGCCATATTGAAGAACTGACATCACATATCAATCCAGTGCTCTCTTCTTTGTTTCTAGCGAAATTTTCCTGTCTCTTAATACTCTACTCAGCTTCTGGAATGCATCCTTCGACATGCTAATTCGCCTTTGGATCTCTGTGTCGCACTTTTCGTCTTCTGTTACAACACTTCACAGCCGTTAATGACAACCGATGCTTACAAAGACTCTTTCTACTGTTGAAGTGAAGTGAAGCTATAGGGAGATGATTAATGTTTATTGAATTGGTCACGTGTCATACATAATCGAACTCCCTACAACTTATAAATTTATTCGCTATCATCAGAAGGTTGGAGATTGGAATGTGTGAGTTTGTGGAAGAATAAAAGTATACCTTTCGTATGTTTAAATAAAAATTTATTGATAGAACAAAATAACATGAATTGGTAGAAGTTACATGAGAAACTGTATTTGTAGCCGTAGGGGGGGGGCTGGTTAATGTTTCTTTGATTCGGTCTTCTGTCATACTTAACCGAACTCCCTACAGCTTACAAGTTTTCTGCAGAGTTATCATCATCAGAATTCTCAGAAGGTTTTCATCGTTATCAGAAGGTTGGTTGTCAGCAGGTTGAAATGTGTGAATTAGTGTAGAATAGAGTAAGAATAAAATATACACTTTTCATGTTAAAATATAAATTTATTAAAAGAAATGAATAACAAGTTGGATGAGTTAATGTGCAATTAGAATTATTAAGAAGTTAAGGGTAGAGTTTGTGTTGAATGATAAAGTTATTGGTATCAAGATTTGTAGAGAAAGCTCGTAGTAGTAATTGTTAAAAGAGTATATGCGTACGTATGTATGTATGTGTTTGTTTGGTTGGAATGTCTTTTGATAGAGAAGTAGGAGTAAAAGAAATCAGCACACGAGAAGGAAAGAGAAAGACAACAAATGTCCGGGTTAGCTTGAAGCTTCTCTCGTTAGGTTTTAGCTTGTCTTTACTGCTTCCATCTCTGACTGATTCTTGACTGGCGCTGATCTGAGCCTTTTACTGTCCTTTTGAATTTCGCACTGGATTGAATTTCGCAAAGGATTGTCCTCAAGTCTTGCACGTCGCTCCCATTGGTCAACACCTACTTGCAAAATTTGATTTCGACTTTTTCTTTAAGCACGTGGTCAATCTTTTTTCTATTTGGAAAATACCAGGATTTCACACGTCTTTAGGAATTTTTGTAAAAGTGAAGAAGAAGGCTGATTTTAATTGTTAATTTTCTATTCACTACATATTAAGAAGTTAAGAGTATCAAGAGTTCGTAATAGTCCTTGTAGGAGTGAGTTTATGTGTACGTAGGCAGGAACGTATGTATGTATGTTTGTACGAGAGTTTAGTGTTGGGTAGGAGTGTCTTTGAAGCTATCGCTCAAGGTGAATAGTGAAAGGGAAGGAGGTGAGAGGTGAGAAATGAGAGGTGATAGAAAAAAGATAGAGACAATTATAATAACGATCGCTTGACGTTTGTCAATGGTACGTTTTAATTGCTCGTCATCTTTACTCTCTGACGAGGGTCAAACTTGGCTCGTCTTTTATTTCGTTTGGGAATTCACTCCCGGATGTTATTCTGATCTTTCCATTGGTCGACAAACATTTCACATCGAGGTGTGAAATTTCGCGAGTTTTGTGTGAGTTAAGCAAAGTTTGTACATTCGAGAAAATTCGTTTATTTCTAACAATGAGTCAGATTTGAATTTTAAATGTAGATCTTGTTTTGTTCACTACAGAATTACGTAAAAACAGATTCTGTTTCTCTTGAATTTCAAAGTAATACTTTCATGTGAAACCTTAAAATATACCTTTTTTATCCATGTTGGATACAGTCGTATAACTTTATGTGAAATTAACTCTGTCAATTTGCTTTACGCCTTTTAATACTACTTCGTGTCCGACCATTGAATGTACACATTTTCTTTCCTGACTGTTTATCGAACCTCAGAGTCCCATGTGTTTGAATAACTCCGATGTTAAATTATACGCCGATACGCTATCAGCCTCGAATGAAAACAGCGGAATTTCAAAGAACTGTATTCAACATCGAAACTACGAACCTTTTTAATGATTACTTTTCCTGAAACACGCTAGTAATAACTGTAAATGTTTAACTTTGAAAAAATAAATTATTTATTTTGTTTCGTCTTGAATAACATCTTGAATGCTATCTCCTCAGGCTCAGTCTTACGCTACTCCACTGGAACACTTTTCAATATAACTGTGTACATTTATAAATAAATTCTTTATTTTGTATTGTTAAATATACACACGCGTCTGCTCGTCATTATACGCAACTAACCCCCTTACTTCATACTCAGTATTTTTAACAATGTTTTCAAATGAAATGGAACGTCCGCTAAAAATAACATTTAAAATGTGTTAAAAATATGTCGGATTAATAAATAAAAAATCCAGAAATTAATTAAAATATTTTTAAATGTTTATTTTTTGCAAAATCTTTTTAAAAATATATTGAAAAATATACTTTTGTTACTTTCCACCCATTCATTTTGTTGGGAGCTATCCACCCCTAGTTACAGGTCAGTCAACTTGGATCAATCCAATATTAGTGAACTAGCCAATCAGTGCTCCTGATTGCAATGCAAGCAATCTCATTGGCTAAGACACAGTTTGGCGCCTAAATCTCAAAGCTTAATTTTGAGCCGATTGGACTTCTGCGAGAAGTATATAAGATGGCCCCTTTGGACCCTTTCTTCAGTGATCCCCATTCGCCTCTAGAATCTACGTCACTCAAGCCCTTAAGCTTCGACCCCGCACTTCTGATATTCGCGCGCTAAAAAATTTCCTCTCAATATTACTATCTTCGTGCAAGGATTCTTGGATCACTCACATTACTCACACGCTCACTTCTTACAGTCATCTCAAATTCATACTTTCACACATGCACATACATTCAATTTCAACTAACGACTTTCCACGTTTCTGATCAAGAACATTCTTCGAACTCATTTTTGTTCTTCATTTCACTCCGAACAAACTCTGACTGAAACCGATATCTACATCTAAAAGTTAATGTTCAGACTACTTCATATAACACTTGTTACGCTTTCCTAACGTAAGAAATGAATGCTGAACATTCTTATGTAAAGTTGTGATATTTGTTTCATAATTCTCTGATTGGAAGGTATGTAAACTTTGTTCTACCAACATTTGCATTTCGAACTCTTTCTGCAATTTACGAACATTTAATTTGTGATGTTTCTTTATTGACTGTGTTTTAAACTTCGTATTTGATTATCCCTCAAATACAGTTTCAGTTCCTGAACTTTAATTCTTACGAATTATCCGATGATAATCCACTGATCATTTTGTCACATATTATCATCCACATTCTGTATCATTGTAAACATTCACTGCTTGTTGTTTATTAATATGAATCTGATTATTGTTTGTTTGAACCTTCAACAAGTCTTCGATTTTTATTTGCTTGATGTTGCTCGTTTAAATTTATTTTTTTATATATGTAGTTGATGAATGGTTTGGAGAAGAACACGCATTGCAGCCTTAAAAATATAATCCCTTTTAAATTCTAACACATTATTCACCGACTAAATCCAAACACCACCTCATATCCACAACAATGTTTTTTAATTTTGAGAAATTTCCCCCATTTTTTGGTCACACAGCACCTCCAGTTTTTGGCCAAAGTCTTAAAATTCTGTGTTAATTTGTATTGTAGAGGCAGTACGGTTATCTATGCGGTCAAATAATTGCTATTAGTATTCACTTACTACAAGTTACTAGCGTGTTCAGAATCCAATCCACAAACATATAATTTGTACAATGACGAAACATAAGAAATACAACAAAATTCTGTAAGACAAGAGACGATAACATTTATATACAATAATTGTTGTGGTGATACGCACACGAAAAGAAGTTGCTAAATTGTATGTTTACGAAAATTAAGGTTGAATGTCTTTCACAATAAATCTTCCACGTGGCGTGCTTTGTTTTAAGAACAGTTCGAATGATGCAGAAGTTATTTAATTTGTTAAATTAAATAAATGTTTCCTTTATATTATGTGGTGAATGTCAATTGAAATGGGTGTGTGTTAGAGTTGAAATTGAAGTAAATGAATGAGAAAGTCAAAAAGTAAATTTTGAGGATTCAGGTTCGCGCTGCATGGCGAACGAAGTGTTTGCCAGTTACATGGCGACTTGCATGAACATCTGCTTCTTGCGAAAGGGAAGTTTCTCGCTGGGTTTCCTCCTTAAATACAGGCAAAATGTGGATCACGAACACTTGTAAATTTTGGCGGAATTAAACATTGTTCTGATGCGTTCTCACGTGTCTACGATTAATAGACCAATCAGCAATGATTATTCTTAAAATTAGCTGTCTGATTCAATTGGCGTTTAGTTTGCTCAAATCTTTTAATATCATTGCATGAGATTCAAAAAAAAGTCACTGCAACTTTTTTTTTCAATCGCATGTTATGCGAGGAGTAAATTTTCATATCTGCTTTTTTAATTAAACTTATTAAATGACGTTATTAGATTAAAACTGCATTTATGGAAAGGCTTACTACAATTCAATGATCCCCAGTATTTTATAATGACTTTTGCTTTTCTAATGCGTGCATATAAATGTATCGATCTTTGTAAATATGGACATTCATACATAAAATAATAGTAACTGTAGTAGATTTAAAATTTATGGGTAGTTTTCTAACATTTCTTAAATAAGTGTCTTCTTAGGTTAGACTATAAAGATAAATAACCTAGAATTGAATAAGATATTAGCATGTTTAGAATAAACTTTTAAAATTATTGGGTGGTTAACCTAGAGTCTTAATTTAACATGTTCTTTAAACATGTTTAACCCCTGTAGGTATCTATGGTGGAACCGTTAGCCGCTTGCAGTTTGAACAGGGTGGGCTTAGTGGAGGATCCGTTTGCGTATGGTATCACGCTGATAGCTGCACCATTGTCTACAAGAAATTTCAGTTTAATCCTTCTGTTCTACACATAGAAAGATGGCATCGTGCGTTGGTATCGGGTGTGTCTGTCGTCGCTATTCTTCCTGGGTCGATTGGTGTTTTACAGGGAGGCCTGCAGTTTGTGGTTTCCTTGTTGAACATCCGATGAAACCAGCATACGTTCTTATCATTCAGACTATTCCGGCTTAGAGTACGTCTTCGCTGTCGCTGTCGGAAGGATATCGGTCTCCTCGACTGTCGATACAGAGAGGTTTGGATCTCTCGTATCTGTTTCTGCATGTCAGCTAACGCCTTCTCTGTTAGATATTGCTAATGCATTGCGTTGTCGGGTGTGTGCACTGACTGCACGCTTTGGTCAACTCGGGTGTAAACCAAGTCGGCAGATTCGGCCAAATCGTTCACGGCAGTAGGTCGGGTCAATGGGTCTATGATTGTGGTAACTGATTTATCCATTGGCCTCGGAGGACCTCATCCAAAACAGTTTTTGCCCAGACGACTCCTCATATAACGAAGCAGCTGTGATTGAGTCCTATCACCTTTGTTGGCGTTCTCTAATATCTCCGTGATAATATTCTCGTCCTGAGCTGCTGGCACGCTTAAGGATAGTGCTCTTAAGGCAATTGTATGGCTCAGACTTGGGTAGCGCCGCAAGTAACTCCGATATTTGCTCTATGATGTCGGACGAGAGTTTCTGTATCACATTTGCGGCCCTGGTTCTTTACGAATTGATTCTCAGCATCAAGAAAATGGATTCTATTTGCAGGAACCAGTTCTTAGTATCGTGATAATAGGCTGGTAGTGCTATTAAAGTGGTCGTCATGTCCATAGCTTTTGCTTTCACCAGACTCCATCATTGCTTAGCTGTGATCACGTCGTTGCAGGGGTCGCGGTAAGGAATTGGTATCGACCCTCGTAAAACTTTTGTATGTGTGAAAACAGCAAAGACGATGGAAGCAAAGATGTAGGGGTTCAATGTCAATTTTATTGTGATAAGATTGACGAGGGAACAGTGGAAAATTGAAAAAGGCTGGCACGTTGGCAGGATCAGTTCAGGTTAGATCGTTGTCGTCGGTCAGCGAAAACGTCGCCAGCGTCTAGTATGAAAGGCACAGGCTGAAAAGTCGTCAGCGTCTGGTAGGATCGACACAGGCTGGAACATCGTCGATCGGCAGGAGCGTCGTCAGTGTCTGGTGTGAATGGCTTAGGTTCGAATGTCATCAGGGATGTCGTCGGCGTGTGGCATGTACAGAACAGGATTGAATGTCGTTGTCGCTCGGCAGCAACGTCGTCAGCGTCTGGTATGAAAGGCAAAGGCTAGAAAATCGTCAGCGTCTAGCAGGATCGACACAGGCTGGGACGTCGTCGGCCAGCAGACATGTCGCATGTACGGCTCAGACTGGAAAGTTGTCGTTGGAAGAAGGGTAGGCGCAAGCGGGAACGTTGAGGTCAAGTCTCGGATACAATTGAACGTAGTCTGAGGAGGAAAGATTCGGTTGCGGCCTAGCACGTGTACATACCCAGGCAGATGGACGAGCTAGCACGTGCAAAAGCCAGGCAATTGGATTTGAAGAGTCGTCGTCTCCTTTGCAGGATTGATCGCAGGTAACGGGATCTCAAGCGGACTAGCAAACTTAAAGCGGGACCGGCTGCTAACTAAAACGCAATACACTCCAGGAATCAAACTGCGGGCAGCAGAATCACAAATGAAGCGTACACCTAGCTAGAGGTGACCGAAGAGCAGAAAGTGAGTATTTGAGAACAGATACTATGATCCTACTCCTCGGTCCAATGAAGGGTTATTTACCCATCCTCCTCCACTGAGGCGAGATCTGACACGATGGTTGGTTTTTAAAGTGGGGACACTGAGCGCGAACGCTTGGTTAATTGATAAAAGATAACCCAGCCCGCGCCTACGCGGTAACTGGGTACGAAGGGCCCGGAGAGAGGTACTCTTTCCTACTCGCCCAATCGCAAACTGACTGTCTTGTCGAAGTTGAACTTGGCTCCCGCCACCTTCTCATAGCTGCAAATTTCCTTGCCGACTTCGTGTATTTCGGCGGCGTTCTTTACCAACACGGCATAGGCGGAATGCTTGGCTGGTTTGGAGACACCAGGCAAGGTGATCCCGTGAAACACCAGATTCGCTTTTAACTTGCGTAGGAATGACTCCAGCGCAAAAACGTACAGCATAGGTGAAAGCGGACAGCCCTGACAAACGAAGTGAGACAAGGTGAAAGGCTCAGATCTCACATCGTTTACCTCCACCAAGGCTCTCGGAGACTTGTAGAGGAGGCGGATCCAGGAGCGAAACTAAGGCCCGAAACCAGCGGACTCAATGACAATCCCGAGAAATCGATGGTATACCCTATCGAATGCCTTGGACTGATCCAAATTTATCAGGGCGGCTTCACCGTCGACTTTTTCTATGATCTGGTGAATCAAGTGAAGGTTGTCCTGAATAGTCCTGCCCTTCACAGGACGAGTTTGTTCGGGGACAATTAGAAACAAGCTGCAAACGGTTGGCCAAGGCCTTCGCCAAAATCTTCAAGTTTAC
The DNA here is from genome assembly GCA_037127315.1 of Ascarosepion bandense. Taxonomy (NCBI): domain Eukaryota; kingdom Metazoa; phylum Mollusca; class Cephalopoda; order Sepiida; family Sepiidae; genus Ascarosepion; species Ascarosepion bandense. The sequence continues at coordinate 280,949 of JBBBDQ010000335.1, forward strand.
GTTTAGCATCATCAAAGGGTGAAAATTGGCTCACATATTCCTTCCGCTTTTGTCCTTGATGACGCCCCTAGCGATGCGTTAGGGTATATTCTCATTCCCCATACAATGGTGGAACATCAGTGTCAGTAGTGAGATGAAAACGGGTGACTGCCTTAAGTACATCTCGCACGGAAGACCATCTAGACTCAGAGTTTTGTCCCGGCCAGCCTGCTTCAGCGCACCCCAGACAAGTGACGACCTCTTCGCACCCAGCCGCTTCGAACGCATCGAAGCGGAGGAAGTCGGCTAAATAGGCGTCGAGGTTGGTAGGGCTTAGTCCAGTTTTCTCAGTGAAAAACTCACGCTAGTAAGTAAGGACGGCGTATCAATAACCCGCTAGAATTACCTGCCGTGACGTATTAAAAAACAGCTCGACCTGCCGAAAAAAGGATTCGCGCTCCGCCTGGTCACTGGGCGCATAAACCCCGATGAAGTCCAGGACACATGTTCTGCCCTCTGGATCCGCGAACACAAGGGCACACATCACCATCAAGGACCTGCTAATCAGCCACTAAACACCTTTGGAGAGGCTATCAAAATAGGCAAAAGAGAAAAGAAAAAACTTCCTCCGTTGAATATCTCCACAGTCGCTGGCAATCAGATGGGTCTCCTCTAAACGACAGACATTCACCCACAAGATGCTGAAGGTCGCATACAAACCTTGTCTTGTGTGACTCCGACCTCAGCCATTCAATACAGCTTACCAAAGAGCGATTTTGTGTGTTAACAAGAAATTATCGTTTGTTCTTAAATTCGGCTTGTGTCGTCTGTCTTTGTTGTCAGCCCATATAAATTCAACGTCCTTTCAAACATTTGTTTGAACTGTTTTATCGTAGTTTGTTTTCAAATAGTCAGTTAAGTGCCATATGTGATACACGCTTTGGGCGATCATGTCTCGAAAGAGACATGACTGACTGGGCAAAAGTTTATCTCATAGTAGGTTGCCACTGCTTTCTGCGGTAGATTGGTTGCCAACCGCGGCTGGTCGTTGATGGCGTCAATTCAGTAGCTGGTCTTCACGTTGACTCTTCCAACGGTAATCTTCCTTGCTCACGTTGTGAACTTTAATCTCAAGGAAGTCCCGTTGAATTCTCACTAGATGTCTCTCCGCCAAGTCAAACCAAGCTGAATGCGCGCGCACAATTGGGCAAACGAAATGACACCAAAAATAATTAGAATGACGCCTGAATCAGTTGTAGAAAAGTCTTTATATACAAAAAGAAAAAACAATCACCAATCGTCTTCTTCCCAAACCCTCCTCCTACCAAGCTGGTAATGGAACAGAAGTTTCGACCAATTTCTTTAAGTAGTAATTTGTGAAGCGTTTTCCCCCTTATCATTAATTCAAGTCTCTGGTTGACAATATCACTTCACTCCAATCGGAGTTTTCAGCTTTTGGTGATTCAATATGTCTTTGTTTCGTTTCACACCGAAGCTTTACGGAAACTGCCGAAGAATGGTGGGTAAGGCTGTCAACGGCGGTAAGAAGTTTTCGGTTCAGTACTTCGGACTGGCTCTTCGAACCGAGCTGGGTTTCAACTTTATCTGCAAAATTACTTCCTGTCTATCTTTAACACTGGTTGGCCGTTTCATAACATCAACTGAAAAATCACTTCTCGACTGTCTTTAATTCTGGTTGGCCGTTTCAAGACTTAAACTGCAAAATCACATCTCGTTTGTCTTTAATTCTAGTTGGCCGTTTCAAGACTTCAACTCTTATCGGTCGGTCAGCGGCATGCTTCTTTACGGTTGACATCCAATAGCGTGACAATTATCTCAGTCTCTGTACATATTAGCCAGAAGCTCAATGGGAGGCGGCCGGCCCTGCGGTGGGCGTCTAATGTCTTGGTGCCTATCTTCGTCGTTACATCTCTGGGCCAAGAGCCGACTGGAGCTCTTTGTGTGGCCCCCTCGGAGCTCTGTATTTAGGTTTGTCCCTGCTTTGCTGGTGCAGGGTATGACGGACACTGGGTGTCTATGCAAATCTAGTTTTCTTGCCCTTGCGACCAATGAAATCAATCTCGTCCCCTCTTTGGGGTGGTATCATTTATTTCTATCTTCTTTCCTTTTGGTCAACAATTCTAGTCTCTGGCTCTTCCGGCCAATGAAATCACAACTCCCGCTCTCTCTGCCTTCTTCCTTTTGACGCAGCCAAACGCTATTTTTATGACGCCTCTTCTTTCTATCTTCTTTCGCTTTGTTTAACCAATGAGACAATTTTCTCTTTACCCGTTTTGTGCGGGGCCTTTATGCCTCCAATTCCTTTCTCAGGGAAATCCCAATTTAGTTATTTTTCATAACAAACAAACCTAACCTTTGCACTTTTCAAAGACGCCTGAATGCGCAAAATTCCCTTTCTCTGCGTCTGTGACAACCTTTTCTGACATTCCATAGCTGTGTTGTGGCTATCCATTGTTTTGGTTATATTCCGCATGATTTTATTAGAAAAATACAAAAACAATAAAATTTTCATTTTTCACTTATTACTTCTAATTAGATTTCAGCCGTATCGTTGAGAATAACAATTGAACCTCTCTGCTCGGATTTGACATCATCAAGAAGTTGGGATGAGTATGTGTGATCAATGACGGAACTGTGAGCTTTCTTCAACTTGACCGACCTATGTGTGCAGTCAACATGATCAACGAGCCTGACTTCAATGCAGAATATGACCAGATTTTGGTTGCATCTTAGAAGTGGTCTGCGTTGAAGAACTAAATAGCTGAGTATCCAGTACCAAATCATATCAAGGAAGCGTATACTCGTGAGCTGCAAAACTGAATGGACAACGGCTGGCTGCTTCCGTATCCCGAGGAAGAACGTGGGTCCTCCAAGCGCCTGATCCTTCAAGGAGAGTTTCTGTCACTCCTTCTGTCGGAAACTACTTGACTGGATGATGATCTGTGTCAAAGAACATGGAAGAATTAAGAAAATTTATTATGTAATAAAGGAAACCAACAAATTCAAAAGGGAATTTCAAAGGGACGAAGAAGGGTAAGTTATTATCCACTTACTGCAGCGGTAAAGAATCTAAAAAGAAGGTAAATGCAATCGACCAAATGCAGGAACGATGGCAAGATAAATATCTTCATGGTTAATTCTCTGTCTACGCCAAACAAGCCGACCTAGACAAACCCCATACACTTCTTCTTTTTTTAATCGAATTCACTCCAAGTAAGACAATAAAGCTACTAAGACACAAAAGGTTACTTGTTGTGAAAGAATTACAAAGCAGAAAGATTACTAAGGAGCGCGAATAATAGAAGAGCAACAGAAAGACAGTAGATAGCGATTGAAGATGCATTTGAATTTTTGAAAATTAAAGTTAACTGGGAAGAAAATAGCCGGAAGAGAGTTCCACGAGCGAGAAACGCGATGAAAGAATTTGTTACATCAAATCAACTCAACTGTAAATTGATGGGAGTTGCGCTTAAATTCATCGTGTTTAGGTACCACTGCGAAGAGCTCTTCCGAATAATTACCATGAAAGTATTTATAGAAATGACACAGAGAGGCAACTTCACAGAAGTTGGAAAGTGACTGAAATCGAGACACAAGTTTAGGACCAATAATATTGCTGATTCCCTTTTGAATTTTATCATGGATCTCTAAATATATACCAGGAACACTGGACCATATGTGGCAACAATATTGTAGTTGTTTCTCTTGCTGGCAAACAATTTCCGTTATCAGCTTCCTTCAACCAACAGAGTAGCGGTACGAACTTAAGTTGAACAATCCCCAAACACTGGCCGCAACAATAGTCTCTGTTTGCTACAGCAGTCACATATTGTCTTTCTGTCGCTTCTTTTTAAGCACTTTTTATAGCTTGATTAAGAATTAAAATTTATACATGTTAAAAAAGATTCTCGCGGGAATCGATTCGACTCCGAGATTTATTTGAATTAAATATATGTTTTGTGAACCTATCATTTACTGCTTTGGATAATCTAGGCGCCTGTTTTGTGACATTTTGTCATTCGGTTTCGATGTGGCTGCGATCCAGGAGACACGAATTATTTGCAACTTCGTTGCTCGTGTGTAGTCTAGCAACTTCGTGGTTTATTCAGCATATGCGGATCGGTTGATTATAGTTGTTTCTTGACTGGTTAAACATACCATGGGCGCAAAGAAGAAATTTGTCGATGCAGTGAGTGGAGTGATTCGTTTCGGGTTGTTACGGTTTATTCACCCAATGACCAGATTAGTGTTGATCGTTCTTCTATCAGACGGGATCATTCTTGGTAGATCCTGTGCACCGATTCTTAATGGGTGACTAGAATACCATCCTGGACCACAAGTTAGATCTGGGTAGGGAGCTAACTTGTGCATAGCCTGGTCGATCTGATCGGGAGGGAGGTGTGGACGTGGGTTCTTAAGCGTCCGTCTAACCAGGTAGTCAGCTACCTGTATAAAATATTAGTGAGAAGGGTTGATCAAGATCTGCTTGATTGTCCTACATTCCACTGATTCGGATATTCGCACCACAATCTTGTTTTTGCCTTGCTAGCGTTAGGCCTAAAATAACTAGACGGTGTAAATACAAATTGTCCTTGAACTTCCAGCAACAACTGACTACTTCAGTAAGGCGGGAATTAGTGGGAATTAGTGGAGGGAGAGATTTCCGCGTACGCCAATGACATATCCATTTTCATGTTTTGCCGCAGGGATTTGAGGCGGTACACAAGGCGCTTTATCGGTACAAGAAGGTCACGGGTACCAAGATTAAATGTACCAGGACTTGCGACTTTCGCTTAAGTGCCTAGAAGGGCATTACTATTTCGGTGTCCTTCTGTTGAACTGACGGTCTTGTTCGCTTTCTTGGAGTGTGGTTCGGTTCGAATTTCCAGCTGTAGAAGAATTGGTCAAAGTTACTGGCAAAGGTTTTCGTTGCTTTTTTAACCAATCGTTGTCTAACTAAACATTTAGTTTAGGTGAGGTGCTCGGTTAATACATATACTGAAGACAACCTGGAACAAACCATTTCAAAATAACGGAAAATAGTTTAAAACACCTTTCTGTCGTATTATTTGTATAGGTGCTAAATAGTTTTGCACACAAATTCGAAAATTGGCAATGAAAGTACATAAAAACAATGTTACTCTCTCTCTCTTTCTCTCTCTCTCTCTCTCTCTCTATATATATATATATATATATATATATTAGTCATCCACATACAAGCCTGTTTCGCTGTATCACAGCTCATCAGTGTGGGTAGACGCATCCACCAGTTTCTGGCCGGGACCGAAACTCGACCGATTTGGTGTCAGTCGGAGTCGCTACTCTCTAAGTCATCGACACATGGAATCAGAGAAGGGAAATTTTAACGTGTTGTATATAAGCAATGTATACACACACGCCAGTCATTTCTGAAGAGTTTCGCATATATATAATTCTAATCTCAAAGGGGCCACACTTATCAAAAGAGAAAGTAATGCACTCAGAAGGAAAATTCTCGAGAGTACTGATATCGAAACTTAGAAACATAAATCTACGCCTTGGTTTCTTTCCAATCTCACCTTTCCTGAAAAAAATACTACTTTCCCCAGTCAAATGTGTTAAAAATTAAAAAAGTTTAAATCCATCACTTTATGTTTTTGAAGATGTACGTAAAAGTTCATAAACGTTCTCAAATTTAAAAACCTTGATAAACCAATGACAACCTTGCTTTTGTATATAGATATGTGTAACAAAATAAATTCATATTTTTGCATTGATAAAGTCCGTCACAGGGCAAAACCTGTCGGCTAAGAATAGTTTTCTCGCTTGTCTTTTTATTCATTTTGTTCCTATACATGTGCATTCAATTTGAAAGTAATTCACACACACACACACACACACACACACACACACACACACAGATATATATATATATATATGCGAGTGAATACAGAACGAAGAATTCTTACAACGTCCAAAACATTAATTTAAAACAGTGCTCGATATGTAATACATAGACCTAAACTTGGCATAATATTAATTCTGATGTCTTTACCAGTAGTAGATGGAAAATGAAAATTAAGAAATAACAGTATGATGTTGAAATCTTTAAAAGTTTGTTATTTATTTGAAGCTCTCATTTGAGTTCAGTCATTTAATCCAATCAATAGTTAGTCTGTGACCTCATATATCTACTTATATCTTCTATTATCGGAGTCTGTTTTGCGATTGCTGAGTCATAGTTATAATAATTGTGAAGAGATATTTGTGTTTAATTCACCGTTCATATGACTCGTACTCATTAGTAACAATTCAAATATACAGCAGTCAGAAATTTTACAATAACTGTCAAGAACTAGCATTGTCGAAGGTAACATGTCTATAATTCCAACACATTCCTTCATACCGAAAAGTTGAGCGTTCGACTTTGTTCCAGTTGCCTTTTATCGATCTTCATAGTTTGATAAAACCTCTTAAAACATTATAGTATTTTTCTCTAAAAAGAAATGTTGTTGAGACATCACTCTAAGCCTGTAAAAATTTTCAGATTTTTTGTTGTTGTTTTATTTTATTTTTATTTCTTCGCCTATTCCATGGTGATCTTTGGATTTTAAATTTTAATATTCTTTCCTTTCAATGCGCTTCGTGGTTATAGCTTTACTGATAGAAGTGATTACTGGAAACTGCTTTTATTTCCATTGCAAATATGTTGCTAATTTCAACAGTTTCCACCCGCACAAAATTTGATCTCATAAAGTAGGTGAAGTTTCCTTTTTTCCTTTCTTTTTATTTTTCCGTTACGGACACCTTACGTCGGAAGGTATTCAGCTACTTGTACTAATAATTCACCCTAGTTGTTCCCCTTGAAAACCGAGAAGGTATAAATGTACTCTGTAACATCTATCACTAAGCAAGTCTAGTCAGAGTAAAGTGCAATAAGGCTTAACTATATATCTATTCACTGGCTATGTTTTTACTACAATTTATTGCACTTACAACGGAACATTTTGTGCTGCCAGAACGATTTATCTATGATTTAGAAAGTGAAGCAGCAGACAAACGTTGGACACACTGGCTCGAAACCTTCACCGACTGCACTGAAACCCTACTCTTTGAGAACCCGAATCGGCTCATTTACAAGCGAATAATTATGTGTCTCACTTAATTAATGGCATCGTTGCAGACTGAAGAAACAGTAGAAAGGTTACACACAATCTACATAAAATCAAAAGCCAAAAAATGAATCATTTGCTCGAAATGTACTTGCTACTCATTTTCTAAAGACCTTTCGAACATTAAGCAGGGATTGTAATTTCTGTCCTATGACTGCATTGAAGGCCGAAGGAAAACATTTTGGGCGCCCTCGTAAATGGTCTACGTAATGTTCAAGTGAGACAACGTCTTCTTGAAAATAAGACTCTTACTTTAAAAACAGCTTACGTACAAAAATATACAAGCGAGTTTGCTATACAACAGTCCAGCAGTTATTTTCAACCCGACATTGTGGGTGCTGCTCAAAAACAATGCCTAGAGAAAAAGAAACGATAGTAAAGAAAATGATAAAGGGAAAAGGTTAAATCCTTTATTTATCCTTCCATTTTATCCCAGTCTTTTTTTTATCTGTTCTGAAATGTTTGATTTTTTTTGTCACCTCTAATTTTCTTGCCCTCTTTTCTTTCCTTCTTTTGTTTCTTATTCGTTAATTTTCTTCTCTCCCTTTTGTTTCCCAAGCATTACTTGCATCCTTTCTGTTTTTACTCATAATCATCCTTATCTTTGCATCATGTGTATATGCATTAATCGTGCTTATCCCGGTAGGATTAAATTGAGCTAGAATAATCTCTGTAGCCGACATTTTACATTCTTTCCTTGAAAAATCCCTTACTTAACTAAGCAGATTCAAGAAATAAAAATAGTTGTTGGACGCACGATCAAGAAAAAGAAAAAAATACTAACACGGTGGACAAAAACAATCGCGATAACCAAAGACAATTAGGAAGAATAATTCACCTCTTTTCGACAATACAAATAACGTTTCCACTTCACCAATGTTCCAGTTGAATTTGAATGTTTTCCGTTCATTAATGTCGTTCATATTTTTTTTCATTTAATTTTAGTTTTGTTTTTACTACGTCACTTTACCCACCATCTGCTCTTTCTTTTTCTTTTGTTTATCTCTCTGTTTTTATTTCTTTTTTCTTCCTACTCCTCTTCCATCCGCATTTTTCTTTTGAGTACTTTTACTTCTCTCCTTTCTTCTTCTGCCACTTACAAACTCTTTCTATTCTTTTTCCTTTTTTCTTAATTTTTTATCCTTATCCCCTTTCTTCTTCTTTTGACGTCTTTTGTTTCTTCTTCCGTATTCTTCTTTTCCTTTTTTTTTTTTTGTTCTCCTCCAACTTTTTTAAATCTCTCTTTCTCCTTTTGTCACCTCTTTTTTTTCTTCTCTGGTTTCCCCTCGACACTATTCAGCCCACAACAAAGCTTGTGTTTAATTGACACAGAACTTTTGACAAGTGAATATCAATTTCAATGAATCTAACTATTTGACATTTTACGGATGTCTTTCGAAGTAAAACATGATATTCAAGTAAAATTGAAGGAAGAATATGTTTGTCATAACTAAAAGGTCTATAAAACCGCTGCTATTATTGCTTATGCAATAATTATGGTCTATTAATATTTCCTCTCCTATATCTAGTGACAAGGCTAGGTAAAGAAGACTAACATTAAAATATAAGTGAAGTTGTTAATTTCTGTTTCCAGCGACAGTTTAACTGATTAACTGTTCATTTTTTTTCTTAAGTTTATGCCTTTAAAATATATGTGACTTTCTAAATGATAATTGAACGAGTGAATTATCCCTATCAAAAATGCTAGCATTTTATTACAAGACTGTCTTTCTTCGAATAAAGAAGAACAGAACTGTAGAAAGTAAGTATATTTTTGAGTTGAACAATTTGTTCATTTAGATATTCAATGATTTTAAACTTTTCTCTTCTACGTAGCACGTTGAATTATTTTTTTATGATCATATCGCCCCAAGCAAGGCATTTTACTGCCACTGTTTTGCAAGGGGTTACATAAGAAGAAAGTTATGAGAAAGAGTGACAGGTTATAGGGGGTGTCAGGAAGTGGGAAGGATGAGAATACTGATTAGCGTTGAGTGGACGAAGAAAGGAGCATGAGAGAGAGAGAGAGAGAGAATGCAGGTTAGTGACATAGGAGATGACTATTGACTTTACATTTAAATTCTTGGAGAGTCTATCTATCTATCTATCTATCTATCTATCTGCCCCAAGCAAGGTATTTTACTGCCGCTGTTTTGCAGGGGGGTGTCAGGAAGTAGGTAAGAGAAGGATGAGAATACTGATGAGAGAGAGGAGGAATGCAGGTTAATGAGATAGGAGATGACTATTGACTTTACATTTAAATTCTTGAAGATTGTAGCTGTCGGGAAAGCAAGTAAACGGAAAGGGAATACCACAGGTGGGAAGTGCAAGATAAGAAGCTTCTGGAGTAGAATTTGTGCTTACATTTTATTGGTTTCACAGTAAAAGGTTGTGACCTAGTTGCTAATCTTGTTGCTCGAGTAAATTCATATATAGGGGGCATCAGTGAGCTAAGTTAATCGGAGCAGAAGCCGTGAAAGTATTTGTAGAAGAGACACAGGGAAGCCACATTGGGCCGGTGAGAAAGTGACTGTATCTGAGCTGCCAAGTCGGGATCGATCACATTACAGATTCTCCGTTGGATTTTGTCAAGGACACCTAGGTGGATAGCAGGAGCACCCGACCAGATATGGCAGCAATATTCAATGCATGGGCGGATGGTAGATTTATTAGCAGCGGATTTAGCTATGGATTCTACATAGTCATTCCTTTTGAGGTCTGTTGTGAGAGTTAACCCGAGAAGGAATTCAAATTGATAATAAATTTGTATCGAACATATTTTCGATATTACAACAGGAATTCATTGTTTCACAAGTTCAGACCATTAAAGCGTCGAAAAATGTGACAAGTGTCTGCATCTTTATACGCATGGAACGCCTAAGAAGATAAAATCTACTTCGTTTTATTCGAATTAGACCATTTATCTGTCTTCACACTTGCTCACAAAAGGTAACATCCAAATTACTTGTATCTATTATATTCTGTTCGCACGTTGGTCATATTGCTTGCAATATGAGGTAGTAGTTCGCAAAAAAAAAAAAAAAAGAAACAAACAAACTTTTGTGTTTGATGACAAATATAAACAAAGAAAAACTGGTGTATTCTCAAGCGACCGTGCTTTGTATTTCGAACAAGGCTTAGAACTGCTGACTTAGGGCAGCGACACAGAAATTAACGAGATAAAAGCCAACCACAACATCTTGTCTTATTATCCCATATCCAACCAATTCCTCAATCAAACCAACATACTCTATGAACATCCCTCTCTATTTGCACAAATAGTGGACAGACCGTCTTAACCAATCGACAACTACCTTTCTTTCACTACCACAGATATCACAGACAAAAACCTGAGCACAGGCCTCATCAGAGAATTCTTTCCTCTCACATTCCCTGCATCACTACTGACGGGACTATCGTTTAAAGAAAGAAAAGAAAAAACATTTCGTTTGGAAGCTGATAATTTCAAAACGTTCAATCCAGTTTAATTAAAAGATGGCAAAAAGGCGTCGTTATCAGTTGGGGTGAAGACGATGTTAAGCCCCATTGTTAGCGGTTCAGATAACTAGGGGTCGGTCATGCGAGGTTCTGTCGGGAAAATGTGGTTGTCCGAAGAAGTAGTGGGAGGAATTGATATAATAAAAACAAAGGTTTGACGTTGGGTGGGTCTGACTGATTTGGGAAGTCAATCGAAAAAGATAAAAGAGAAGAAACACACACGCGCGCACACACAAACACATTGTGCCTGTTCAAGCATGTATCTGAACGTATCTGCATAAAAATGTTAACACGCATGCTTGATTGCATAGGTACATATTCTTATAAATAAAGTTCAGTGTGTGTTTAAGAAAGCGTATATAGTCCATTTATACACCAGTGATAGTTTTATTAACTTAAACACACACACACACACACACACACACACACACACACACACATATATATATTTGTTCGTGTGTTTGCATGCATGTGTATGTATATATTATGAAAATTTCTATTTACATATTTGAGATTTTAACGTATAAGTGCGGATATTAGAACACCCCATATATATATATATATATATATATATATATATATAGTACATCGAGGCAGCGAATAATTTTCTAAACATATACTGTTAAATATAAGAGACAATGAATGTCTATTATGTTTAATCATCAGCCGTTCTAAACGTCGTATTTTGGCTTTAATTTCAGTTGAAAATAAAGACAAAAATTCTCCAACATTTGGATAATTTTTATTAATTTGGTTCTAAGCTTTCGGCTCACATGAGCCATCTTCAGAGAGGTTATAAAGACGGTAACACAATAACATTCACCATCAGCGACGATTTTATTTTGTGTTGACATAAAACTCCGCTAGGCAAAGGCAACAGTTACCAAAAATAACAAACGCAGTTCGCAAATTTGCAATGCGGTTCTATGACGTCACACCGCGTGATAGCGTGAAATGACAACAGAACCATATATTTTCAACTGAAATTAAAGCCAAAATACGACGTTTAGAACGGCTGATGATTAAACATAATAGACATTCATTGTCTCTTATATTTAACAGTATGTGTTTAGTATATATATATATATATATATATATATATATATATATATATATATATTATACTCTCATTACGATTGAGCTCTCTAGAGAAGAAAATTTTAAAAACATTACCTCTTCTGCGATATATGCATAACTCTTGAGGAATGAGTTTTTTTGGTGACTCTCATGTGTATACACTGCTTATATACAATACGTTAAAATATCCCTTCTCTTATTCCATGCGCCCATGGCTTAGTGGGTTGTGACACCGAATGACACCAAATCGGACGAGTTTCTATCCCAGCCAAGTGGATGTGTCTAACCACCTTCATGATCGTGATTCAGAGACACAGGCTTGTATGTGGATGACGAATATATATATATATATATATATATATATATATATATATACGATTGCGTTTAAGCATGAAACAACAGACAGTTGCCGTTTCAAATCAGATTAAATTTTAGATCAGCTAATATTACTAAAATATAGTTTCTGATACGCATATTTTATTTATGAAAATTTTTAAAATAAAGATAATTACAATGTGCTGACACAAGCACGATAATCTATTAACAAGGCAAGAAAATTAGTTTCAGTACAGAATAAGTAGTTATAGTATCTGATAATAATTTTGCATGCATCGTGCCTCTATAAATTGAAACTTAGTCTATGAGTTTTATGTTTGAGTTTGTAAGATTTTCTACCAGTTTGTGTAATGGGTATTTGATTCGCAGTCTCTATTACAAGCTCATACATTTGGAATAGTTGGCGGTACTAACACGCACATCAATACTTTATGAAATGTGTTGTTTATCTCATTATGTTTATGGATAATTTCAGAATGAAAGATTTCCAGTACTGATAAATCCCGTGCAATTAATGGTATTTTCTAAAAATTCATTTTTCTAAGGTTGAAAATTCTGATAGCGTTGGAACAATAACTGAAACTATGTATGTATGTATGTATGTATGTATGTATGTATGTATGTATTACTTGGTCTGACACAGATATTGGCTGAATTTTTACCTTACATTTTTCTTGTGTACTATCTCTTTTTCCTCTACATAAAGCTCTTTCAAAATGACCACTCCTATCTAGAAATAAAAGTATTAGTCATAGAATTTCTATTTTTGGAAGGTGAGGATACTGCAGACATTTAAAAGTCGTTAATGAACAGGCATGGAAACGCTGTATTTGATGTCTGGAATAATAAGGAGTGTAGGGATTAAATAAAAGTTCGAAATAAAATAAAAACTACGAAATAAAATAAAAATACAAAATAAAATAAAAGTACGAAATAAAATAAACATAAAAATCTCCCAGGAGTCCTCTGACAGGAAAGACAATTGACGCATGCTCAAAAATTAATTCGATCTCTTTCTCTGTTGGACTTTGGATTGTAAAGACGTGCCAGACTGTTCGGGAAGAAATTTCAACAACAAGAGGTTGTTGGAACCAAAAATAAAATCAGTGTCCAAACTGTCCCTATAGTGTCTCTGTATCCTTCCTTTTCTCTTTGCCTATTTATTTCAGCGGCGAAAGCTATTTAGCAAGTTTTGGATGTTTAAGCGAAAGAATCAACCCAGCATTAAAGCCATAACATTCCATAATGGTGACCCCGACATTATATCTACACTCAAGTTTTTTGGGACCAAAAAAAAAAAAAAAATGAGGAAAGAGAAATTAATTTTTCCACCACAACTTTAATAGCGACAACTACGCGAGATGATATGAAAAAGCAAAGTTTCTTTCACTAAAAAAAAAAAAAAAATTGTTGACGACTTTCCTACAATGAGTAACCCCGTGTGACTTTGCCTGCTTCCCCCACTACTAATCATTACCATCCCTCCACCACCACAACAGGCCTAGTTGACTACTGTAACCATACACGTGCTGTGTAAAACTAAAAAAGAAAAAAGACGTGAGTAACGGCTTTTACTTTCATCCTTTTATCGCATTCACACACACCACCAAAATAAAAAAAATTTAAAAATTATTAACACAAACACGTTCCATCCAGCAGAGATTTGCTTTATCGTTTGCCTTTTTCTTTCCTCCCTCTTGTTGCCTTATTGTAAGTCACTAAAATGGAAGAAAGCGCGTCAGCTATATCAGTCAAAATCCCAGTCTTTATGCACACAGCAGCAGATGGTTGGTTTGCAATTTGTGATGCACAATTTGAATTGCGACACATAACAAGTGAAGAAATCAGGTTCTACCATGTATTGTCTCTCCTACCTCCAGAATTGATATCCAGCTTACCGTCCGCTATTATAGATTCTTAAAAATATTCAGAGCTAAAAGACGCAGTAATGGCTAGACACGAAAGGACAAAACCAGAGATGTTCGCTAAATTAATGGCTAACACTCAAATGACAGGGAGACCTTCAGCTTATCTCCATGAGCTGATGTCGACAGCCAGCAGGATTGGTGTCGGACTTGTTCGACATAAGTTCATTCAGGCACTACCCCCGGAAATAACACCCGTAATAGCAACAATAAAAAATGCCTCCATGATGAAACTGGGCACATTGACTGACAAAATAACACCATTTTTAAAACCCAGGATGATACAAGCCGCCACCATGCCGCATGCAAGCAAGCACTCCAGATCTACTCTCTCCACCGGCGCCACCCCTAGAACGACTTATATCACCGGACCATTTTATGAGAAGCAGAAGCCTCGAGTATATCGTGGACATTTATATTATGCAGTAAAGTCGAGGACGTGCAGACCATGGTGCAGGTGGCCAAACAAGTCCGGCTGTCATATAATGCCCACTTCGAGGCCATCTTCACCCACCAGAAACCCTACCACTCAAGCCTCGGAAAACTGATAATGCGAATTGCATCAGCAACCGGCAACTCGCAACTATTAGAGGTTGCTACCAAAATTGACACAAATAAGATCAATTTTGTGATAGACACAGGTGCCTCTATAACAATCTTACCGCAGAGAATGGCACTCGGTCTAAACTTAAACCCTACACCTGTAACACTATCAGCAGTAATCGGGAATAATATTAAATGCGTTGGCGTAGCAGAAGCGATATTGGGATTCCTGGCCTACGCCGTTCATACACATGGACCGTAGTAGTAGCGGATACCGTCAACCCCCTCTTAAGAGCAGATTTTCTGTACCACTATGGATTAATCTTAGACTGCAAAAAGGGTAGGCTCATTGATGAGGAAACCCACCGATATACATAAGGAGGATGAGTCACTGCACAGATTTAGTGTATGACTGTGAATAACCACAACAACCTACCAGAAGTACAGTCCCTCCTCCGAGATTTTCCAAAACTAACCAATCCAAGTACAGGACAGCTTTCAGTGTCTAACACGAAAGTAACACACGTCATAGACACTGGAGAAAAATGTAAATCAGCTAAACAGGAGTTTGCGGCACTCTTACACGCTGGAAATATTCAACCGTCAAAGTTCCCCTGGTCATCGCCATTACATCTAGTTCCTAAGTCAATCCCAGGAAAATGGCGAATATGTGGTGATTTTAGACACTTGAAGCAGTTGACAAAACCAGACAGATATCCGATACCAAATATTAACAACCTCGGATCTAAACTCTTCAAGAAGACTGTATTTTCAAATATTGATCTCCTACAGGCCTATCAACAGATTCCCATGAATAAGGCAGACATAGAAAAATCTGCTGTGACAACACCATTTAGTCTCTTTGAATACCTATTCATGCCATTTGGTCTACGAAACAGCAGCTCTACATTCCAGAGATTTATGGACAACATATGTAGACTGTGTTTTTACATATATCGACGATATACTCGTTTTCACCAAATCTAAGGAACAACACCACAAAGATCTTAAGAAAGTCCTTTCGATTCTCGAAGGAAACAACCTTCAAATCTCTGTTGGAAAATGTCCGTTCTACAAAGACTCTTCTATTGACTTCTAGGGCTATAATGTAAGCATGAAAGGATTAAAGCCAACAACCCAGAAAGTCGAAGACATCAAAAATTTTCCAGAACCCACAGACTCCAAATCTTTGCGTCGATTTCTGGGAATGGAATTTTTTACAGGGAATTAATCCTTAAAGCCTCAGATGTGTTACTGCCACTAACTGAAGCCATCAAACACAATCCAGCGGGAAAAGTATTAAAACTAAGCCCGACTGAAAGTGAATCATTTGTGGCAATAATAGACATTCTTGCCAAAGTATCTGCTTTGACGCACCCTGGTCCGGATGCCACGCAATACCATCTAGTCACGGATAGCTCCAACCATGCAGTGGGTGCAACGTTACATCAGATAATAAATGATGATCCAGTTCCCATTGGGTTTTATTCAAGAAAACTGTCTGAAAACCAGAGGAAATATTCCACCTTCGACAGGGAACTTTTGGCAGCATATCAAGCGACCTTGCACTTCAAACCACAAATTGAAGGCAGAAATGTCACCTTGTTTTCAGACCACAAACCACTTTCCCTGGCTTTCAAAAAGAAAACACCGATGAAATCGGACAAGCAACAAAGATATTCATCAATTATCACAGAGTATGTCACAGATGTACAGTATATAAGAGGAGATGAAAATATTGTTGCTGATTGTCTATCTTGACCCACATTTTCGGTGACTGTAGACCCCTGTGACTTACCAGCTATCAGTGAATCACAAAGCGAGGATGAGGAAATCGATACATACAGGAGCCGACTTAAAGCCTTTTAGATGCAAGGGTCATCCGTCTCGTGCGACCTATCAACATCTACTCTCAGACCATACATACCTGAACCACTTCGTAAAAGAATATTCGATATGTTCCATGACATTTTCCATCCATGACCTATGCCAACAACAAAGCTAATTAAAGCTAGGTACTTCTGGCCAGAAATGGAGAAAAACATACGATCTTGGGTCAAAAGCTGTCTACGATGCCAACAGTATAAGAAACCACACCTTTCTCTCTACCCTCAGGAAGGTTTGAAGCTGTGCATATAGATATCATTGGTCCCTGGTTACCCACCACCACCTATGTCGGGGTATGCACATCTCCAGCTAGATATGTACTTACGTGCATTGATAAGCAACGAGATGGGTAGAAGCTACACCTATACAAGACACCTCCGCTCCCACCATAGCATTGGCATTCCTGCATACAAGGATCTCTCGCTTTGGAATCCCATTACATGTCGCCACAGATAGGGGAAGTCAATTTGAAAGTGAACTGTTTAGGGACCTGTCTGCTATAATAGATTTTTTTCACAGGCTCCGTACAACGGCTTACCACGCTGGAATACCAATGAAATAATCGAAAGGTTGCACCGTACTCTTAAAACAGCAATCATGACAAGAAATCAGAGCTGGTTGGATGCATTGTCAATTATATTGTTTGGTATTAGGAATACGCCTAATGAGCAAGGTTTCTCCCCGCCCACTGCTGTCACAGGAACCCAGTTATTACTTTCAAGACCAATAATCGACCAAGAATATCCCGACCTGACAAAGTCAGTCAAGTGCCATACGTGATACACGCTTGGGCGATCATGTCTCGAAAGAGACATGCCTGACTGGGCAGAAGATTATCCTGCAGTAGGTTGCCATTGCTTTCTAAAAACACTAAATAAATAAACTAAATAAAATAAAAGTACGAAATAAAATAAACATAAAAATCTCCCAGGAGTTTTCTGACAGGAAAGATAATTGACGCATTCGCAAAAAAAAGAGAGGCCTCCGGGTGCCAAAAATAAACTCGATCTCTTTCTCTGTTGGACTTTGGATTGTAAAGACGTGCCAGACTGTTCGGGAAGAAATTTCCCCAACAAGAGGTTGTTGGAACCAAAAATAAAATCAGTGTCCAAACTGTCCCTCTAGTGTCTCCGTATCCTTCCTTTTCTATTTGCCTATTTATTTCAGCGGCGAAAGCTATTTAACAAGTTTTGGATGTTTAGGCGAAAGAATCAACCCAGCAGTAA
This sequence comes from Ascarosepion bandense, assembly GCA_037127315.1. NCBI lineage: Eukaryota > Metazoa > Mollusca > Cephalopoda > Sepiida > Sepiidae > Ascarosepion > Ascarosepion bandense. The sequence goes on from JBBBDQ010000335.1 coordinate 298,592, forward strand.
TAGCCATAACATTCCATAGGAGATGGATCAGTAGTACTGATTGCAAGCCAAGAGAGAAAGGAAATGCTGGCTTTCATAACAGATCCCGGAGTAAGGTTTCCTCTGTTATTAATTAGGATAAGTTCAAACAGGCTGGTGCGGTTCTTAGCGTTGACAGGTAAATTCCTACTGCAAAACTCTTAAAAGAGAGTTCCATGATAATTCCTGAGTTTTTTCTTTAGTTTTTCAGCTACTAATATGGTTTTTCAGAAAGTTGAAAGGCTCCAAAAAGCAAAGGTATATAGGATTTTTTGCAGGAGATGAGATCTGAATTCACTGCAATAAGTCAGCAAGGAAAAGAAGATTAGTTGAGTAGCATCCACCCCGACTCAGACAAAAAGATGTTTAAGGCAGCACGATGTAGCAATGAAAGTAATGGCCACTGCATTTTTAGAACGAAAATGAAATTATGCCAGTTATAATCTATGACAAATGCCATCATTATAAATTTTGACACCTACACGAGTCCAGGGCTAAAATTCAGAGCAAGAAATCATCGAACTTGGCCACATTTTAAGATAAGGTGTATACTTTTCTAACTTGACAACAATAGTTATCGCAGCAAACCATATGAACAATCGCAACGTACGACTTGAAAACCTTGCCTCATTCAACCTATAGTTCTGAGTTGGCACCCTCACATTTTTAACTGTTTAAATCCATGATAGAGGTACTTAAAGGACAATGGTTTTCTAATGATGATGAAGCAAATGTGGCGACATATACTTAAGAACGCAGTTAAAACGCTTCTTTGCGGTGGTAAACATGTTCCCATTTAAAAGTCGAGTAACACTGTTGAGATAGGAAGAGATTTTATTGAGAACAGATTTAGAATAATTAGAATTGTGTGTTCATTAGAGTATAGATTTCTTGTAAATAATCAACGGTCACTTCTTTTTTTATAATTTCTCGTATATATCTATATATCTGATGCTTGTCTGCCCTGTATAAGTTTTGACTACTTTTGCTAAATTGTTATTGCTCTTTCCTTGTGTGAGAACGTAAATGGCTTTTAAGAGAAAAAAATCTAGAAGATTTGTAAATCATCTCAAAGGATCCTAATAATATCGGTTAAATATTTAAACAGATCCAAAAGAGATCTCGATGCACAGCGCAGATATTCATTTAATTGTAGTTTTCCTTCTGTCTGCAATTGTAGGAGGGTATAATAACGGGTTTATTATTAGTTTCACTGAAATTCCTTAAAACCTGGTAATTATGGGAGCTGATGTTGTACATATTAACATTACAGAATAATGCTAATTTTCATCGTTTTTCTATTAAATATTTTACTTATATTACTTACTTTTACTTCAAGTACGTGAATTTTCCTCATTTTACAGTTGATTGGGGTTGACAATGCATGTCTCTAAATAGCTATCACAATGTAGTCCGAATTTGCATATGAAATATATATATATATATGTGTGTGTGTGTGTGTGTGTGTGTGTGTGTGTTTCGTAAAAAACGACCGATAAAGAAGATTTTGTATTCTTAAATGTTTCCTTTTTGATGGAGATAATGAATGTAAAAATGTTCCATAATTTTCGACTTTCTAAGCGATTTCAGCCTTTTCACAGGTCATTTTCAAGGATATTAATTTTCCGGTGTTGTTACGACCTCATGTTTGACCGTTATGTAAATTTTACGGTTTTTAGTGTTTGTTTTTTTTTTTTTTAAGGACAGTTCTTTAGAGCTGTCACGTGGTGCGCGCGGCGGGCGTCGTGTGAGCGTCTGTCTATTTAAAAAGAAAAATATTCATAGTAAATGTTTAAGTAGGCAAATATTTTTCAGGACATTTTTGAGTCACAATCATTTTATCCCACACAGTTAGAACCTAAAATTCCTTGTAAAATCAACTATATTCACAGACTATAAATATTAAAAAAAAACACATCTAGGAATTTACTAAGCTGTGCTTTTTACCCAACAAGGCCTAATTAAGTAAGAAAATTAAGACAGCAGAATTTAACCAGTGGAAAAGGTCTGTTTGATTATCTTCAAATTCAGTATAAAAGTTCTGCCTTCTACCTGGAAACTGGCACTAATGAGTCAGAATCTATGAGTTTGCTTTTATTGATCTCTCACTTTCTTAATATCTTTTGTACTTTGATGGAATTTATCTCTAATTCTTCATATCTATGTAAAGCAGTCTGGTTAAATTTATATATCTGTCTATTATATCTAACGGCAATACTTTAACCGAAAGGGTTCTAATTTTCTCCTAACCCTACTTCGATAATAACGATTCTGGGAAGCAACGAAAACCCAAATGCAAGAAATAATCGCATATAGTTTTAATCTCGACGCAGAAATTTTGTTTTATTTTTTTCTCTTTTTTCAATGCAGAGTCGGAAGGGACAGATTCATTTTATAAACAGTCATGCGTGTCTTGTCCAGTAGAGCGTAGTTCCGGTTGGCGGAAGTGAGGCGTGAATCACCGATAGAAAATACACCATCCTTCCCTTCCTTCATTAGTCAAACGCTTTTGGACAACTCACGAGGATTTTCTGAATGGAATGAACAAGTGTAGAATCTGGAAATCAATTTGGCATGGGAATAATTGCGTCGCTGGGCAGAGATGGTAGAGTTAAATTTTATTTTTTGATTTTGTGACAAGAGTTGAATAAATGCATCTCGGAAAGATATGAAATGAACGAAAAAGGTTTTATGAATGCAAAATGAAAGCGAAATGGCATAAAAGACTGAAGATGGGAAGGGGATTTAAAAACTGTGAGAGTGGGAAAGAAAACGACAGGTCTATTGAGAAAGAGGAAAGATGGAAGCAAAGAATGAATTCAATGGAACTACTAGTAAATAAAAATAAAGCTCATAAGTAAAGGTAAAAGAAAAAAGAAAATAAAATATAGACTCAGAAAGAATACAGCATTTTGAGGAAAGAATGAATGAAAGAAAACGTTAAAAAGAAAAGTTTCCTTTTATTTTTAAAAATACAGACAATTCAGATTTTGCCAAATCAGGAGGCAAGCACAAAATCTATAATATCCACGAGAAATTAATATCTACACACTGAATTGGCCCCTGTTGTGCTTAAATATGACCAAATGAATATGTGAAAATTATTACGGCTAGGAGAAAGAGCTTTTAAAGTTATTGCTGTTGAAATTTGACCTACTTTTTTATCTAATAGAATAATTATAATAACTATACTTTTCCAAACAAAATCTGATATATTTTGCTCTAGAATACTATTTGTTGAAACAGAAAAATATAATAATGAGAGATTTCTCGGTACATGAGAGTAGGTCGTGGTATGTGGTGGTCCATTTATGCGGCGTTGGTAGAGCCTCAAGGTAGAATCTGAGAAAAATGTGAAAGAAAGTTTGATTGCGTTTAATGATCATTCAAATGAAACGTGGAAACCTCTTGTTCAGGAAATCACTGAACCAGCCAACTGCAATGGTATATACCCAGAAATTTATTTGTCATTCGGTATATTATTTCTTTTTTTTTTTTTTTGTCTGCAAATGAGCATACTTTTAAAAGCTCCTAACCGTAGAATTTGTTCAATTCCTTTCATCGGGACCCACAACTTTAAACTGACTGGTTTCGAAAATACAAAATAAATCATTTACAAATATTATAATTATCTAATGTCCAGTAGTATCACTTTTAATCCATATTTCTTTCATTTTAATTTCAAACCGTTTTTCTAGGGCCGTTAGTAAACAGCGCTAAAAGGTAAAATAGCTAACAGTTTTAAAATGACAGTTTATATTGTGATAAAAGGAACCAAAAAAGAAAAGGTCTACAAATATTTCACACACACACACACACACACACACACACACACACACACACACACACACACACACATATATATATATATATATATATATATATATACATATATATATATATCCGGACACAGAAACAGATCTCAAACCGGGCCAGTCTCATCTAAAATGGGATGTATGATTGATAACACTGATATTGTGGTGATACCGAGCAAAAGCGATGAACCGGATGTTTGCTCTATAACGACCAAAAGGCAAATGACCAAAAGTCGTCTCTGCGCAAGTGGATTCGCGCAGATATTCCGGTTGTAAAATAAAAATTAATCAAATATCAAATTTCCATTTCGCGAGTATACGCGAATTTTATTTATCAGCCAATGGGAACCCCAGAATCAAATACAAGTGTGAAATTCCAAACGTGCTGCTTTTGATCCAAAAAGCAGATATAAAAGCCGAGACAGAAAGCACCCAGCAGACGAGCAGACACCAAGGAGAAGAGTGTAATCAATATCCCCTTGACTTAAGTCAAGCGGCTACTTTGTTCGCCTCCCTTCACCTCTCCTTACATTCTTCCCTGTCTCAAAAGTACTTACTGACCTACGGAGCGAATACATCAAAGACATTCCTTACTCACGGCGCTTCCAAATTCCTAAGCATTTAATCTCTTTCAGCATATTATCTGCCATGAACATTTAACCTCCGTTGGATCTATATTCAAGTATTACTTTAATTGTAAAAACATTCATTGACATGTATATATATATGTATAAATGTTATTTTCAACTCAAATTACTTTTCTTGATTTTATAATCATGTTATGACTTATAGTGTGCTATCTACCACAAGGCCAAATTCCGTTAACCTGCAACAATTACAATACAATTACCCTTCAATTACCCTTCACCAGAACGGACTCGCACTACAACTAGAAAAGGAATAGATAAGCTACCCACTATAATATTACTACTAATACTGCTGTGTATACAAACAAAACAACAAGGATGACAGTACAAAGTTTTTCGGAGAAAAGACGATGACGATATCTTTAGATCTGATATCAGTCGACCTATGGCTCTGGTAGGTCAATCATATCACGTTATCATTGGCTTCCTTGATGTAGCTTGTCATATTCTCTATTTCTAATCAGTTTTTAATAAGAACAGTAAAATATCAAGATATGTTTGAATTTGATTTATTTAAATTATCAAACATTTTATCCAAAGCAATTTTATACAGTTATAACTCTATCATCAGCACTTCTTAATTATAAAGGATTGAGAGGGCGTGTCAGATATTAACCAAACAAATGTTTATGAAACAGAATCATGTGCGTTTCATTTAAATAATTTAGAATACGAAATGTTAATCTTTAAAACACTTCCGTTGCAAATATATATATATATATATTAAAGTCAAAACAATATGAAATTTCAACGAGGATCTTATCATTAAAAGTTCATAGATGGCTTAACAATTTACTCACCTGGAGAAAAAAATAAGATTTTAAATTTCGGCTCAGGTAGTTTGTGTTACCTTTGCACTAAAAGAGTTTGAGTGAAGCATGAATCAGCCTTAGCTAGTGAATTATGCCAGAGATAATTCCTTGCTGGTATCAGCTTGTGATTCAGTAGAACCTATTGTGTGTTACGAAGAGATGAAAATGCAAATCTACGAATTCCTCTATCGCCACAGGAAATATGATGGACATATTAAGATAACCTGATGATCTACTAGTTCATGTGATCATTGCATCTTATTTATATATTTTTAAAACATTTACATTTACTCAATTTACTGCTTGATCAAAAGTGAACATTTGCAGATGTGCCTAATTATAATTTGATTAATAAATATTAAATAAAAATTATCAATTTGCTTCACAAATGGAATTTACAGAGAAAAAGTATATTCTAAATTACAGAAAATTAAAAAAATTATTTTAACTTACTCGTACTAAACAATCTGATGTAGATAAACCCCACCCATCAATGATTATGCAGTTCAGGTTTTATTCTTGCTAACTAGAAATTACTAAGCAGACATACTGAAAAACTGTATTAATCCGAAAGGCAGATTTTGTAATAAATATCCAGAAACAATTGACCATATTGTATCAGGTTGTATGGTGTTAACACCTACTTAATATAAAACTTGGCATGATAAAGACTAAAACAATAACTACACTGGAAAATATTCAACTTTTACGGAAAAAAAACAAACTGTAAAACATAGTATAAACATGATCCCAACCAAGTTGCAGATATAGAACTCGCGTGTAACGGTTATAATACTGTCTTGACTGACTCCAACGGTTAATCTAACAAACACGCCATCAGAATTCTCTCGGAACTCTGAACATTTACCCGAAGTCTTCCCACTTAAACCGGATGTGACACAAGGTCGGGTTTAATGTGAGGAATCCGTGCGCATATACTCGTGCGAAAGTTCAAAATTTACCCAGCCCCTTCATAACCGCAGGATCGGGCACTAGATTTTTCAGCCGATTTTCCATTCTCAGTGATACACTGCCCGAAGACAAAGAATTTGACAATTGGATCCTTTCAGCAACTCTGTTAATTATTTTTGTAAAAATACATAAAACGTGGCAAAAGGCCAAAAGTGGAGATAGGGAAGGTTGGTCATCATCTGTCTTATCTTACAAAGTTAGCTAGATACAGTTACTGACCCAAACAAACTATATAATTTGCCTTGCGCTAAAATACTACGTTCTTATTTCTATTACAACCACCATGATACTTCAAGTCTCTATGAAATACTAACTAATTGTGTGTGTGGGGAATATAATAAAAACATTTAAAATGAAAACCACTGTGAATACTTACAATAAGCGCAATACTATATATACAAGAAACTATTCAAAGTTGTGTTAGTAATACTGCCATCCCTAACTGTGTCAGAAATATCAGTTAACTGGATGAAATTAATGCGGGACTTGGATTAATTAAAAATCAAACATTCGACCAACTACATACACAACTACACACTCATTCATGTAAAACAGCAATTAGTAAAGAACACACTCGAAAAACGAAAAGCGCCCCACATCCATCAGAGAACTGACATTTTTTGTTACCTAACGGCGGAGAGGATGAGAAATTAAACTAAAGAAAGTGAGGATAAAATTAAAAGTGGCCAATGCTCATACATCCGCTAGCTAAGTTTCGGCCAGTTAAGTGCCATGCATGATACACGCTTGGGCGATCATGTCTCGAAAGAGACATTACTGACTGGGTAGAAGATTATCCGGCAGTGAGTTGCCATTACTTTTTTTTAAATAAGTTTACTTGGAGTAAAAAACACAAAACACAAAAACAAGACCGAAATACTCTATTTTGGGCGGGGTTGTCAATGTTTAATACAGGGATCCCAGTACCAGGATGTCTAGCCGGCATCAAAATGCCACTTCTTAGTCGCTCTTTTTACTCGGCAGATACACGCAAGATTCAACGATCATTTGCTAAATTCGAATGAACGAAGTCATCGCCTTTCTGTCTTGATCTTTATTTTAAGCTGATGCTTAAAGAACAAGATAATTTAAGAAGAGATAAACTTATCGTCTCCATAGAAGATGGTTCTGTCGCGTTGTCCATATCAAGACTCACATAAAACCAAGTAAGAACAAGAACACATAATGCTCTGCCTTAGTCAACGACGTTACTACATTGTTAAAAACAGAAATGGTCTCATGAACAATGAATTTTCCATGCTGCATGCAAACAATGATGTATTCAATAAACTTTCCCAACGGGCGTAAGAACTTGCACTGAAAGAAGGCGTGACCCAGGATCATTACCGACTCACCGCAGCAGATACAGTTGGGAGAATTTTCAAGAAAGATTTTTGCCGACAGAGAGGGCCTTTTGCACCAGGGGAATGATGCCACATCGTTAGTGAGGCATTTCAACCCGGGCCTCCAAGGCCATGTCAAGTGAGCCTCTCGCCTCGTTAAACCGAGCTCGCCACTCAGACCATCTTGAACGAACCTCATCACTAACACCCGTTATAATATTTTACAAAACAACACTTGAACGTAGAAGAGATCATCCCTCGCCCGTAAGAGAAGTGCTAACCGTCTTTCAAGATAGAACTAGCACTTGCCTTGGGGTATACGTGCATGAGTACACATTTCTCAGGGCTGGTCAACGCTAGTCATAAACAGACCGCCTTCGAAAGGATAGAGACAACAAATATCTCGCTATACATTGGGAGTCTTGCTTCGCCACAAGGCAGAGATCAAAACTCTAACCAATTGCATTGGTATGGCATATGGGAGTGGAAGCACGAAGAGTCGGTAAAAGAGAATTGAGTAGATATACGAAGGACATACTTCCGCCTTCCCCGTTAAGGAAAGATTACTTCGAAATTACAGGCGAACTGCATCTTCGACCTTCTTCCGCACATCTAACTAATTCATTTCCAGCAAGAGATCGGAACCAAACCAGACACCGAGTATCTTAACTGGCCCGTCCGTCAAGAAGAAAGGCCTGGTAAATTAAACTCTCTCCACGTACTCAGCCACAGCTAACAGACTTATCGCGGTTGATCTTGGCCCCTGTCACCGTGTCTTACTTTATGATCTCTTTGCCGATTTCGTCAGTCTCGGCCATGCTCGACACAAGAACAGAAATATCATCAGCATAGGTAGAGGACCTGGCTGTGGTGGTAGCACAAGGTAAGGAGATTCAGTGTAAGACTCGATTCGCCTTAAACTTGCGAAGGAATGATCCAACACAAGAACGTAAAGCAAAGGTGAAAGTGGACAACCTTGGCAAATAGAGCGGTATAACACAACAGGTACTGATCATATTCCATTTGCTTTCATAATCGCACCGGGGAACGCGTACAGAAGTTAGATCCAAGTACTAAAGTACGGTCCAAAACCGACGGTCAAAATGACAGCCTCCAGAAAATGATACCTTGGACTGATTTAAATTGATCAGTGCGGCTTCACTGTCGACTGGCTTGATGATTAAGCGTACCAAATGAAGGTTGCCCTGAATAGTCCTACCCTCCATAAAACAAGTCTGTTAAGAGCCAATCAGACTAATCAGGACAGACTGTATGTTCCTGGTTAATATCTTGGTTAAAATCATCAACTGTGTATTTAACATTGTCAAAGGCCCCACCGTTCTTGTTTCTGCGTAGCAACGTTACCCCACCTCTGGTGAAACGTTGAGGTATAGGCCCCTGCTTCTTCCAACTATAGTAATCAATTCCAGCAAGTAAACAAGAACGGACATTTGTCTCCAGTACAGTTCGTAAGGAAGACGGACTAATCTCATCGGCCTGGGCAAGGTTCGGGCTGGTCTTCCTAGTGAACAGTTTGTGAAAATAGTTTCGTTTGTAGTCACGGTCCGCTTATCCGTCAGTGTGAAGCACGTGACATGCCTATACAATTATAACTTTCTCTGCACGCAGTACAGCATCTATATTCATTGCTTCAGGAGGCATTCTTAATAACCTAGCCCTAACTATATGAAATTGATCCTTCTTGATAAGCAAGGAGGCTATCTCCGCCCTATCTAAATCTACTTCCTCACTATCACGAGATTTAATTGACCGGTCTACTTTGCTTCGCTGCTAATCTAATTAGACTGAGTCGACGATTATAATAAGCGGCAAATAACATAAATTTAGATTTCAATAAATCATACCATTTACTCCCAATCACAGCCCCTGTTAATTCCTGCCGTAGTATTAGTAGAACTGGTTCTGCAACTCTGTCTAAGAGTCCTACATCGACTCTCTTAAGTAGAATTCGGTCGAGGTAACTAGAATGTAACACCGAAGCCAAGCTGCCCATAAGTATCGCAATGAGCAATGAGCACAATTGCTCACTAGTCAAGAAACACCTCTCAAGCGTCCATAAAAACAAGCTGAATAGAATGTATTTAGGGTCGCAAGGTCCTCTGTACACAACATACATCCACACTGAGACGCTGAAGATCACTAGTGAGTCTTTCCTTAAGGCCCTGTGCATTCAAATTAGCTAACCAGAGCGTCCTTATTAGTCCCGAGTAACTCCACCCCATGGCCAACCCCATTCAAGTCATCGTCGGAAGCACTGAGAATATATCGAAATTGAGCCAGATAAGCGGTCAAGTGCTCTCCAAAGAAGATACTGATAATGTTCCTCCGTTTTCTTCCATGTTCAGTTCTTATTATGACATTCTTTTGTGACTGGAAGCGTCCTGAAGTCGGCAGACGTGGGTAGCAGCATGTCCCACATGAAATTTCCGATATAATATATTGATGTTTCTCCCAAAAAAGGACTGACACAATTTTTATCAACCTTCTCAAATTCCTGAAGATCTATCAAGAGCTCATCTTTTTTGATAAGATGTACGTAGCTTTTGGCTTTCTCCAAGAACTCCGTCATGTGCTTCAATAGGGACTTCCAGCAAGTGGGTGAGTCCCCGGTTAATAAATTTTCGTCTTTGCTCTTGTTGTCGTTACTGGAGTCAGTTGGCTATGTCTTTTCTTAATTTTAGATGTTCTTGGCCTACATACTTTTTCTTGAATTTATATAGTCGTTAACAGCTACATTCTCAGTAGTCACTGTTGACTGAGTGCTTTTATCAGAAGCGTCTTTCTTTTTTGGCTTGAACAGATCTTTTTTAATTGACCTACGTTTATAGGCCATTTTTACTTACTTTAAATTACTTTGTTTAATTTCTTTGCTTTTCTTTTAAAAACAAAAAGGGACTTTTCTTAAAATAAATTAATTTAATTTAGACTCATTTGGAGTTTCTTATTTTACTTTGTGTTATCGTGGTATATTATTTACTTTCCAACATTAGTAAATATTTTTATTTATTCATTAGTATTCACCCCTCATTTTTTTTGGTGATTTTACCAATGTACTGAATTCTGTGTTTTTTGGGTCAACCGCTAATTTTTCCATACGTTACTTTTGTTCTGGTAATCGTAGTTGTACGTTTAACGAATTCCTGGGATGTTGGTACATCAAAAGTATCATACAGTACTTATAGAGGTTCTTTCCTTCTTGCGTGTTTTTCTTCATAAATAATTTTCCAACTGATTGCAATGTCATTTAATTATGTTTCCATTTTTTCCTGTTACCGTATATATCATTTTCCGATTCGTGATATTATTACGCCGTCTTCTCACATTTCTTTTCCATTTTTATATACACTTATATAATGTATACACATATATACACATGTTTTAATTATTTTTAAAAAAATTTTAAATCCTTTCTAACACGTTCAAAATTTTGGTTAGAATGCTTGTTTTCTTTACGGCATCGCCTTCTGCAAAGTTTAACATTGACTTTTTTGCGCATTTTTTCTGTTGAAAACACATTAATTTGAAAATTCTTGTACAAAACAAAAAATTGTTCGATTTTAATGAAATTTTCAAAACTTATTCACAAATAAATGAAATTATTTTTTAAATGTTTCTTTTTAGAAAATATTGGATTAAACAATTTTTTTCAAATGTGTTACCCTCCACTGACTTAATTTTCTTAAATTTCGCACAGAACCTTCAGGTTTATGGAATTTATTTTTTGTGTTAAAAGTAGTTGTTGAAGATTGCAAATCGCCTACATTTTTTTTCAACTTTGTACCATTTAACTGGAAATCTGCTCTGAATTGCAAAATAATGAATCCAATAAAACTATGACATTACTTAATTAGATAAGCTTTTAATTGTTTTTGTAAATAAGTAATATTAAGGACATTATTGTCTGAAGAAATAAATTTTTTCTGATGAAAAATGAAGTTTTACAATTTTATTTTACATTTTAATTATAATAATTTATAGTAGTTTAAAATCGTGTAAAATTCTGCATTGGGGTGATTATGGGATGTGATATAGTAATTAATTGGAAACGAAATTTACGAGTCCAAAATTGCAAAGATTAATAAACGTAGTTACGCTATTTTTTTAAAAAGTAATTTTTGATTTATTATATTTTTACCTTATTTTCATGTATAGTAGACTGAAATTGCCATTATTATGAAACGGTTACGTAATTTAAGAGTTTTGTCCCTTCATTTTGAGTTATGAATATTGTCGGTTTTGGGCATGCGTACAACCTGTCATCACCAAATCAGTTAAGAATCCTTCAAACCTTCGATCAGATGAACACGACCAATCGTTAATAATTTGTTGTATATTACTTTTTTATGCTATAAGTAATATTTTTTTTAAATCAGCTTAATTTAACTTTCAATTTTCTATTTTTACTAAAATAAAGTGTCAGAAATCTTTTGAAATATTTTTAAAAACGATAAATTTTTGTTTACAAATTTCCTAAAATTAAGAAAATGGCCGTTTTTAAGAAAATTTAAGAAATCGAAATTAAATGTGACTTCAATTCTATATAATTTATATCTGAAATACACCAGAAATTTTTACGTAATGGAAATAATAAATTTAATCATTACGCTATTAATTAAATCTAAAATGAAATCTTCAAGAATGTTTTTTTCATTTTAAAAATTTCATTTTAAAATCAGGTATCGAAAATTTATAGTGAAAAGTGGAGGTACCTATATAATACACAGAGACAGAAAAATCAAAGCTAATCGCCAAGACATCGTGATCAAAGACCCCAAAAACAGAATTCTTATGGACATGGTAGTCCATGCAGATTGTAATATATCTTTGAAGATCTTCAAAAAACTATCACAATACAAGGATCATGAAGTGAAAGTCTAAAACGTCTGACACATGAAGACATCAATAATTCCAGCTGGAGTTTGAGCTCTTGGATTGATTGGAAAATATTCCGAAAAAGTTTTAGATTAAATCGAAAATATTCCGATAAGCCCATTAAAGGGATTTCTGGTAGCCTATGCCTTAAAGAAATACAAAAAATGGTACTATGAAGCACAGCTCAAACATTAGGAAGAGCTTTATAAAAATAAAATAAATATAAAATGTGGGCGATATTAGTTTTTTTTTTTTTTGATAATGGAAAATATCATGAAGCCATTTCTAACCTCAGATCTCTGGTTGGGACGAGGAAGAAAATGTGTATACAGCAGAAATACAAATAATAATAATAATAATAATTGATGCACCATTAAAATTTGAAAATTAAAGAAAAACGCTAGCAAAGAATGAACATTTTTATTGTAAGTATATGCATAAAATGAATTGTTATTTGTTAGTTTTATCTTTCCCTCTCTATCTGAATAGAGGTTTCTTATTTTTCATTTCTTTTTTCCTTTCTTGCTCATTTTCTTTTCTATTTTATCAAGTTTTAAGCGTACAAATAAAGATGTCGCGATTACAATAAATACTGCATAAATAATTCTATTTCATTTTTTAGAGAAATGCGATTTCTTTTGCTTCATAATGGAAACTTGTAATAGACTTTCGTTTTTCTCTTTAGTACACAGTTCATAGTAGTTGCTTTTTTGTATATTTCTTGTCTAAATTTTCCAATAGACATATGTTTTGGTGAGATAGATTCAGTCAACGAGAGAAGACTCAACCCTATACAATTTGTCCGAATCTGACAACATATGACTGGAATCTTTGTTATGAACTACTACATAGACATTTGAACGGCATTTTGATCTTTCTTTCTTTCTTTCTTTCTTTCTTTCTTTCTTTCTTTCCAAGTAAAGTAAATCTATATATTAGATTTATATCTTGTATGTGCATCAATAAATATCTTTATCTATTTTTTTAATTTCCTTATCATGGTATTTTTTCTGTTATCAATAGATTCGTTATACTTTTTGTTTATAACTTCTTTCTTTCTTTCTTTCTTTCTTTATTTCCTCTTTCTCCAATATGATCGTTCCATCCTTGGATTTTATGCATCCTGTTTTTTCTACTGTCAGTTCTCTTATTTCTTTATGCATGTCTGCTTTACTAGTCCTGCCCAATCTCTCTACCTCAGCACATTTGTTGTTGAGTCATTCCTCTTTAACCTGTCTGCATTTGCTCCTTATTTTCTTGTGTAGTTTCCTATATTCCGTTCCATGTCTTGGCATCGCTTTCTGTCTCCTTCACATCATGACAAGAATCTCTTCAGTCATCCACTCGCTTTTTTCCTGCGTCTGATTTCCTTTGGGACAATGTTGTTTGCTGATTTCACTAGTGCTTCCTTTAGTGTGTCCCATTTCGAATTTCCTTTTCCAATTTGTTTTTCGTATTTGTTTTTTACACTGTCAGTGTATTTTTTCTGCATGTTGAGGTCATTTACGAGTGTGTCGTATTGCATTCTGGGTGCTGTACTAGGCTTTTTCAGTCTCTGGAGTTTCACTCTTAATTTGCAGATGACTGACCACTACCATAAAAATTAAATATAGTATAATTATGTGTTTCTACTTATTTTTAAGAATTTGTAATCCCCAATGCCTACCCAAAGAAGGAAACGTATAGAAAGCACATTGAAAAACCTTCAATATTCTTATCACTTCAATGCAAAGAGAAAGGCACAAACATACACAACCACAACAAAAAAAAAGTTACCCACAATAATAAATTAAACAAACCTATCAACTCCATAACACTCACTGTCCAGAACAACTTATCCCATCTAAGCAAAATTAAAATAGTTATGACTGTTTCCAAAATCGTCAAGGAACTAAAACAACCAAAGAAATAAAAAATATCAGAAACAAGTACATATAAAATAATTGCCGAAACTGTTCCTCACAATACATTGGGAAAACATCCAGGAATAAAAAAGCATATCTATGAACACAAAAGAGGCCTCATGACCCAAAATCTAACAAATGCACTAGTTACACACAGAAATAAATTTGACCATGATTTTTAGATAAAAATTCCACACTTATTAAAAGAGAAAATAAATTACCCAGAAAGAAAATTCTCGAGAGTGCCACCATCGAACATTATCAAAATGTCAATCTACGCTCAGGTTTTTTTTCCAATCTCACCTTTCTTGAGAGAATTACTACATTCCTAAGCCAACATACTAACAAATATGTTGAAAAATCAAAAGAAAACGCTTAAAAATTTTAAATATGTTTAGCACAAACGTCCATCTCATACCATAATAAATTAATCACAGTCCAAACAATATTCATTAATAAAAATAAAAACATAATTGAATATTACTCACTCACTTTCATTTTCACAAGACTTTGAATTAAGACATATTGTGCTCTCCCCATGCTTTGACCTTTCAACCACCTGATGAATATTCATGAACAATCTCAAACTTACAAACCTGTACAAACCAATGATATCCTTGCCTCTGTGTATATAAACACGTACAACATAATAAACTTACATAACCTAAAACACACACACACACACACACACACACACACACACACACACACATATATATATATATATATATATATATGTATATATACAATACAAAAATCTAGAATTGAGCCACCACCTACCGCAGTTTCACACGAACGGTTCTTCAGGGCAAGAGCCTGTTGCCCTGAAGAACCATTCGTGTGAAACTGCGGTAGGTGGTGGCTCAATTTCTAGATTTTTGTATTGTATTCTGCTCTACTTTCGTACTTTCGTATCGAGCATTTTGCTGTTAAGGTTTCGTCTTGTTTCGTTTTCTTTTAAACGAGCACTAGACGTATTGTTCTTGTGCGCTGTTTGTTTCTTTTTTGTATCCCCCTTTATTTAACCCACGAGGTAGTCCTCGCCGGGTTAGAAGACGGTTTATATTACTGTTAGTTAGCATTATTTTCGGATATTTAGTCTGTTATTATTAGTGATAATTAGCGATTAAGTTCATTACTATATATATATATATAAGCTTCATCAGAAAATGGAATAAAGGTATTATAGAAATGTAATAATGGTATTATTTTTATTTTTACGTTGTTTCATTAGGTAAGCAGACTTAACGTTAATCTGTGTAGTCAAGCATCATTCACGAGTGTAATTCACAATTCTAATTTGTCTATGCGGCATTTAGTTGATAATATGTGTGCGTTTGTGCATCTAGTGGTTATTTTTCATTCATGTCTGATAGTGTCTGTATGTTTATTGGTGGATATTCTGTGTGAAAGTGAAATAATTTAGCTGACATCAGTCGTGGTAATAGATTGGTAGACCTTAGATTCTTTAAGTACGGAATTTATCAGAATTGGTGATATAATGAAGTATATTTAACGTGTGTTAATCGACGGCAAATATATGTAACGATTTCTTCTAAGAATTTACACGCAATAAATTGTTATTTTCTAATTAGGGTGACATTTATTATATTGATTTTATAGCCTGTTTTATTTCTGTGTTATGAGTGATTTCAAAATTTCTTAAAGTACGTCTCTTTCTCTCTCTATAAATATATATGATAAAATATAGTTTTAATATATGCTATATTTATGGGATAAATGCTCAATATCAGGGATATAGTGGATGTAAATATAAAAGTGGACATTGAAATCAACACCTAGAACCGACAGCCTCTTTCATGCTTAAAATGATTAAATTTAATATATATATATATATATATATATATTAATTCAAATTAAACTAAATAAATTTAAATTTCTAAATTTTTCTATAATTTTTTAAATTTAATTTTTTTTTAGTTTTTTAATTTTTAATTTTTTAATTTTTAGTTTTTAATTTTTAATTTTTTTTTATATGTGTATGTTTGTGTGTGATGTGCATATTTGTATATATATGTATATATATGTATATATGTATTTATGTATGTGGGCTATATGTAATTTTGGAAAAAAATTTTTTTAGCTATTTAAATTGTTCCTTTTCATAATATTCATTAATTTTTTATATTTTTATATGTATGTGTGTGAGTGCATATGGAATATGTATATATATATATATATGTGTGTGTGTGTGTGTGTATGTGTGCATGTATGTGTACACATGTATATTGTGTGTATATGAATTTTTTGTATATAGGTGTGTACACACATATATATGTGTGTATGCGCATGTATATGTATATAAGTGTGTAATAAATTGAATGTATGTGTGTGTATGTGTATGTATATATGTATTCTTAATCGTAGAATTGTGTGTGCATATGTATGTATGTATGTATGTATGTGTGTACTTCTATAGGTATGTATAATTGCAATGTATTTTTTTTTTTTAACCTAGTGTTGTCTTTATTTAGTTTAATTTCAAATGACCTAATTTTTAAAAAAAAATAATTTTATTTTAAATCCTATATCTTTTTATTCCCTTTTATAAATAATTATGCCTTTTTAAGTAAAGGCCTTTTTCTAATACTTCAACGTTTTTGGGAAATTAGGTTTTTGAATTTGTCCAGCGTCTGTAAAATTTTTTCTTTCTTTTCTTTTCTTTTTCCCTCCCTTCCTTCTTTTATCTCTCTTGCCACCTTTTTTCCGTGTTGCTTAAACTTACGTCGATTTAACACAGCTGTCTGTTAATTTTTAGTTACAATTCTCTTTCTTTTTTTTTTGCGAACCCAGACGATGTCAAGGTTTATTTATTTGATTTTATTTTATTTTTTTCGTTTTCTTTTTCTTTCCTTTTTTTTCCTTTTTATTTTTATTTTTATTTTTATTTTGTTTTATTTTATTTTTTAATTTCTTTGCAATTTATTTAAAAAGGAAAAGTAAACTAATTTTTCTCCAGTTTCTGAAAGGATTTTTCTGTTGCTGAGGTGATGTGCTGTCCCCCGTGGGGATCTTCATATCGACATGGCCATTCAACATCTTTGAATTAATCCTTTTTTAATATATATATATATATATATATATATATATATATATATAGTAATTATTATTATTATTATTATTATTATTATTATTATTATTATTATGTTGTCATTTTTCATCATATTTCCATTTCTGCTATGGTCGTGCTACCTACCAAGTCTGCGGGAAGACCTAAGGCAGGTTGTGGTGTGTTGTTATGGCTCCATTTCATGTTTTTTCTATTTCCCCTAACATCCCTAGCGTTACATAGACAAAGTTCTCTTTAGTGTGTGGGCTGTACTTAAAAAGACAATTTTTTGCATACCTCTTAAGCTGGGGTTTCCAGGGATTCTTTCAATGTTTTGTTTTGTTCAATTTTTTATCATTCCAAGTGCACCTACTATCACTGCCACGATTCTTGTTTTCAATTTCCACATTTTTTCTATTTCAATTTCCAGGTCTTTATATTTTGACAGTTTTTCGAATTCCTTGGTTGCTATGTTACAATCCGCTGGATATATCAATTAATAGACAAGTTTTTTCTTTCTGGTTTTTAACAATAACATCGGGCCTATTTGTTTCAGTTTTTCTGTCTGTGGAGATGGTGTAATCCCATAGAATGGTAACATCTTCTATTTCTACAACCGGTGCTGGGTGATGTTCATACCAGTGTTTGTTTGCATATTTTCCATCGTGCTTGCACATTAACCAATGTAAATATTGCCCCACTCTATCGTGACGATTGTTATATTCATTTGGGGCAAGTACTGAACATCCTGAGATTAGATGGTCTATTGTTTCTTGGTATTTATCACAGAACCTGCATTGTGGATTTACATTATTATGTATTCTGTTTTGCTTTTCTACAGAATCTACTAAATGTAAATCTTGTTTGTATTTACTACCTTCTTTCATTATTGAATATTTTTCTTTCTGTTTTCATGTTGTTTGACTAATTGTATCATCCAGTCTTTTGTTGTTTCTATGTATGTTAGTAAGCCAATAGTTGTTGTCTTGTATGACAATTCTAGCTGAATAAGAGCTCTTCCACCTTCTTTACGGAGCATGTATACACGGTCTACATAAGCCTTTAGATGATGCATTTTACGCTTAGATAGAAGCTTTCTTGTTTAGAATCGTCTGAGTTCATTTAAGATGTTGAAACTATATTAGACCACTGGGATTGCAAAGCTATTAATGGCCATAATTCTGTTCTGAGAATTCAATTCAGTTTTTAATATCAGTCGTAGCCTTCTATAATAGTCTTTACGCACTATTTCTTTCATTTTTTTTAATAGTGAATTTTTTCACTCTCATTTACACCTCGGTATTTATGAGCATCTTCTGGCTCTAAATCTTTTATTGTTATAGCAGGGTATAAGCTAATTCAGGGTGCTTGTTGTAGAGATCCTCGTAAAACTGTAGCTTTAGCACATTTATTGAAATTGAATTTCATTCCAATGTCTTCACTGAAGCATTTTGTAGAAGACCTTCTAGCTCATTATCAGTCTTAGCATACAACTTTAAGTCATCCATGTAAAATAGATGGCTTATTTTCTTTTGAGCTATTTTATAACCACATTCTGTCTTGTTCAGTTGACTGGTTAATGCTATTAATGATATGCAAAATAATAAGTGAGACAAAGAGTCACCTTGAAATATACATCTCTTGATGTTTATTTCACCAGACTTATAGGTTCCATTTATATGATTGAGGTAAAGGGTTGTTTTCAACATCGACATACATTGTTTGATGAAATTGATGATGACGGGTGATACCTTGTATATATTTAAAGTTTTTAAGATCCAGGAATGTGGTACACTATCGAATGCCTTACGATAATCTATCCAGGCAGTACTAAGATTTTTCTTTGCATTGTAGCAGTTTTCCAAGTTCATCCTGTTAATAAATAATTGGTCTTTACATCCGTAACACCCACGTTTGCACCCTTTTTCTTAAAGCTGTAGCATGTCATTTCTTTCCAAGAAGAAATATGTATGTTTTGTTAAAATAGATGTTTATAGTTTGTATGTTGTCGGAAGGCAAGTAATTGGTCTTTAGTTGTCCGGGTTATTTGTGTCACTATTCTTGGGTAGAAGACATGTAATTCCTTTGGTCATCTATGCAGGAATTTTAGTGGGATTGTTAACCATTATTATTATTATTATTATTATTATTATTATTATTAGTCAATAGCTGTAAAATTTCAGTTTTAAAAAACCATCATCAGGCAGGAAAATGTGGTTAATTTATTTGGTAATATATATAGGGATAAGGAAAATTAAAAAATAAAAATAAAAACAAGAATAAAAAGGTCATCAAATGAGATGAATTACGTGGGATGGGAGATTATAACATTTAAAGAATGGAGTGCGTATAACTCGTAGACAGTAGAGTTTCAATGTTTTGCCACTGAATGCCAGACATGTCAAAAATTTTAAACCGGAAAAATAAGAAAAAGATATAGGAGAAGAAATAAAAAGAAAAAATTAAGAAAAAGAGAGAAGATACAAGAGAGAAGAAAAAGAAAAGGGAAAAACTAGCAAAGAAAAATTGAAACGTTGGAAAAGATAAAGTAAACTAAAAAAAAATAAAGATAAAAAATAAAATCAAAACCAACATAAAAAATAAGAATAATGTAAAAAAGATCAATATGAAGATTAAAATTAAAATAAAGATAAATTTTTAAGGGGATTTGTTCATAAGTACAAACAAAAGAATAATAGTAATTAAAAAATTGCCATTTCAGTAAGCTAATTTTGTAAATTCGAAAAAGAGCATATAATGAAAATATTGTGATTAAATTGAGAAAATTTCAGATATATTTAAGGGTAAGCAAACTTCTATGGTGGCAAAATTAGCAATTTTATTAAGTTGGTTCAATAAGTCAATTTTTGTGAATTTTATTTTATGTTTTTTTAAGCAAAGGAAATATATTTCATGTAACGATTTACATGTTCCAGCTTTAGTTAATATTTTCCATTTAAATGCAGAAGTTTTATTTGAATCTTTCAATTGCCAGTAGTTTTTACAGGGAGAAGTAGAATTACTATATACTTTATTATTGAAAGACAAGTTATGCTGGTAAAATCGAGACTTAAAATTATTCTTAGTACATCCGATATAATGTTTGGTAAGATTAGAATTTTTAGTAGTTGAGATAATATACAATGGAATCTGTAATGCATGTATTTTGCAAAGGACATACGTTAGTATTATGACAATTGCAAGAACTTGTGCTATCATTATTCATGGTAAGTTGCTTATCTTTAATGTTGTTTTAAGATTTTATTTTTGTGTTTTTTATCATCATATCAAGATTATTAGTGCAGCTATAACTAAGTTTCAGTGTATTTTTATTAAAAGTTTTCCTAAAGGAATTATCATTTGAGAAGTGTTTTTGAACTAGATTAAAGAATTTATTGCTTAATTTGGTATTAATAATTTGGTTAAATGGTATTGTGTACTAAATTATTTCATTATTTCGATTATATTTGATCTTATGATTAATTTGTTTATGATATTTAATATTCTTGCAATTATAACCGCTGTTTTAGGGCTGTATTATAGCAATAACTATGCTGATAGAAAATGTCTTCAGTAGAGGAATTAGGGTTAATTCTGCGTTCAACTGAATGTGTTATATGTTTAATAGTAAATGGTGGGTGATTTGATTTAGGATATACGTAGATTTGATTGGTATTAATTTTTACAACATTTATATTTCTTTTCTTTTCTCTTAGTCGTTGATTATTTTGTTTAAACTTGCATTTTAAATTTTTAGTGAACAGTAAAAGATATTTTCTATAATATTGCCATATTTCACTGGATATTATTATTTTTTCTTTAGAAATCACTTATAAACATATAAGTGCTTGTTTTCCAATTCTGGACGCTACACTTACTTTTGTAATGAACAGTTTTCATTGTATAATTTTATATTATTTTATTTTATTTTGTATATTTACCATAAAGCAGAAGAACATTTAAGGAATTTTACTTCATTTTTATCAAGATTAAATCAGTGGAACAGAAAGGATTTATTTAAAAACTTTTGTACTATTATTTTATTGAAGGAGATAAAAGTTCGATAAGGATTACTGTCACTCTGTTCCCAGTGGTAGCCGCCAGGCATTTGGTGCGAAAATGAAAATGCATGAAAATAATGAGTTAATGCAAAGTAAGACTGATATTATTTAACATGTTTACGTAATGGCGTATCTAGGGTAGGGCAAGTAGTGTGAGTTTCGAATGTCACCAATAACAGTTTTATCTTAACATCGATGTTGAGCGATTGCATCATTGAAAGCAAGAAAAATGCAGATTTAAGCACAGCCAGATCTTCAGTGTCTAGCTTCCAACCGTATTCTCGCCGTACAAGTGCAATAACTTATTAAAGCATATCATCTTTTGGTGATTTTATACTTAAATCAATTTTCAATTAAACGTTTGAAAGATTATTAAAATATTTTACTTTTCGGAGGGTATTTTATTGATAATGAAACGCTAAATATTTTTAGATTTTATATTGTTATATAATAAAATATTTTTTGTGACATATGTTTTACTATATTTTTAGGTGGTTAAATTAAAATTCATAACACATCACTCCATAAATCCCGGGCCTAACTAATAAAACAACAAATTTTTAGGCAAAATTCATCTGTGTTCATCAACGTAGTCTCCTTCTAGTATGATACACTGATTCCAACGCTTCTTTAGCAATTCGATGCCTTTTTTGTAGAACGATTTGTCTTTTGCCTCAAAATACGCTTCAGTTTCCGATATCACTTCTTTATTGGAGCCAAATCTCTTTTCCTGGAGCTTTCTTTTGAGGTCTGCAAGCAGTCAGTAGTCTCTGGGGGCCAGATCTGGAGAATAGGGTGGATGCGGAATCAACTGGAAGTGCAATTCATGTAGTTTTGCCATCGTTGCGATCGACTTGTGACACGGTCCGTTGTCCTGGTGAAAGATCCCTTTTTTCTTTTTAATTTGTGGCTGTTTTCTTTTTTGTTGTTGTTGTTGTTATTTCTTTCTTCAAACGCACCAATAATGCTATATTATATTTTCTATTGTTAGTTCTTCCTTTCTCAAGATAATCGATGAACAAAATACTTTGCGAACCCCAAACTACGGAAACCAAAATCTTGCCTGCTGCTGTTTGTCTTTGGTCGCTTTGGACGACTTTCACATGTCTACTCAGCTGGCTACCGATTTGACTCCGAAGTGAAGTGGTGGATACAGGTATCATCCATTATCACATATTTACACAAAAACTTCTTGTTGTTGCGATGAAACAGTTGCAAACAACGCTCTTAATCGTCGATGCGTTGTTGTTTTTGATCGACTGTGAGCAAACGCGCCACCCACTATGAAGACAGCTTTCTCATTGACAAATGTTTATGGAAAATGGTGAATACACTGCCTTTTGATATGTTCAACTCCTCTGCTATCTCACGCAACTTCAATTTACGATCGGCCAAAACGAGTTTGTGGATTTTTTTGGTGTTTTCTGGGGCAACTGCTGATTTTGGGCGATCTGAGCGTTCAACATCGTTTGCATCTGTACGACCGCGTTTAAAGTCGGCATACCACCTCTTAACCGTTGTTTCCGACGGAGCAAAATCCGAATGACACTTATCGCGGCATTTCTTTTCTTGAACAGCATTTTTTCTCTTCAGAAAGCAATACTTTATCAACACACGAAATTCAGTTTTTTCCATTGTTTTGAAAAAAAAAAAAATTCAAATGTAGCTTTACTTAAATAACTGTAATTTGTAAACTAATAATCCGACTGGGCCCAAATTTTGTCACATACCATTTGAAGGTTTTTACTTCGTAAAAAGCATATACTTTTTTTATTAGTGACGCTATCAATATGTCAGGCCCGGGACATATTGAGTGATGTGTTAACACTGTCTAAATTTGTGTGCATAACAGATTTAAGAAGTTTCCGAGCTGTTGCTTTCCTTCGTAACTAGAGTTATCTGCGTCCTTTTGAACTTGTTTTAAGTTACTAAAAACATTTTCAATGCCTTGACATTTAGTTAAATTCTGTTTTTGCGATAATTTTGTTTCAAGGATTTCGACAAAAGAATGTCACCATTATATTTTCCAGATTAAAATCTGCTTAAAATAAAATATAAAAGATAGTCTGCATGTTAAAATAACATATTTAATAATCTTGATATTCTTAAGCAAATAGGTTTAGAATGTGGTGTAATACATAACGCGGCTCGGAATGAGCGATCGGAGAGTCAATTTTATTATATTCACTTACGCGCAAATATCCTTGGGAAAAGTATAAATCAATGACTTCTCCCCCTCACTTTGGGCTGAATAATAGGACAGACTTGGGCCTATAGCACTGGTTGTCAGCCAGCGTAGCGTAGAAAGCAGCGGCAACTACTGCGGAAATTATTCTTCCAAGTCAATTATTAATCGACAAGAGACTTTATCGCCTAAGATTGTAAGACATAGCACCCGAGGAAGAAGGTGTATAATTTGCATTTTAGCTTGATGTTTGGCTAGAGCCACAGTTTTAGTCACTTGCCATGCTCGCCACTTTTCACAGATACACCATCTATATGGTCACATCTTTGGTTTCGTGGAATATCGATACTGCAGTCAATGACTGACAAAAAACTAGTTGACCAGTTATTCTGAAGAATGCGTGCCTGCTTGCAATGACATTTAAATTTTACTGTTCTATTTTAAATATTCCAAAGAAGTTTGTTATTTGCATTACGTACTCACAAATATACATGAAAATATAAAATATGGACATTCTTTATTTTAATTCATTTTTAATGAATTTCAATCATTTCAATTAAATTTAATTTTTTTTAATTAAATTAAAATTCATAAATATATTTACCCAAGTATTTAACTTCTTTATTATTCACTCTCTCTACTTCTGAAACGATCATAAACATGAACAACTTAAAATCATAATTCAGATAAAAAAACAATATTGTTGTTTATATAACATATTTTAAACTAATCATAGTGGGTCCTAGTGTTTGAGAGGCTTGTTATTTCTCCCAGTCTCGAAATTGGGTCCTTTTCTTTTTACTGATAAAAAATAGAAATCGGTCAAAGAACAGATGTAAATGTAGACATCAGCAAGACAAGAAAAAAAAATGTAAAAGCAACAATTAGAAAAAAAACTTGTTTCTTGGCGAACTCCAGATGTCCCTACACACGTTTTGAGTGACTGGGTGCAAGCTAAAAGAAACTTGTTCTGAATGTATGTGCGTAATGCACAAATGAAACTACAGAATGTGGCCTTTTTAAAGTGTTTAGAAAGCTAGGTCGAGCCGCAAGAAAAGCCTTAAGTGATGTTTAAGAAGACAACAACAGTAACAAATTCACTAATAACAACAATAATAATAATGATAATAATAATAATAATAATAATGATAGGCCAAAAAATCTAAAAAATAAATATATAGATGATGTACTTTGTCGAAAAAACGATGGCAGTCAGTTTACGAATAATGATTTTGTGAGTCGGCTGTAATTGAAGTCTATCGCAGTATCCCTACTTGTCAGTGACCCGCGACTACTAACCGAAGTTTACTCATCCCCCATACTCTCAAGCGTTGTTTTCGAGAGTTTGATTGGCATATTGAAGGGGTGGGTGGGTGTCACGAGTATGGAATGTGCCCTGGGTACCCAGCAAGCCTTCAAATTTTGAGCGTCGTTAAAAAAAAAAAAAGAGACAAAAAGAAAAGAAACGCACTCATACACAGGCACACAGAAAAATATTTACTAATCTTGGTTTAGTCCGGTACAAGGCTCAAATATGAGGGAAATGGAAGAAAAAAAGATTGTATTATGCTACTATCCCAATTGGTGGTAGTCAGGGGCCTTGCCTGCTTTGAAGGATCACGTTTGAGATACTATTTTTTACCTGAGTGTAAAACCCATCTACTTGAACATTTAGCAAATAATCATCTAGAAAGCTGGTTTCCGAAAATATGAGGATGAACTGAAGAATTTTCAGCTTGATCCAGAAAACCTTTAATAGAAATTCAAATTCAAGTTTTTATTTTTACTATGGTGGTGAAATAAGATCAAAGCATTAAATTACATCTGAAAATCGAAGATGAAATTATTAATAATAAATGAATTCAATTGGGCAAGAGAAACGTGTCATTAACATGGTTAATCGTAATTGAATCAGCATTCGAATGACAAAGTTTTTCAATCTTTATCGGGTAAATAAATAAAACAATCGTAGTAAATTGCTTGAAAAAAGCTGTTTGGAAATCATCTGACTTTCCGAAGCAAAATCACGATTATTCTAAAACAGACGATTTGTATATACCATATATCATTGTTTATATTATATCATTTTGGTTGTGGAGATATTGATTTATTTTCTCTTACTATTGTGTATGAAGTTACTAGGATAATGGAAATTTTAAACATTGTAGATTTAATTGTTTCTTAGTTTACTTATATCATGTAATATTTCAATTTTAAGTGGATGTATTAATAAGACGTCATCTACACAGTCAGTCAGTTAAGTGCCATATGTGATACACGCTTGGGCGATCATGTCTCGAAATTCCCAATTAATTTCAATAGTTTTTTTTCTTTTACGTTCCATGTATATTTTGATAACTATTGAAATTAATTGGGAAATCATAAAAGGAGCGGTAAGTAAGAAAGCATAAAAACAACATTCAGTTGCACTCAGTACAACACAAAAATACACATACGAAAATACACAGGAGCAGGCATACACATACATCTATAGATATAATCAATTAGTTAAGTGCCATACCTAATACACGCTTGGGCGATCATGTCTCGACAGAGACATGACTGACTAAGCAGAAGATTTTCCCGCAGTAGATTGCCATTACCTACTGCGGTAGACTGGTTGCCTTCCAAACATATAAAACGAAATCGCTTGTGCTATTTAACCCGTAGCTTGAGGGAGAAGCGACGGATTCATACCTTTCCTAATGTTATTTGCGCGTATGTGAATACAACACGGCTCTCCTATTTCTTGTTCGGAGCCGATATCCACTGCACTACAACGCATATGTAATAATACAAATGATACTAAAATAATAAATAATAAAACATGGGAAAAAAATAAAACAACACCCAAAACCACTGCCAAAGATGTGAAAAAAGTACAACTAAAATATCACCGAAACATGCACCGGTTCACATTAAAAACACACGAAATTAATACCCATAACCATGCTGGTGTGTGTGCAAATGTGTGAACACATTTATGTAAATACACACTTAGACGCAAACGTACATTCAGACGTGTGTGCGTGGGAATGCGAGTGCGCATGCACGCTTACATATAAACATTCAACCGTCACTCTTAAAGCCAAGCGGTCACCATTCCACAAAACAATAAATCACCGAAAATCCAGAAAATGGAAGAAAGTAGAAAAAGGAAAGATAAATAAGAAAGTTGATAACCAGATAACATGACATTCATCAAGCAAAATTAATCAGACACTTACACACAAAAGTAATAAGTAACACTAGTTCCACAACAGTAAAGACAAATATAGAAAAATGTCAACAGAAAAACCGGACAAACACTGATAAATGAGCGTATTATATGATACATTCACGAAACTTCGAAGTCGGCATGACAGAAATGAGACCGATAAGTCAAGTGACATTATTTTCTATATTAACTGGATTAATTCGCAATCTACATCTCTAATACCGAGCATCTTATTACAAAACTTGCTTAAGCGCTTTTTTACCAGTAAACTACTAAAAATCAGCTGTTTGGGATTCAGTTTTCGACTTAACACTATATATATATATATAAATATATATGTAAAAATTAAGACAGACACGTTATTTCATGATTAAGTGGAAATATAGGCCTATTTCAGGCGAACCTATCTTCAGTTTCCGTCTTTATTTTACAGAAGATTTTACACGATGAAATTCACAAACCCGAAAAAACCATAAACAGAAATAAAATAAAGATCGCTCCCTTAAAAGTGAAAATTTAAGAAAAAAATGCATCATTACATCAGTTAAGCGAATACACACACATACATACATAAACATGTATACATACACACATATATACATAAACATATACACATACATATAATCAAAGAGCACGCTTAAGAGCGGAAGTCAACTTAAAGATACTTTACGTAAGTCAGCCAGACTACTGACACGTTGATTCGGAAAGTAAAAATAAAAAGGGGGTTGGGTCGAGAGAGATAGCGTTAAAGAAAAAGCGTGTTTTTATAAGCGTAAACGAAAGGGGAAGAGGAAGAAAGAAGTGAGGAATAAATTTAAATTTGAAAGAAAAGATGATATGAGAAAATAAAAAAGAATAAATAAATATTATATATTAACGGTGAACGGATAAGAAATTAGAGTCTAAAAAATTAGGAAATAAAAAGAAAACTATTATACAGTCAAGAAAACTATTATAATACAATATAAAGTTAATAAGGCAAAAAAATATATTGCCAAAATAATTTTATAAATAAGTGAATAAATTAATAAATAAAAATAAATGAACAAATAAATAAATAAATAAATAGTTTAATTTAAAGATAAATAATTATTCTATTTAAATTTAATTGTCTAAACTTAATTATTTAATTTAAAAATAAATTTAACGCATTAACAGTGAAAGGATTTAAAATTAGAATCTAAAAAAAAAAATTAAGAAAATTAAAAATATTTAAGATATAATAGTTAATCAATCCGTTGAAATCACAATTATCACCACACCACTATATAATCAAAATTATACTAATTATTCACTCAACAATACAATTATAATACAATATAACGGTAATAATGTAGGAAACTTATTCAGTCAACGATACAATTATAATATAGTACAACATTAATAATGTAGTAAAACATATACACGTACACGCACATACCTACACACACACTCGTAAATACGTGAACACACATACGCATACACGCATATATATGTACACACACATACACGCAAACACACATATATACGAACACACACATATGCACACATACATCCATAAAAACAAATATGTATAAATACAATGTATATATATATATACTACACATAATATATTTTTGAAGGCGAAAGGATAAAAATTTAGTAAATAATAAAACGCCAAACTGATGTAATGATGCATTTTTTCTTAAATTTTCACTTTTAAGGGAGCGATCTTTATTTTATTTCTGTTTATGGTTTTTTCGGGGCTTGTGAATTTCATTCGTGTAAAATTTTCTGTACAATAAACAATAAAGACGGGAGCTGAAGATAGGTTCGCCTGAAATAGGCCTATATATCCACTTAACCATGGAATAACGTGTCTGTCTTAATTTTTACATATATATATATAGTGTTAAGTCGGAAACTGAATCCCAAACAGCTAATTTTTAGTAGTTTACTGATAAAAAAGCAACTTAAACAAGTTTTTTTTGCATATGTTTGCTCTATATGTATATAAATACGTATATATTTAGAGCTCTCCTAGAAAGTTTACTTACCACTTAATATACAGAATACTCCTTTGGATTCTTCTATATCTACACCGCATATATATATATATATACACGACAAAGTGCAAGAAGCCATGAACGTTTTGTTTAAAGTGTAGATTTTTTTGTTGATATTATTATTAATATTACTTGCTTTTTGTATGATATATTAAGTGTCCATAATGGTATTTGTGTCACTACACGTATTTCGAGTCCAAAGTTAACTCTCTTTAGGCAAATAAATTTGTGACTTTACATATCGAGACCCGTTTGTTTTTCTGATGGTCAAACTATTGTGTATATATAGATAAGTGGTCGGTGAGCAGGTAGACAAGTTCATATCAGTGCTTGTCTTTTGTTATTTTTTTTTCACACTCGCACGTTAAATATCTTCTGTTTTGCGAAATTTGATTTCATTAGAGACGAAAAACTGTTTTCAGCGATTTTGATTCAATTCTACTCTACAGGTCATCTAGTTCATTTTGTTGTTTTTGGAATACTATTTTTTGCAATCGTTCGAATTTCTTTTTAGCGTGTTTGAATTTAGTGTGTGTGTGTGTGTGTGTGTGTGTGTGTGTGTGTGTGTGTGTGTGTGTGTGTGTGTGTGTGTGTGTGTGACTTATGTTTTTCATGTTGTTTTGTTGAGGGAAGGCTTGTATTTTTTTTTATATATGTTTCTTCCAGCATCATGAATGTATCATAATCTGCATTTTGGTAGATAGGCATTACTCTGAATTACAACACGTCAAATGAATCGACAAATATAATATGCTTACATTTCCGATCAGGGCATACTTCAAACTATCTTTTAAGAAAGAAAGTTTAAAATTACTTAATTATTTTCAATTTTGCATTCTTATGAAAATGGAAGATTAAAAGGTGCATTTTAGACAATTGATCTTTTTTTTTCCATAAAGCTAAAAAATGCCCCGCAAGCAACAAAAAGATATGGGGTGCATACGGTAAAGTCGTTTTAGCTGACAGAACTGTACGTAAGTGGTTTGCCAAGTTTAGAGTTAGTGATTTTAGTCTTATTGATGAAGAACGCTCAAGCAGCCCCCCCCCCACTCTACAGAAAATAACTAAATCAAGACACTGACTGAGAATAACCTGCATTTCGCAACGCAGAAATTGACAGAAACACCAAATTTATTAAAACTCACCATCCATGAGCACATAATGAAGCTTGGGTACTCAAATGGCTACGATGCTTGGGTACCACATGATCTGAGCGGAAAGAATTTTTCGGATCGCATTTTTATCTGTAATTTGCTTTATACACGCAATGAAATTTCACCCTTTTTTAAGAAAATTTGGACAGGTTATGAAGTATGGATAGTTCACAACAATGTTCAGCGAAATAGATCCTGGAGTAAGCGACATGAGCTACCATTAAACAACTTAAAAGCAGGTTTTCATCTGAAGATAGCTATGCTGTGTGTCTGGTGATACTGGAAAGAAATCCTGTACTATGAGCTTCGGCCAAGTAAACAGTTAATTGCGCTAATAACTGGACACATTAACGGCAACAATTCAAGAAAACGCTCTAAATTGCCGAACAAGAACGTTGCAGCTTGCCTGTGTTGTGTTACCCCACCCAACATATTCACCAAATATTGCTCCTTCGGATTTTCATTTATTCAAATTCTTGTAAAATAATCGCAATGATGTAATTTTTAATTCTTTGGGAAACATAAAAAAAAACAACAAAAAACAGCTTAATGAGTTCTTTGTAGAGAAACCACCAAAAAATCGTAAGAGCACATGAAAAATTACATAAAAACCTAACCATCACACCTTGTCGGTCATTTTTTATGAAACCTGCATATATATATATTACAATACGATTTTTTAGGACATAAATGATACAAAAATTGTCAAAATCTTTTGTTTATCTGAGCGCTTTCAGCTATACTTTTAGTCAATTTCGAGGATGAATGTTATTTTACGTGTAACAGGATGTAAGTGGTGTTATGTATAATGCGGAGTCGTGTTATGTGTTATGTACCGAACATGTTGTTAGGGTGTTCGTAGTTGATGTTATTGAGTGTGAGGTTTTTTTCGTTTTTATTAAGGCCTCCATTATTTTTATATTTTATTTTTATTTTAATTTTTTTTGCGCGTGCATGATGCTATGATATTTCTGCTGTCAACGAGTATGTTCCGGATGGGGCTTGGTAGGTCTCCGTGTGTGTTTAATGAGATTGACTTGAGCTTCCATACTCACGTATGAAAGGAAAAGTGTAGTCATCAGCCTCTGTGGATTGAAGTGAAAATACTGGACAAAATTTGAGAGTTAAACATCTGAAAGTGTTAGCGTATATACTAGTCTTTGTGGACCACCTTCATAAGACTAGTATAGAAATAAATACGATACAGGAGCTACTAATAAATAAAGAAACACAAATGACAAGGAACCTTCAACAGTAGCAACAGTGAATTTAAAAACATTGAATTGTTTTCTTTTTTTTTTTTACAGATTATCAACGTTTTTCACATTATTTAAAGCCGGAAAATATTTTAAAATTGTAAGTAGTTTTTGAAGACAAATAATGATTTAGCGATACAAGTACTACTCATAGCCATAGCTAAAGGGAGAAATAGAGTAATAACTTTCCCGACGGTATTTGCGCGGAAATGAATCTAATGAATCAGACTGGAGTTTGAACTTGGCTCTCCGATTAACAATTCCCAACCTGTATCCACTACACCAGCCGCACATGCGAACTTATACCATCTGGTATTCTTAAGCGATCATCCATCTAGCTACATACCAAGCTCGACGTTGTTTAATTTCGGTGATCGTATGGGAACCAATGTTTCAATTTGATTTGGCTGTAATCCTACAAAAGAAAGGATTCGGCAGGCAAGTTAGGTTTAAGAATTCAAGTTCTTCACTCACCACTGACATCCAGAACAATAGTCTAGTAGATTAAATCGTTGGTTTGTGACATAGTAATTGAGTGAGTTCAAACCCTACACTGACATACACTTGATGGCTAGAGAGTTAAGACTTGGTAAATTTTTTATCTGATTCAATTTTTCTTTTATCGTGAAATTATCATCACCTACTTTCTCGGTTTTGAGTTTGAGTTTTGTTTAACGGCATATCAACCTCTGTGGGTTATTTAATGGCAAAAAGCTGGGGTTTTAAGGTTTTTTTTTAAAAATATTCAGTTATAGTGAGAAGGTTGATTTAGTCATATTTTGATGAAATTCTTTGTTTTTATTCTTTTTTTTTATTTTAGAAAACAGAAAATGTCTTCTAGTTTTGTATTCAAAATGTTTTGCTGCGATAAATTTTTCCTTCAAAATATATTGTTGGTAATATTTTTGCTTCAAAAATGTATATTTTACTATTAATGTCTTTGTTTCAATAAAAGTATTTTTATACTTTCATAGTGTTCTGACCCCACTTTGGGGGTTAACTATCTGCCCATAGCTGGGACTCTAACAGGTGCTACCACTCTGAGTCAGAGTGGACCTGGGAACAACAGCAATTAAGAGGTGGTTCCATGCTTCTGATTGGTAGATTACCAATCAGAAGCCTTGCTACCGGATGCAGTTTACCGTCATGCCCAGGACCTACTTTCACGGTCATCAGTTCTTTACTCAGTATTTATGTTGATGGCACAACTATTTATTCCTGTTTTATTAATTTATCTCATCAGTTCGATAAGAACAAAATGGCAGCTAAAATCAAAATTGACCTATAATTTCTGTTGCTAACTGGGTCCAAGAATGATTTGTTAATCTAAACGCCCCTAACACAAAACCGTCCTCTTTTAATCTTCTTTGTGAACATTTTATCTTCCATTATTATGGTTGATGCTAACATCCAGGAAGGTGACTTATTGTCCCTTCTAGGTTAAAGTTTTATGAAGTGCATGAAATGCAAAGTTTATATTGTATCAGTTACTAAATCACAACTAAACAATTTGGTTGACTGTGTCGTGCGAGACAATTTTTCTCGTTAAAAACTATCATACACATTTATAAGTCTGCCATTCGTCTACGAATTGAATATTGCTGTCACATTTTGTCTGATGCATCCGCTATGTATCTGAAGATGCTTGATAAGATCCAAAGAATTTGCAATGTTGTCGATCCTGACCTGTTATTTCGAATTCAGCCGTTTTCCCACTGCCATAATGTTATGTGCCTTTTCTATAAATATTTTCATGTTCATTTTTCTGATGGACTTCCCTCTTTGGAACCTAGATTTTACGAACTTAAGCGCAGTACTAGATTTACAGTTAGGTCTTATCATTTTACAGTTGAAATTACTAGATTGTACGTAAGTTCTTTGCTAACAGTTTCTTTTTTGTACATCTCGTTAATGGAACTTTATTCTGTTTTTTTGTTTTCCAGTCTAACTTGATTTTCAAAAGTTTAAATGTATTGCCAATCGTTATCGTTCATCTTCTTAATTTCTGAACTTTTATTTTTCTCTTTCCTTAATAATGTTTCCTTTTTTTCTCACATTCTTTCACATTGAGTAACTTTTTGCGTCTTAGTTGTGGGATGCTAAAACACATCCCATAACAACAAAGATGGAGACAGTAGTCCGTATGTAAACAATGTAAATAATGGTAACTCTTCTGAAATTTCAGATAGAAAAAATATATAGAAAAATGTAAAGACAGTTCTGTCTTAGTTTTCGACAAAATATTTTATACCAGATGTTATGATGTTCTATCTTTGATACTTGTCAATATCTAATCTCATTTTCTTTCAGATTCTTTAAAAATTACTTGAAGAAAAGCTTTAAAAATAATAATACAAATTTTGACGAGAAAGAAGGTTTGCTTAAAATCTGGCAGGACCTTAAAAAGAAACACAACATTCTTAGTAGAGCGGGAAATCTAAGGAAGAGACAAGTGAAACGAAAGAAAGACCAAAAACGTTTCTTCCAGGAACCTTACAAATATGTGAGGAACATATTTGATCAACCAAGAGTATGTGTGCTTAAAATAGAGAAACATATTCTAGAGGAACATTTAATAGATATTTACCCTGATCCTAAACGACATATTCTTCTAGACCATAAGAGCAATTTATTTTGGCCAGCCGTTACTAAAGTGAACTTTGACGTGAAACCACCCACACACAAAGAAATAAGACGCATAGTCGACAAAAGTAGGAATAAATCTACACCTGGCCTTATCAGAATAACTTTCCTTCTATACTAAAAGTGTAAAAATGTCCCATATATCTTAAATGGTTAAATACATAAATTAGCACAGAAAAATTAACATATCAGCCAACAGTGGATGATAGCTGATGGGGTTACCCAAAGAAAATAATTCCAAAGACATCAGTCAATTTCGGCCAATTTCGCTTATCAATGTAGAAGGAAAAATATTTTCGCATCGAAGTTGACTAAATACCTTCTCGATAATCAGTATATCGATTCTTCAGAATGGTGGTGATTCGGGAATAGCTGGTTGCTTAGAGCATGGAAACATGATCTAGGAGGCCATTCAAAAAGGAAAAATTAAAAGAAAAGATTTGGATGTCATTTGGTTGAATTTAGCTAATGCCTACGGATCAGTACCTCATCAAAGGATACAATTATCATTACAAATGAACCATATTCTTGATGAAATATCTAATATGATAGGAACTTATTTTGATGGTTTCCTCATGCGTTTCAAAAAAAAAACTTTTTGACTAAGTGGAATAGACTTGAAGTTGGAATTGCGATGGGATGTACAGTTTCACCAATACTTTTCGTTCTAGCAATGCAGCTGATTCTCAAAGCGACAAACTATTGGCTTACTAACATAAATAGAAACAACAAAGGACTGGATGATACAATTAGTCAAACAACATGAAAACAGAAAGAAAAAATATTCAATCATGAAAGAAGGCAGTAAATAAAAACAAGATTCACATTTAGTAGATTCAGTAGAAAAGCAAAACAGAAGCCAAGAACCAACTATTGCGGTAAATAATATGAAAACAAAGCCATGGATAAAGCTCTTGAACAGATGAAACAACGCTGGCAAGACAAACCTCTGTATGGCCAATATCCAGAACGTGCTAATAAAACCAATGTTGATAAAGTTAATACTCATCGATGGTTACGTGCATCTGGATTAAAGTCTGAGACTGAAAGCTTTATTCTTGCAGCGCAAGGCCAAAGTCTTTTCACTAGGAACTTTCAGTCACATATTATACATAATAATGTGAATCCAAAATGCAGGTTCTGGGATAAATACCAAGAAACAATAGACTATCTAATCTCAGGATGTTCTGTACTTGCCCCAAATGAATATAAAAATTGTCACGATAGAGTGGGGCAATATTTACATTGGTTAATGTGCAAGCACTATGGAAAATATGTAAGCAAACACTGGTATGAACATCACCCAGCACCGGTTGCAGAAATAGAAGATGTTACCATTCTATGGGATTACACCATCTACACAGGCAGAAAAATTTAAACAAATAGGCCCGACATTATTGTTAAAAACCAGAAAGAAAAAACTTGCCTATTAATTGATATATCCAGCGGATTGTAACATAGCAACCATTGAATTCGAAAAACTGTCAAAATATAAAAACCTGAAATTGAAATAGAAAAAATGTGGAAATTGAAAACAAGAATCATTCCAGTGATAGTAGATGCACTTGGAATGATGAAAAAAGACACAAAACAGCACATTGAAAGAATCCCTAGAACCCCCAGCTTAAGGGATATACAAAACAGTGTCTTGTTATGTACAGCCCACACACTAAAGAGAACTTTGCCTATGTAACGTTAGGGATGTTAGGGGAGATAGAAAAACATGAAATTGAGTCATAACAACACACCGCGACCTGCCTTAGGTCTTTCCACAGACTTGGTAGGTAGTACGACCATAGCAGAAATCGATTATGATGAAAAATGACAGCATAATAATAATAAGAATAACGCGATTTGAATTACAACGAGAATAATGTGTTTTTCTGAAGCTCTTGAAAACCGTCTTTCTCTTTGAATTCCAGTCGCGTCTCTGTCAGCTGTCGCTTGGCAAACTATTTAGGAGAAGGAAAACCCCGAACAACAACCTACAACTCAAGGTGTTAATCGTGACGAGGAATGAATAGCTACTGCGTTATGAGGTCACAAACGATCCTCTACAGGCTTCAGAACCCTGTTTGTAGAAGACCGTTACCCAACGTGCCGGGCAACTTTGGATGGACTTTTGGACCCTTGCATCACTCATGGGAATAATATGAGAATTACAAATAGAAATAAAAAGCCCATCCTTCAGAAGGGTACCTACTTGAGGTCGAAAAATCTGCCTTAGGAACAAACTCCTACACAAAGAATAAACCTTCCGGTCCCCACAACAAGGATAATCCTAAAGATGGTCTTGAAAATTCTCCAGCTAGATCTATAACCGTATATTTAAAGAAAGAAAAAATAAAATGGTTTCGTGAGGAGTACAAAGTCGTTATGACTGTATTTCATGAAGCGTTACTCAAACCTCAAAAAAGCATCACTCGCCAAACATATGACATTTGGTGAGAAAAGGTTGGAGAAATTAATAGAAAATAAGCTAGCCAATCTACGAAGGTACATCATGCGAAATAACCGATTGACAGAGGCTGAAATTAATGAGATAAAAAGAATTGCAACCAGAATAGACTAATCAACAAAAGATGAAAGAGAACAGGGATCAGAAAAAAAAGTAGTAGCATCACACAAGCCACAGGTCATAATGTAGAAACCGAGATGCACACAAATCACTGTGAAGATAATGCTGAATGTTTAGAAGTGTTGGAAAGGTGTGATCTGAGTCAGTTACAAGACGACAATAAAACGAGTTAAAAACACAATGAACAGAATATTTTTATTTACCGAAAACAAGAACAGTATACAAAAAGCCAAGGATAAATCAAGAGCCATATAAGTCAGATACAAAATATTGCAATGGAGGAAAGAGAACTATTCCCAAAAGTACAACCAACAAAGTATAACTTCGAAACAAGCTGTACAATGCAGCACTCAAATTAATTTTGGATGAAGAAGGCACTTATATGAATTTCAATGAAGCAATATATGCATCAGCAACAAAAAATTGAACATCAAATTAAAAACAAGGCAGTCTCGCAGACATGAAGATCCACCTTGGAAAGAAATAGAAAAGAAATTGGACAGCTTAGAAGTGAATTATCAGTACTCGATGAACTGGCAAGAGGAATAAATGTAAGAACTAGAAAAGGCAGATGAATCGAAAGAAAATACAATATTAGAAATGAATTTAAAAATCGCACTGAAAAGCTACAAGTATATTAATGAAAAATCTTTAGTGTAGATTTATTTCGCCTCTAATCTGAAAAAAATGTTTTCTTAAATTATAGAAGAACTAACTCTAAAAATATCACTTTTGAATTCGATCTATTAATTTTTATTAATGATCGGAGCAAATTTTACCGAATGCTTACACCTGACATTGTATAAATCTTTTACTTCCAGAATTTGTCTTTATGTAATCATAAAAATGATTTCGCGAGCATACTCCAAATTAAAAAATACACGAGATATCGAGAAGGGAAGGGGTGGACCTGAAACCGTCAAATATTTCTATAAAGTTTCGTAAATAACCGATTGTGTGTCCAATTTATTGACTGATCAGTAAGTCTTAAAAATGTATTTTAAATCGGATGAAGATTTGGAATAAATCTTTAAGAATAGTGGTTAGTGTTTTTCGCTTTCGGAAAAATGCATCTGTTTTGGTGATACTTGCTTTAAAGCCTTCAAAATAAATATCTACGAGCATGATAGTATTTACACTTATCTGTACAAAATAAGAGATATTTAACATTCATAATCTTTTGAATATCAAACGAAGAAGATTTTGAAACTAATTTTAGGATTCAGAAAAAAATGTAGATCCATGAAAGCTGGAAATAAAAAATCGTGTGATGAAAACAGACTGAACAACAAACAGTACGATTGATTGCTTTATGGCAAGAAAAGAATGAAAATATAAATGGCACATAGGTCCTATACATTTTCAAATGCAAAAGCATATTGACCTCGACGGAACGTAGCATCCCCAGAATTTTGCTTTTCAAGTATGGGTAGATGCAGACAATGAGCTTCAAATATTCCTTCAGAAAGAAGCATTCACTCATCAGACGTCATTTTTACTTCATTTCTGGTGACCAGATTACGCCATTTTAAAATGATTATTATGTACTCACAATTGGCTAGAATTTCCTGAAACCAACCAGATATGATGAAAATTAAGTTAACTTATTCCATTAAATACTCAAAATACCCGTCACATAACTAACTGAAAATTATACTGTCGGAATAAGTTAATTTGTGTTTGTGATATATACTGAGCTCAGCACATGGTACAAAGTCAGCTTAGATAAAAAGTGAGTAAGAAGACTGCGTTACGCCAATCCTACAGTTGAGTTGGATTTGTCTATATTATCAATATTTGAAATCATTTTACTTGGGTTCAAACAACAACTTCTGGCATATATGGAAAATAAATAATTATTTCAGCAACATTGTCCGTCACATATCTCGTGTATAATTATGCGCTACAGAAAATTCACTTGGGATCATATATGGGAATTTTTGTTGCTGACGAAAAGTTTGATTCTTCCCAGGAATAAAATATTTCTAGGAAAATCTTATTTCTTTTTTATACAGTAACCAAAGTTCGTTGTTTTGAATCAAAGTGCAGTCATTGAGTTAGACGAAATAAGATACAGTAGTGTTATAATCTATCATTAAAGAGAAGTATTGTGACTTGGAATTTAAGCAAAAGAAGAAGAAAAACAGAAGCATTTAGACTACAAATAACGGTAAACCCACTTCCATAAATGTTCCGCTTTGTGTCTTCGTCCTTCCTCTTTTTTGCCATTCATACTATATTTTTTTTTATGTCTGAGTCGCCCTGTCTGGCTAGCCATCTTTTTGATCTGACCGTGCCGGTCTTTTGTCACATCGATGGACTTGTCCTCTACACTGATACCTACCACTAATTTTCAAAATAAAGAGTTAGCATCATATTCAGCGATCATGATTTATTTTCTTACTCTGTGCATCTGAATACTCGTGCGGGCAATTGTGAAATCGGGACTTCCTAGTTTGGCCAGATTACTGATTTCGCTTCCGGCATTTGTGACCTACTAGTGTTATTTATTCGCAACCCTGCTCACAGGACTGCATGGCTTTCGTGGGGGTGTCTGATTTATAAGATAGAGTGAGAAAGAGGATGTGAAGTTGAGGGGGTTAATGTCTAAATCGTCTGGTAGATTAGAGAGATTTGGAGGAGGGTGATGTTGGTAGTTAGGTCAGTTTGTGAACTCCACAGCAATCAGCAATTGTAGAAAATGTAGTTGAGTAAGAGATAGGTGAAGAGGTGTTTAGGCAAAGCAGGTATTTGGTTACGACGGCCATTCATCTTTCGTGTCGGTAAAGCAAAAGTGTACAGAAACGTGACTAAAAAAGATTAATCTAGTATTTCAGCGCCATTGTAAAAACAACATTTGAAGTTGACCGTGCAGATCAGCAAGTGTGTGTATCTGCTCATCCGTGTTTCTTTATCTAACTCCATCCATGTTTATATGAACATATACATAAAAAAAAATATTTTAAATTTTGTGTGTGTATATATATATATATATATATATATACATATATATATATACACACAAACTTTTTAACTAATTTTTTAATGTATATATTAATATATAATGATGTATATATATATATATATATATATATATGTCTGTATATGTGTATGCACATGAATATATATTAGTATATAAATGTGTGTGTGTATGTGTGTATATACTTGTCTGTTTGTTCATATGTGGATATCAATATATTTATATGTGTGTGGCTATCTCTTTTCCCTGTTTCATATTTGAATAACTTCGCAATAATCTTAATATAATGCTTTGTTAAACTTAGAATTTAAAATTCGTAATCTCGAACATTAATTTCAAATAAATATTTTTAATAAATTTTAATTTTTATTGTAAAGTTAAACCAATAGTCGATTAGTAATACTGATCCCTATTTTAATCAAATATTAATATTAATTCCCCAATAAATTATTTTAGAGTTTGTTTTATGTTCCTAAAATTAGAAATTACTTGTAATTTGATTGTTCACCATAGACTA
The DNA here is from genome assembly GCA_037127315.1 of Ascarosepion bandense. Classification (NCBI taxonomy): domain Eukaryota; kingdom Metazoa; phylum Mollusca; class Cephalopoda; order Sepiida; family Sepiidae; genus Ascarosepion; species Ascarosepion bandense. The sequence continues at coordinate 338,681 of JBBBDQ010000335.1, forward strand.
TGTAACAATGTCTCCTTCATTAAGGGATTTTTGGCTAGTTTTGAAACTTTTAAAACTCTTCAACTCGAAATCAGCATCATCACTTGTTAAGACACAAATAGTGTCGAAACAAAATAGCTACTTTTGTAGTGATAATATAACATATTTGTGCTCTCTCTTTCTTTCTTTCTTTCTCTCTCTCTCTCTCTCTCTCTCTCTTTATATATATATATAAGAAAAAAATTTAGGTAGACACGTTATTTCATGGTAAATCGGAATTATAGGCCTATTTCAGGCGAACCATCATCAGCTTCCGTCTTTATTGTACAGAAGATTTTACACGAATGAAATTCACAAAAAAAGACCCCCGTTAAAAAAAAAAAAAACGGAATAAAAATAAAGATCGCTCCCTTAAAAGAGAAAATGTAAGAAAAAATAAAATTTGTTCTTAAATTTTCTCTTTTAAGGGAGTGATCTTTATTTTTATTCCGCTTTTTTTTTGGTGGGGGGTTGTTTGTGAATTACATTCGTGTAAAATTTTCTGTAGCGGCCATAATATAAGCAACGGAAACATTATTCCATTTAATCTTTATTTCTAAAAACACTCTAATGTAAAGTTTTGTAACTTTGTATAATATATATGCATTACAACTTAATCTTTATTCGGTAAAAAGTTCACTGATAATCATGCATTACTTTTTAAGAAATACACATATTTATGTTTTTGTTGTTTCCGTTCCTTATATTATGGCCGCTACCATATATATATATATATATATATATATATATATATATATATATATATATATATATATAAATTGAATCGTAATTCGATAAAAGTATTAAACAAGAAAGAAATAGGAAAACTTTTTGGAATTAATATGTTTCGTTTTTATTTAAGTTTCAACGCCTCATAATTTCTGATAAATATATTTATTTTATTATGTCTCATATATATATATATATATATATATTGTGTGTGTGTGTGTGTGTATTTTGGCAGCATTCTTTCATTAAGGTTTTATTGAATAATATAGACAAGTTCTGTCTATTTATTTTGTGTAAGATCTGTTCGTATGATCTGATTAGATTGATAGTGTTGTCATAGAAAGACAAGAAATCTCAATATATATATATATATATATATATATATATATATATATATATATATATATTATTAAAAATGTGCTCAATACAAAGTAGAGCTATATTTCAGCATTTACATCAAAATCCGGGTTGTAATATTGAAAAATTAAAGAAAATCTCTTTAACTGCCTTTTTGATTTATGTTTTTGTTTGGGCTGGACGTTCTGGTTGATCTTTACTGGGTGTGTCGTTCGCCATGTGTTATCATACTGATTTTTGCCGGCCGTTTTACTCGATATTGGTCGGCGTGTTGTATGGTTGTGGGGTGTTCTATCCAACATCGGTTTTCGCGGGGTCGAGGAATTATAAAGAGTTAGGTAACAGTGTGGGACTTAGGCCTTGAAAATCATGATTATTAGGTTTTGGTTTGACAGTCGGTGCTATGGGGAAACATGTTGAGCTTTGGCCGGATGATTTGTACTGATTTGGCTCTGTCGAGTATTGGCGCGATAATCGATATCGGATTAGATGACTCATGGCTGTTTAGGTTGGTGTTCGGTGTTGGGTTGGGTGCTTGCCGAGTGTTATTGTGTTTATATGTGCCGGATTGTGTACCTGGGCGGAGTTCGTTAGAGCGTCCAAGTCGGATGAAGGTACCAATCAAATATAGGCAAATTAATGTGTAAATATTAGTGTATCTAAACTTATTTATAAATGGAACATTCTGTGTGCGTCTGTGTGTGTCTGTATGTGTGTGTGTGTCCGTCACCTATAGACTCCGAAACGGCTGAACCGATTTTCTTGAAAATTTACACAGTTGTACGATAAGCGTCTGCGAGTGTTCTTAGCTAGGTTTTGTGTCGAGGTACCCCCGATAAATATCGAAAATCGATAATAAAAAAAATCGGGTTATAGAAGGAGTGGTCCGATTTTAATCAAATTTGATACACTCATAGACAAAGACATAAGAAACGATATCCAGAAGTTTCAAGGTTGCAGTTCTTACAATAGTGCAGAAAATCGGTAATATATATATATATATATATATATATATATGTATATACATATATATATATATATATATATATATATATATATATATATATATATATATATAAAAGGAAATATGTTTGTGTGTGTGTCTGTTTATTTGCCTGTATGTCTGTATTTTTTTCAGCCCTTTTATTTTAGTTTTTGCTTCGGGTTTGGCTCTAAGTAGGTATAATTGTAGTTCTTAGTCTCAGCCATGATACCATTTACTCAGAGGACTTATTTAGCCTTCAAAATTCAGTTTACGACGAAAAAAACTTATTTGATATCGATACCAGGAAATCAAAATTTGACTTACATCCATTCATTTTTCTTTCAGTCTACGGTTTCGCTTTAACTGGAAACAATTATTGCTTTTAAGTCTTTCGTGCCAACGTCCAAAGAGTCTGACCTTGGATTAGTTTTAAAGCTTTCATTACACCCGAGCAACGCCGGGCTATACTGCAAGTATATATATATATATATATATATATATATATATATATATATATATATATAAGTGTACGTCTGTTCTGTTGTACTAGTAGACTTATTGATATTTCCTTTACTTGCTGATATGTATGTATATGTATTGTTACGAACTGGAAGCATATAGTCGAACCGCAGGTTCAAATTAAAAAAAAATGTGGGATCCTTTCTCGGTCTTCACTCAGAAGGGGACGCAACACACGGAAGTCAACGAAGAACAGACGCAAAACGACGGATTTCAAAATAAAACATTTATTTATAACATATAAGAAAAAAAGAAAAAGAAAGTTCGTTTAGCAAAATGGGAAGGGGACTATAAAGAAAACAGTAGAAGCGAGCGAATACAAATACACATATAAAACAAAAGATCAAACCAAAGTATCACTTATCTGTCCCTCGTTTTCACAGAGGGAAATTGGGTCGCCGAAGTGAAAGTTCTGTTTTAAAATAATATTTCATGGAGGCCGGCCATTTTCTCTGGTTCCTTCTCTTTTGGGATTGTTCGGAGTTCACGATATCTCGTAGAGTCGTTTGGTCGGTCAGTCCAGCTTCATAGCAGCCGTTTTCGTTTATAGCCGACAGACTTTGCGGCCTTCAATTCTGTGGGTAGTCATCCGAAGTCGGGACGAGTCTTTTCTTAGTGACGGTTATCTGTCACCGGGTGGACAGGAACTGAAATATCTCTTTTGATTTCGGCTGTTCCCAAAACAGTCACGTAGGCACTCCCTCCGGAAACGGTGATGCGCGGGTCACGAGGCCTTTACGTGACCGCCAAGGTTTTCACTTATGACCGACCTCCTGGTCACAGCAAGGTTTTGGAAACCAGATCATTCTTTGCCGCGATCGCTCCAAGTTCGAGGACTCGTAGCTTGTGTGGGGGACTAGATAACGAGGGAAAGAAAGTGTGAAGAGAAGGAAAGAGTATGGCTGATCGTAGGACATATTCGCTCGCCAGTTAAAGACATTAGATCTTATCTATTTTTATTTAATTATTTATTTTACTTTTATATCTAACCGAGACATTTCTTTGGGAGTACATTTTGGCCTCAGGCCTATATCGTTCATAAAAATCGTGGGTACGTCACAGTATGCATTTACTTGCATGTCTGTGCATGTCTTAAATGTATGTCTGTATGCTTTTGTATGGGTATATGTATATATATATGTATGTGTGTGTATGTATGTATGTATATATATACGTATGTATGTATGTGTGTGCATATGTATATATATTCAT